>CAHIKZ030000064.1:1217500-1335000 GCA_903632075.3 Acanthosepion pharaonis | reverse complement strand
GCAAACAGACATACATGAAATATTTGGAGATAGATAGATAGATAGATAGATAGATAGATAGATAGATAGATAGATAGATGTTAGGCAGACAGACACGAAAATACTTGGAGATAGATAGATAGATAGATTTTTAAAGGCAAAGAGCCTGGTAGATAGATAGATAGATAGATAGATAGATAGATAGATAGATAGATAGATGTATGTATATGTATGTATGTATGTATGTATGTATTGTATACGCATTCAGCACTTCCTTTTAAAGGCACGGTTCCATTTTTTAATTTAACTCACGAAATTACAATGTCATGACGTTGAGTAGTTAACGTTATCTCAACTGGAAAATCGAGACGTCTGAAAGACTGTGATCGACACATCAAAAGTGAAGAAGCAGCTTGCACAAACAAAATGGCCTTATTTGATCTCTGACAAATCAGTTCAACCTTTCGTTGTTAAGCACTGACCCGATTAATCTCCTGTGAGTTTCTATTGATGTTTCGTTCGATTGCCCATTGCTTTCTCGATCGGGCAGTCTTGGGGATGGGGTATTTTAAACAGCCGGAAAGTCTTCGTAGAAATCTCCCAGAACAGTTAAACAGTCCCTGGGCAATAACAAGTTGAGGTGTGGTTTTAGATAACATGGTTCCTTCTACTGACAAACTGTCAAATCAGAGGTCAGCTGAGTGGTGGGGGTGGGGGTTAAGGAAAGTATCGTCTCTGGTGGATCGAATATCCATCGTGAAAGTTTACTGTAATTAACGGCAGTTCTGGTGTTTTATTGCGATTCGGATGAGTAGGTCAAGTGAATAGGAACTGCATTAAAAAAGAAACTTCGATTTTTAGTATCGATTTTTTTTTTAAATTATTGCTTTTATCAAGATGGCCAACCATGACGAATATATATTATGGTTTTATTATCGGATTTCTTATTTTATTTCTGGGAAAATAAGAGATATTGCGAAAATTTATAGTTTCAAAGAAGTCGAATTATCTATTAAACGCCATATTATACCCACCGCGAAATCACAGCCACACGTACAGACGTAGACAGATACACTATATATATATATATATATATATATATATATATATATATATATATATATATATATATATATATATATGTATTAGACAACAAAATCCAAAATTACCTCATATATCTTATTCAACCCCGTTATATAAACTGTTCGTGACTGAATTTGAAATCTAACTCTGAGACCGTCTCGGGCGTTTCGGCTGACTGAAACATCGAATTGGTTAATTTCTGTATCAGTTTTTCGACGGTTGTCAAATTTAAATTTCTAATTCCGACACGAACACCGTTTATACAACGAAGTTGAATAAGACTGACGAAGTTTTGTCGTTCGAAATAGATCTATACCCTCTGCATATGAAATAATTTTGGATTTTGTTGTGTAATTTATATACCCTGTTATAATAAATACATTGAGCTCTTTTTGCGGATCAGTTTTAATATTTTATATGAGTAGGATCCACTTGGATTATAGACCAACGGATTCATTACCTGCACTATATATATATATATATATATATATATATATATATATATATATATATGGTGCAGCTTTGGAGTGGGTAGAATGGAGATCAACGTGTTTTAGTGGACTCAACAATTTTCAATCTGCTTGTCTGAATCATCTTCAAGAAGCGAGAGCAAGATCTAAAAGGTCAACCAATCTAACAGTGATCACATCTCACAATCCTCACACTTGCTTCATATGTGGCCTCCTTTTAAATCACTAGAGGGTCTTAAATGCCACTTAAGATTAGCGCATAAACTTTCATAACTGAATCAATAAGCAGGCAGATCGTCATACGTCGAAACCGACGGGAGAGTCCATTATATATATATATATATATATATATATATATATATATATATATGAAAAAAACTAACGACGTTAGAAAAGAAACTGTTGGAGTAGAAGTGGAGGTTTCAACAGTGAAAAATTGGAACCGAGATGCCAATCTAGTAGCACGCTTAAATTCACGTAGAGGGGGCATCAAGGAAAAAGCACGTCAGAGCAATTGCCATGAAAATATTCGTAGAAAAAAACAGAACGAAGCCACATCACGACTGTGAGAAAGTAACTGAAGTCGAGATGCCAAGTCAGGATCGATTATATTGCAGATTCTTCTTTGGATTTTTTTGAGTACCTGGAGATTAATAACAGGAGCCCCAGACCAGATATGGCAGAAGTGTTCAATGCACAGATGAATGGTATATTTTTAAAATGTGAACGATGGACTCTGACGATAAAAAAAACATTCTGGCACGACACATTGGATCAAATTTCCTTACAGTAAATGCAGCTACTGATTCGATATAGTCGTTCGACTTCAAGTCAAGTGAAAACGTGAGGCCAACAAGGCGCAATGTGCTACTCTCCGAAGTCTAACACCAGCACACTGATGGCGGATAGGAAAGGTTCTCTCTGGTGGTTAAATGAAAGTGGTTTCGTTTTGGAATCATTAAAATTTACAAGCCATTTATTGCTTCAGTTAACTACTGATTGGAGGTCCTTTTCAAGAGTAGCGGTCAGATTAACTTTGCAAGCTCTAACGGATTTGCTATTGAAACAAGAGTAAATGGTACTTTCATGTGCATACATGTCTACTTGGGAAGACCATTAATGAAGATCAGAAACAGCGTAGGAACCAGAATAGAGCCTTGGGGATCACCCACGTTTGTATGAAAGGATCTCGAAGCGAGCCCGTTCAAAACTACCTTAATTTAACGATTTGATAAGAACGATTGGATAAAATCAAACTATCAGTCTGTAATACCATTGCCCTGAAGGTTACATAGAAGACCAGCGAGCCAAACCCTGTCAAACGCCTCCGAGATATTTAGAGCCACAGCTCGAGCTTCGCCGTTATTATCAAGAGCTTGATATACATATTCAGTGATGGCACATCAGCGGTAAACTTGGCAAAACGGAAGCCATATTGTTTGTCATATCTATCTATCTATATATATATATATATATATATATATATATATATATATAAAGCAAAATTGTCCATTTAGTAGATTAATCTTTGAAACGTTTTATGTTAGGAATGATTAAAGATATCTTATTAGAATTCTCCGAGGTTTTTATAGCACTTTTGGAATCTGCTTTGAGCCATAAGAATGTATAATTACTCGCTAAGCTTAACAAAAAAATCCTGATGAAATCGATCATAAACGAAACGGACATGCTCATCATTAATCATTTGTAAGGGTCGGAAGCATATGAGGGATTGAAAGAAAGTTAATATATATATATATATATATATATATATAATTCCAGGATCATTTTCAAACTTATTCAAGATGATCTTCGCCCTCTCTAACCGTCTAACTTTCTGTCCTGTTCACACGTTTTCAAGTCTTTTTTCACTGCTTTTTGAACTCTCGTAGCTGAAAATCTTCTCCCATCTGCCAAACATCTTATGGATTGAGTTGGATCTTTTCTAATTAATCTCCTTAGCTCTAGGTATTTACTCTATCTCCCCACTAAGACGAGTTGTGACACAAGGTCATTTTTTAAGGTGGGGACGCTAGCGCGTACACTCGGGTCCCCACCTTAGCTCGAAGTTGAAATGATGATCCCTCTTGCTGTTGTGGCCTTCTGATCCACTTTTAGTCTCGACTGTTCCCTCGTTTAACCGTTCTCTTGACGTTTTAACGTTCTCTTCGCCGTGTTATTCTAGGACGATGACCATCTTAAATAACTTAAGATGGTCATCGTTCTAGAATAACACGGTGCCTCACAGGTTTCACATACAATTTCATTTTCAAGTCTTTTCCCACTGCTCTTTGGACTGTCATAGCTGAAACACCTCTCTCTCTCTCTCATGTGCCAAAAGTATTATGGATTGGGTTGGATCTTTTCTAATTGATCTGTTGAGCTCTAAGTTGAAATTCCTCTTGCTGTTGTGACTTCCCGGTCCAGTTTTCCTCTCTACTGTTTCCTCTTTTTTTAAAAACTTATTCACCGTTTTTTGATGGTTTTTGAATGGTCTTTGAAGATGGAAGCCAGAGTATGAATGTCCGTACCATTACTGAAGACCTGCATGATCTTTTCCCTCTCACCATTGCTCATTTGGGAAGACAGTGGGGCTGACACAAAACCATTTTAACCTGTTCTCTTTCTAGCTGAATAACTCAAACTATTTTTCAGTGGTCCTTACGAAAAATGGTGTCAAGATGGCTAAATATCTCATCTGAAACCTAGTAAAAAGAAATTCAATTGTTTTTTTTTTTTTAGATATTAAACATTTTGTGGAGTGGACAATTTTGCTGTTACACGATTTGAACAATTTTGCTGTTACACCCGGTATATTAATATTGACCTTACCAATTAAGCATTAATAAAAAAAAAAAAAAGATAATTTAAGTGAAAAAAATGATATAATCTTACATTATATATTCCTGACCTGCTATCTCGGCTTCAGTCACTTTCCCACCATCATAACGTAGCTTCTTTGTGCCTTTTCTGTAAATATTTTCATGGTAATTGTTCTGATGAACTTTCCTCTATAATAACTAGACTTTATTAAATTACGTGCAGTACTAGATTGGCGGCAAGGTCTCATCATTTTGCAGTTGAAATGGCTAAATGTAGCTGTAAATTCTCTGCTAACCTTCTAACTTTTGTCCTGTCCACACATTTCACGTACGATTTCATTTTCAAGTTTTTGTTTCGCTGCTCTTTGCACTGTCATAGAAGAAAGAAAGAAAGAAAGAAAGAAACTATTCTTCTTACGCACTTCTCGCTAATGAAACTCTTTTCTGGCTTCTTGCTTTCCAGTCAACTTCAAAAATTTCAATGCAATGTCAATCGTTATCTTTTGTCCTTTTAATTCCCATTCTTTTATTACTCTTCTTAATAATGTTTTCTTTTTCTCATACACTTTCATATCCAGTAACACCTTGCGTCTTAGTGACTCTATTGCCTTGCTTGGGGGTGAAATGATTTAAAAAAATACGAGGACTTGCCTGTACAATGTGTAACCCAGGACTGGGCTGCTTGCGTATTTCCGCTTGAGATCGGATGTTAATTTTTTTGGAGTCAATTCAGAATCAATATGCTTGTCTAGACTCGGGTTGTCACGAGCGGCAAGAGGACATATATTAAGTCTCCATGACCCGTTAGGTAAAATAAAAGGGAAAGAAAGAAAGAAAAGAAGGAAAAGGAAGAAAGAAAATAAATGAAGAAAGAGAAAAAAAAGAAACAAAACAAAAGAAAAAAACAAAAAGAAAAGAGAAAAAGAAACAAAAGAAGTAAAAAAAAAGCAAAAAAGAAAAGTAGAAAAAAGAAGCAAAAAAGAAGAAAGAATAAGAAAAGAAATAAAAGAAAATAAAGAAAAAAGTAGAAAAAAGAAACAGGAAAAAAAGAAAAAATAATGGAAAAGGAAAATAAGAAAGAGAAATTAAAGAAGAAAAGAAAGAAAAGAAAAGAAAAGTAAAAAAAAAGAGATAAAAGGAAAGTAAAGAAGAAAAGAAAAATAGAGTAAAGAAGAATAAGAAATAAACAAAAAGAAACAAAAAGAAAAAAGAAACAAAAAGAAAAAAGAAAAGGAGAAAAGAAAAAGTAAACTAGAAAAAAGAAACAGAAGAAAGACAAAAGAAAATGGAAAAAGAAAAGTAAACGAAAGATAAAGAAAAGAAGAAAAGAAAAGAAAGTAGGAAAGAAACAGAAAGAAATAAAATAAAAGAAACAGAGAGAAAAAAAATTAAAAAAAAGAAAAGAAAAAAGAAAACGAACAAAAATAGAAAAGAAAAGAAAGGAAAAGAAAAAGAGAAAAAAGAAAGAAAAGAGGTAAGAAAAGTAACGAAAAAAAAAAAAAATAAAGAAAAGAAATTTCTAATGTGTTGATGAAAGTTTTAATACTTTGACAGATTCGAACACGAGACGTTTCCCTTTTTCGTCGGACTAACTAAACAAACATTGGAAGCAAAATCCACTTGTCAGTCAGTTTGGCTATCTTTACACCGGGCGAACATCTTTAGGTGTATGCTGGATGTACTCAGTTTCATTTCTTCTACAATCTCGATATTCTCATAAATAAGAAGTCTAGCACCCTAAATTCTTCTTCTTCTTCTTCTTCTTCTTCTTTATTCGTTGGCAACCATAGAACTCAACAATTTTCTGTCTTTAGTAGCGCTTAGTAACTTTTGTATTTTTTATGACGTACGGTGCCTTTTTATAATTCAGTTTAACTCAAGACTTTATTAAGATAAAACAGTATTTAATTACAACCTCAAATAAATACTTAACAAGAACAAAGAAGTAAAATTGAAACGTTGAGACTTAGTTGCCACACTAGCAGCACGCTTAAATGTAGCCTATGCACCAGGGAAAAAGTTCATCAGAACAGTTGCCAGTTGGAAAGAGGCTTAGAAAATTTGGCGCTCACTAGATATATTGAAAGCAAGATGTACAGTGGAAAACAGCGATTAACTTGGCTAATGAGGTGGTTTAAATGTATGGCAGAACAAGGTCTAGGAAATATATCAAAAACACAAAATTTACTGACAGCTCAAAAGGACATGAAATTGTGGAAAGATATGATTGCCAACGTCCTGAAGAAACACGACACATAGAAAAAAGGAGAATGTTGAATTTTACCAGCAAATGTTATTTGGATTTACACTTTTTCCCCAGCGAAACGACATTTGAAAATATTCTTCAGCATTGTTTGCTGAAATTACGAGGAAAAGTAAAATAAAAAATATCCGCACTTTCGCCATAAAATATCTTTAGGTTTGTCACACTGCCTTCTGCTCATGCGTGCTTAGAGTTGGTATAATTGTGGTCACGTGATCGAAGTTTCAGCTTGGTTGTGACAGTTTTCTTGCTGCTGTTACATTGTAAATATCACCGTTCAGCTAGAAGTGTATGGAATATTCTTCTTCTTCTTCTTCTTCTTCTTCTCCTCCTCCTTCTTCTTCTTCTTCTTCTCCTCCTCCTCCTCTTCCTTCTTCTTCTTCTTCTTCTTCTTCTCCACCTCCTCCTCCTCCTTCTTCTCCTCCTCCTCCTTCTCCTCCTCCTCCCTCCTTCTTTCGTTTTCTTCTTTTCTCCTCCTCCTACTCCTTCTTCTTCTGCTTCGTTTTCTTCTTCTTTTTCTCACCCTCCTCCTCCTTCTTCTTCCTCCTCCTCCTTCTTCTTCTTCTTCTTCTTCTTCTTTGTACCATGTCCCTTCAGGACGTGGGCGATCATGGCTCTCAGCAATTTCCTGTTCTTTGTAGCTCTTATTCCTCTATATTAATTAAAATTTTGCAAAGACCGCCAAAAGGGAGGCGGACTGTTTTCGATAAAAATAACAAATAAGAAAAGGTACCGGCTGAAATACACACACACACACACACACACACACACATATATATATATATATATATATATATGCACACACAGACGCAAGTGTAAGTAAAAAATTATCCGAACTTTCCCCATGATATATCTTTTGGTTTGTTACACTACCTTCTGCGCATGCGTGCTTATGGTTGGTATTATTGTAGTCACGTGATTGAAGGTTGAGCCTTATCACACCAGTTTTTTTTTTGTTTGTTTGTTTTTTGTTTTTTGCAACAGTTACAATGTAAACATGGACACACCGCTTGCAATGTGCAACAAGGAGAAACAAAGAGCAGTTCACATAAAATCCCTACAATTCATAGTATACAAAACACAAGGCCTACAAGGTGTCATTTTTGGCACCCTGAAATTTCCTAAGTGCGACGCAATATGCTTAAAGTTCCAGGTGTTCTTAAATTTTCTTCGTCTCGCACAAGAAACAAAAGGCGTTCGTTATCTGGTCCAGACTGAAGAAACGAGTTTGCAATTGTCGATGCATTCACATCCAGTGATTTTTGTTAATTATGTATAAGAATTTGTTTTAAAATTAATTAGCTACTGAAAGCCGAAAGAAACTGTCGTCACCCGGTATTACCTTTTATAATATATATAAAAAATTGCATATATATACATTTATATTTATATACATACACATTTCACACACACACACACAGACATATATATATATATATATATATATATATATATATATATATATATATAGCCTAAAGATTCCGTTCAAGGATGAAACAAACTGTCGTCACCCGTTTATACTTATACACGCTGTATCCCTGATATTGAGTACTTTCAACCTATAAATATAGCTTACCTCAAAACTACATCATATAGAACTTCAATGGTCTGAAACGAAGAATAACTGACACTTCTGAGACAACTGAGGAAGAATTATATGGAAAGAAATTGAATAACACTTACATGTCCTTCGTGTAGAAATTTGTTAACTATTTGTATATAAACTTCAATATTTACCTCATATCATGTAAACATTTCAACAGTATCAAGTTTCAGCTGCTATTTTAATAATTTTTCTATTTATTTAATGATTTCGTGGACACCGTCTATATTTTCTACTATCCTTCCAAGCAATCAAACTGGAATAGTCTATTATTTATTTGAGGTAATGACAGTTTGGTTTGGTTTGCTTTGTTTTGTTTTACGGCATATCAACCTCAGTGGGTTATTTAATGCCGACGAGATTTTTATTGCTGGTAATATTTTTTCAAATATGTATTTTTGGTTATTTTTTTCTCCAAAAATGTATTGCTGGTGATTTTTTTATTTATATATTCAAGTAAATGCTCTGTTTATAATAAACAGTATTAACAACATTTACTGGCCTGAATGTCAGAAAAAATTTCATAGAAAATATTCGTCCTCCAGACAGGAATCGAACCTGCATCCTACACGGAACCATCATTTAGCCTGATGTGCTTTTACCGATTGAGCCACAGAGGAGAGTTTCAGTTAACAAGGTCGATTTGACTGTTTTTAAACTACAATTCTCCATACTAGTAAAAAATTTTCAAAAAAGTATTGTTTGTATTAATACCTATTTTTATATTTTCATGGTGTTTTGAGTCCTTTGGGGGAGGGGTAACTATTTGCCCATAGCTGGGACCCTATGGTGGCACCACACCGGGAGAGGGTGGACCTAGGAACACCAGCAATTAAAAGGTGGTTTCACGCTCTTCACAACCTTCTGATCAAAGGCCTTGCTGTTGGGTGTAGTTTATCGTCTTACCCAGGACGCAGATGTAGTTTATCGTCATACCTAGGATGTGGTACTGACAGGATGAAACGCCTGCACTAATGACTTTGTGAATACCCTGTATATAAATGTTGATGTTTTCTTATTGAGTAATTATTTAACTATGTTAAGACTTACAATGTTGTACGCCATCACTAGACATTGCCGGCGGACACATGATTTTAGAATCTTTATGCAATTTTCGCTATCGAATTTTACTGCTATTGCTTATCTGACACTAATTAAACAATGACAAACCATTATTCAATAGAATTAAATCATATTCTATATTATTTAAATAATGAGTCCGAATAATGTAAAAGATTAAAACGTAAAAAAAATACATGATTCAAAGATAAAATATTTATTCATACAATAAAGTGCAATGCATCTAAGGATTACTTAAGTCAAATGAAAATTTAGAATTTTATTTATAGAACGATGACTGCAACATGGTGATTACGAATCGTACCTTTTCATGCAAAACTGCTTAAAAGTACCTTGTCTAGTACCGGGTAGGGGTAGAGGGCGTGACGGCCCTGGGCATCCATAATGGGACGGCATCCAATCAAAAAGTGAAATAAAAATGTTGTTTATATTTAATTCGAATAAAGTCACTATTTTATGTTTCATATGTTTTTACCTATTTAAAATGTCTTCCTAACTTACATTTCTCAGTAATAGGCCCTATCACATCCCCCTACTTGAGTCGTAGGGAGATGTGATAGGGGGATACAATCAAGGAGTTGTCCCCGGGTATCACCAAATCAATCCTGGTCACTGTTCCTAAAATCCATTTACAGAAAGCCGTTAGACAAGTTAGTGTTGCTCTCTCTCTCTCTCTCTCTCTCTCTCTCTCTCTCTCTCTCTCTTGCCTTTAGTATGTCTTGTGAGAGTTAAATTCTCCAGACCCTTTTTCTTCATTTTTCACATTTATTCACTTTTCAACTGCCATCTTTCTTTGATTTTAATTAAAAGTTTCCTTTCTGGTTCCATGTTCCTTAAAACGTTATCCGTATCTCCTTTCGGCCTGCTAAGCGAGTCACAGCTTCACCAGTGCCCTGTTGGCCAGCATTGCCTGTTTCCACCTCCCACGACGAGGATGAGTGGTTGGGCTTCGAGAAGCAAACCCCTCAGGTACTCTGGCTGGAGAGCGAGAAGACCAAGAAGACGGTGGAGCGACTCAGAGGCAGACACTCTCAGAGCCCACGAGATATTTCTCCTTCAAGCTACTCACCTTGCCGCTGATAGACGACTGTGTCTCTCCGCGACGCCTAACAGCACAAGCGGAAGGAAAAACTAAACTAAACTCTCCTTAAAACTTTCTCGTTTCTTACATGTTTGGTCTATATTATTCTCAGTGTCCTTCTGTAGACCCACAACTTTATTGTCTCAAGTTTTCTTTTCCTCTGTAAGGAAATTGTTCAGCATTCACTGCTATATAGGAGGACTGGTAGCATACAGGGTGCGTAAGGTATTTGAGGACGTGTGAGTGTGTGCCTGCAGTTATGTGATTATCAATTAATGTACTTTTATCTTTTCCAAAGGCAATACCGAACTATCAGCTAATGCATGAGATGAAACGACAGGCTGTAATTTTTGCGTTACACGCAAAGCACAGCGATGTTGAGATTGGATGTTTTGTGGAAGTCACTAAGTCTATAGTGCACAAAGTTCGAAAGGAATTGGAAGTTTCCGGTGAATATGTGCTGCCTATAACGAAGCGCAAAAAGCATTCATAGTGTTCGGACAATATCGGAAGACCACCATTCGTACAGCCGGTGCAGGACATTATCGATGCTATTCTTAGAACGTCTAGTGGGGGGCGTTGCTATGGATCTCCAGCTGTTCGAGATCACAATCCGTGGTGCATGAGAACATTCGGTACAAGGCATACGTAACGGGGAAAGGGCAGTTCATGCCTGCATATACACACAAGAAGAATAGAACGATTGATCCGAGAAAAAAACTATTAAGGAACATGCTGAAACCTGGCATGGACTGCTTTATTTTTTTTAGGCCATTTTTTTTTCACAATAAAAAGATATCAACCAGGCTCAGAACAAGTGGCTAAGTGCAAATCTTTCAACTTCTGATGTCTCCACAGTTATTTGCTGTAGCATACCTACAGACGATAATGGGTATGTCCCCATTCACATAAATACAGTACTGTATGTTGGTCTGCAGTTGGAGATTCGTCTCCAGCCGTGCTAGTTAAACTCTCTGTCTCGGACAGGGAGTATTCCTAGACGAGGCTATATTGAAAGGGAGAGTTTTGTCTCGAAGAACAGCTAACCGATCCCGTTTTATACGAGGCCTACGGGAATTTTTGGCCGAGAATACGGGCTCGGATTCCCCACATTAAATTCGGCATTGTACCACAACTGACCGCGTGGAGCGGTTGGTAAATATCCTGCAGTTGGAGATCCGTCTCTAGCTGTGCTGGTCGGGCAGAGAGGATTTCCAAACGAGGCTATGTTGAAGGGCAGAGTTTTGTCTCGAGAAACAGCTACCCGACCCCGTTTTATACTGGGTCTACGGGGAATTTTTGGCCGAGCCTACGGGCTCGGATACCCTACATTATGCCACATCTGACCACGTATGGGGTTGGCAGATACCCTGCAGTTGGAGATTCATTGTGGAATTCGCTTGACTCACTTCTATTCTCCACTGGCGAATCTTATATGTATTGTTCTTGTCCTAAGTATTATCGTTCATCACCAACTTTTTTTTGATTATTCTATTCAGTAACCTTCACTAGGTTACAACATTATGTAACCTGTTTCCCGCTTTTGTGATCATTTTAGGGGTGGTGAGTAGTGAAGGACACGCCATGCCACCCACATATTTCAACAGGGTCTTCAGTTTAATGCTGCTGGCTACATTGCGGTTCTGGTAACAGTTGTGGGGCTCTGGATAGACCGTGTATCCGATGTAAGGTCATGTCTTTCGACAGGACTCTGCACCTGCTCAAAAAGCTATGGTGGACCTAAACTGGATGGCGACCAATCTACACGACTACAGACACGTGGCCGCCTAACTCACCTAAATTCCCTTGACTATTACATGTGGGGCGTTGTTGAAAGGGAGACAAATCAACGTTCCCTAAAAGCTTCCATTACCCAAGTAATTTTCAATATCAATCCAGACCATATGAGTCGTGCATCTGAATGGCTCAGCTATCTCATTGAAACTGCCAATGTGGCTGAAGGCGGTTACTTCAAATAAACATGTAATTCGACCATTACTGCATCTTGTTAACAGGTTTTCTATCAATAAACTTAGCTGTTTGTAAGATGTGTTTTGTTTTCTTACGGTCTTTCAGTCAGTGCTCAAATAACTTACGCGTCCTATATAACAGTTCAAAGCCAGAATTTTCGTGTTTCTTAATTCTTAGTTTAACTTCTGGAAGGCATCTTTCGCTATCCCAACACATCTTCGGATTTCAGTGCCGCGCATACCATTTCGTCTCTTTTAACATTTCCCAGATAATTAAATTTCGATGAAGCAATGCTTTCAAAAAATAAATGTGCCATGCATTCTTGCCATATTTATTTGAATCATTTAACCTTTTTGTATGTTCTACTTACACTTTGATCAAACGAAGCTCTTGACGAATTCTGTCATTAGCAACAGTTCCCATTTTACGGTTTCGAACCAATAAGGTTAAAAGCTTCCAGACTGTCTCCACAAGCGGTAAAAAGACAATCACTGGTCAGATGTTCCCAAAGTTATTGTTCCGAACATTTGTCAGTTGTCTTGCTAAAAAAGGTTTTGACACAGGCTGTAATCTCTTTAGAGAAGCCCGCATGAAAAAAGAAGAAAAAAAGAAAAACAGCACTAAATAAATGTCTATAGAATATTTTCTAAGTTCCCAAAGGCTGAAAGTGAGTTTATCAAAGATGTCATGTCAAAGACAGAGAGATGCATCAATGGAATTGGACGCTATTGATATTTGCTGGGGTCGAAAACAGACTTTTAGAAAAGCTGCCCTTTTTCAGAAAACATAGACAATGAAACTCTTTCTTCTTATTTGTCAAAGAGTCTCAAGCAGAATGTATGGACACATATACAAGGTGGGATCAGAAAATTCCTCGATTACTTCAAATGTATATGTACATGTAGTGTTGCAGCTCAGACCAGGCACCAGGTTCCTTCTCCAAGTGCAGCTTCTTCGAGGCTTAATACATGAAAAATAATTCTTTTGACCCACGAAATAAAACCATGAGACAAAATTATAGCAGACGCCAAATTTTATTCTGTTGTAACCTAGTGAGGAATATAACCTGTTGTAGGCTAGTGAGGAAGAGTAGTCTAACGTGCGTGTGCCATCATTTTTCCTTCGCGAGCGAGCGTTAGTCTATCTTCGCCTGCTAGGGACCACTGTCTTATAGATAACCAGGCCTCTTTACCCTGTCAGCTTTCGAATAAAAAAAAAAGAATGAAAAGAATGGTCTGTGCTGCAACGCTACACAAGTACTTGTAAAAATAATAAAAGGCAGAAAGCTGAGGCGAGCTATGATCGCATATGTACATAGAGAACGTACCCGACATGTATAAGCAAATGAATAGAGAAGCAAGTATCCTAAAGGCAAAGAAGACTAATAAAGAAACAAATACTGGTAAGATCAAGAAAAGAAAGGAAGGTGAGGCGAACCATGATTGCCCATGGCCTGAAGGGACATGTAACATGATGAGAGGACCTACTGGACAAGAATAAGCAAATGGACATAGGAGCAAGTGCCACAGTGACAAAACATATTAAATCTCTCTCTCTCTCTCTATATATATATATATATATGTGTGTGTGTGTGTGTGTGTGTGTGTGTGTGTGTGTGTGTGTGTGTGTGTGTGTGTGTGTGTGCAAATATATTGATAGAATAGGAAAGAACCGTTAGATTGATGACCCGTAATTCTTTAGTATTTTTGTTTTTATTTTTAAAAAAAAAGTGCTCGATGCACAAGTAGAGCCTAGATCATAATTATTTATTTATATATATATATATAATCATAATTATTTTTTTAAAGATATGATTCCATCGCTACACAGGAATTACCATGTTTCAAAAACAGAAATTAAATTAAATTAAAGTACCTAGTTCTGTTTCATTTTCAAGCGAATTTTTTCCAAAATTCGCTTCAAAATGAAACAGAACTTGGCTCTTTAATTTAATTTAATTTAATTTCTGTAATTGAATTTGAAGTTTTTAGCTTCTGTTTTTGAAACATGGTAATTCCTGTGTAGCGATAGAATCATATTTTAAAAATGTAATTAAGATCATATATATATATATATATATATATATATATATATATATATATATATATATATAAAAAATAAGAAAGAACAGTAAGATTTATAATTCGGTCTTCATAGCAATTATTTTTTGTTTTTCAAAAATAGTGCTCGATACAAACAGGAGAGCAAAATATTATAATTATTTTCTTTTAAAAATATGATTCCATTGCGACACAGAAATTTCTAAAAGGCTTTTTGGATTTGAAAGTCTGAAGAATTGAGGCCGTTTTTACGACCCTAATGAAATAAATTATTACCTCATGAAGTTTTTGAGTTTGTATCTTTATATACGTATGTATGTATGCCAGTCAGTAGGATATAAAATCCGAACAAAAGTGGGCAAATGAAACAAAGTGGAAAAGATTTTAATGACAATGCATTTCGACTTCGTGTTCTAGGCTGGCGTTTTCAGTTCAGAAGGAAAGCCAAAACTGTGTGTGCTTTTAGTGGTAAAGCCGTTACAGTCTGTTAGCTAAGTTGGCATCTTACGGTGGGAATGAAAGAACAAAAATACGAAATTAAAAAAAAATAAAACATTATCACACGCAGTCTTCTTGTTTCATTCCGGCCGGAAGACGGCAAACGGGCAAACAGACATTAAGGACTTTAATGCAAATGGTTTATCTTTTATTCTGACCTGAAGACGCCTACCTAGTACACAAAGGTGAAACGTGTTGACATTAGAATGCTTTTCCATTTTGTCTTCTTTTTCCACTATGTAGATAGATAGATAGATAGATAGATATGAACAGATAGATAGATAGATATATAGATAGATATGAACAGACTGACAGACAGATAGATATATAGATCGATATCAACAGACTGATAGATAGATATGAACAGACTGATAGATAGATAGATAGATAGATAGATAGATAGATATGAACAGACTGACATACAGATAGATATATAGATAGATATCAACAGACTGATAGATAGATAGATAGATAGATAGATAGATAGATATCAACAGACTGATAGATAGATAGATAGATAGATAGATAGATAGATAGATAGATAGATTGGATATAGCAATCAAGATTGCAAGGTGACTCTCACTTTCATGCCTCTTCCTGCCAGTTGTAACATGAAACGGCCTGTCAACATGCAGTGTTAACAGCTATGTCTACACTGTTGATATCTGCAAGCACACTGTATCCAATATTATGCACACACCCATAAATATAGCATATTTGAAATAATACAGGACGTGGCAGAAATGACTCTCATATATACGTTCCAGAAATACCTCCCAGATAAATGTAAGTTTTTGGTGACAATGCTGCCTTCATCTGGCTAATGTCTTACCATTATGTGGAGGTATTTCTGGGAGATATATACGGGAGATATTTCTGCCGCACACTGTATATGTTTGTGTGTGTGTGTCTGTGTGTAACAAATTCTCTTTGTTTATCACAAATTTTTCTTGATGTTCAGTAAAAAATAATAATATTAATCTGAAGAGATTTTTAAAAGTGTAATAAGAAAAAATGGAAAAGACAAAAAAGCAGGAATCATATTTGCTTTGTTTTCAAGCTTTTTACCCTGGTCCTCTTAATGGCTACTTAAAATTACAATTCCTGCCTATCATAAACTCTCAAGTGTCGAATTTGGGGCATTTACTGTCAGCAAGGGTTCATTTCCACTTCAAATTACAAGTTCAGCAAGTCTGCTAGTTCAGGCAAGAAATTGGAAATCTCTTGGATAAGTGCCAAAGTTTGCAGTCAATCAACGAAAATAAAATGGCTTGGAAGAAAATGAAGTGAAAGTACTCAAAACGGTTAGTGAAAGAAAAACAATTCCAGCGTTAATCTATACATAGTATTTTCAGCACACAGCCTGTGTTTATAACCTTTAAAGACAAGCAATCTACTTTGGGAATGGCCTTTTCCTGTACTTCCTTTTTGCGAAATGTTAGATTAACTCCGAAGAGATTCTCAGAATTCAAAGTTTCGAAATAAAAATGAGGAAATAGTTTCATGTAGTTTCAATTCCTTAGATGAAGAATTTTCGCTGAATTCTAATTTATTTTTGTTGATTGTTTTTATCTTGTATTCGTAATAGACAAAATAGTCTGAAGTTAGATGGGCCATTTTCAATATTTTTGAATTTCTTCTTTCATATTTTGTTAGTAGTTTCCACCTAGTAGTAGTAATAGATATAATAGTCTTAAATTATTTGAATTTCTTAGATGAGGCATTGTCAATATTGATTTTTGGCTAGTTTTTCTTTCATCATCTTCTTAATGGTAGTTTCCACCTAGTAGTAGTAACAGACATAATAGTTTTAAATTATCTAGCTTTCTTAAATGGTGCATTGTCATTATTATTAATTTTTGATTAGTTCATCTTTCCTTTTCTTTTTATCGCTTGTTTCCACCTAGCAATAATACCGTAATTCCCCGTGTATAATACGCTTTTTTTTTCTAAAAAATAATAAGCAAAATCAGGGGTGCGTATTATGCACAGCTACAAAAAAAATCTTTAAAAGATTGCCGTAAAATAAAATAAGAATTATCATAAAACTAAATTAGAATAATATTATTCTATGTTTAAAACCATTTTTTAAATAAGAGTAGGAAACGCTGGCTGTAATGAAATTAGAGAGGTATAATTTATAGGGTTTGATTACCAAACAAGGGGTGCGTATTATGCGTGAGTAGAAGCATTTTCGCACACTTTCAGCACAATTTTGGGTGTGAGTGTTATGGATGAAGGCGTATTATACATGGGGAATTACGGTAATAGACATACTAGACTTAAGTTTCTTAAATTAAATATTTTCATTATTATTTGTAACTTCTTTCTCATTGCAGGATGTGCAGGTGGTGTAATGTTTAGAGGCCTAGAATACGAAATTAGCGAGTTGAGTTCGGATTCCGGTTGAGATCCTTATATTTAGTTTGGTACAAATACCCTTGGGGAAGGTGTGAATACACCTCTGACCCCTCTATGGATTAAATAGCAGGACTCACTTATTGTGCTTGGCAATTAGTATGGTAGAAGTGTAATTATGAATTCAAACCCATATTTGGCTTTGGTGGGACACAGACTTGAACCGAAACTAATGTGCACTCAGCTTAGATACAGTACAAACCACGGGTTGTCTGTGTAGGTGTTGATGAAACACATATGAGTCTGAGCAGATGGACATGCTCGTAATCGATCAGCCATGCTCAAGATGAGAAATCAAATTGATCAGTAATCTGCCTTCAAGCCGAAACAGATGAAGACAAGATTTCATCTGATTACCTTTTATCACAATGTTCAGTTTATTAAACTCTATGACTGCTTATTTTCGCTAAAGCTTCTCAGAATATCGGACATCAAATGTAATTCACTTCATACATAGACAAAGATTCGCTCTAACTTTATCACTACCAACAATGCAACGAAAAAATTGAACTTCAACAAAGCAATATGCTCTATGAATTGCAGACTTGGAGAATGTCTCTTTATTTATAGCAATTCAAATATTAGGTTGGTGCAAAAATAATGACGTATTTTTTAACGTCAAAAAACGACATTATTACGTCATTATTTTCGCACCAACCTAATACATACACTGATTACCCAATAACTACATTATCGCGACGGTTAACTTGCCATTTACCTGTAATAGCACATCAACAAAACAACAAAATACAAGAAATCCAAAAAATATTTGTCAGTAACAAAGAATAACTATGACATAAACTACAAAAAATGATTACATATGTCAGGAGCCTTAACCATAAAAGACAAACAAAAATATAAAATTTAATTCATTTTAGGAATAAACACAATAAGCACATTTCGCAAATAATAATAATAAACAGGTGCATACAGGTGATACTTGATATAGCCGGACAGCCACTGACGCATGAAGACGCGACACTCAAAAACTACCAATGAAAACCCAATTTCTACATATAGACAATTCTATCAAAGGAAAAGAATTCTTTCATAATGGCTTATGAAAACCGAAACGGTTCAGATGTCATTTGACAATTTTTATAAAAAAAAATCTTATACAAAGAATTTTCATGGGCACTTCGACGTGATGTAAATGTTAGCAAACTTGTCATGGTAGATCAATTACAACTGAGTAGTAAATTTTAGTGGCTTTATTGCCTTGATCGGGGTGAAATAACTAATATATATGTATATATATATATATATATATATATATATAAACACACAAAATCCCATCTGACATAGACATCGCCTTTATTGATTTGGCCATCTAAAACAAACCTAAGGTATGTTAGAATGCTTGATTTTAGATGTCAGTTCGTGATGGGCTATTCACGCACTATTACCCTTGGGAATGGTATGAATCAATATTCTCCCACAGCTATGAGGTAAATAATAGGACTTATATCTGTAAAAATCATTGTTAAACTCAAAAAGAATTGTTTACGCAATATTCACTCACAAAAAAAAAGAATTATTCTTACAATCCAAAATATGCTACAGCTTCAAATAACCCACAAAGTGTTGATACACCGTAAAAAATATCAATCAGTTGTTGGGTTATTTAAATTTAAATGGCACAATCAGTGAGGATGG
Source organism: Acanthosepion pharaonis (assembly GCA_903632075.3). Classification (NCBI taxonomy): domain Eukaryota; kingdom Metazoa; phylum Mollusca; class Cephalopoda; order Sepiida; family Sepiidae; genus Acanthosepion; species Acanthosepion pharaonis. The sequence continues at coordinate 1,316,016 of CAHIKZ030000064.1, read as the reverse complement.
AAATTATGACTTAATAGTAATGCTTAACCAAACTAGCCGCCAAACACACCGAGGTGCCTCAATAACTAAGAAAGGTCAAATCAATAGTCATAACTCGTTAACTGGAGATTAAAAACAGTAGAAGTAGAGATTTGGAAAGCCAACACCTTCGGACCCTAGGGAATGTTGGGTAAGCGAAAATGCTGAATCGTTGAAGGATTACCTGTAAACAATAACTAATCAAACAGTTGAACACGTTCACCTGCACGAAATTGAAACTTTATCTGGTTCCTATCTTTTTCTATTTTTTCATTGGCTTTCTTCACATTTCTTTGAACGATTATGAGCCCCAAAAAAACAAAAATATGTTTTTCTTTCTGTTGCTTTATATCTCCCTCTCTCTTTCCCTCTCTCTCATCCCTCTCTCCTCTCTCTCTCTCTCTCTATATATATATATATATATATATATATATATATAGTGTTACTTGCTCGGAAAAACCTTAGGTATTTCGGCTTGTAGTTGAACAAACCAACACCCAAGGAAAAATGAGGAATAAAAAAAAGAAAGAACTAAGAACATGAAATTGAGGCGAAAACAATCGTCCAGAGTTCAAGCTCAGAGTTCTAAGAAAAAAGAAATCTCCAAAACGAGTAAAAGCAACGACGTAAAGTGCTCAATAAATGAAGTAGAGCAAACCTAATATAATCCTACGGAGCCAGGTAAACCTACCTAGGTTTCACCTAAACGGATCGTCAGGGTAAAACCGGCCAAAAAGGTAAAAAATGGAACAGACTATATAGCTTAAATAATGAGAGAATGAAAATATGGAGTAAAAATCCACAGTTCGTAGCATTTACTTTTTTAAAAAGTGCTCAATCCAAAGTAGAGCAATATATTATTATTATTATATTTTTATTATAATAGATTATAATAAAAACATGTTGAAATCGCTAAACAAAAGCTTTCATACTTCAATACTATGATTGTACTTCTTCAGGCGATGGTCTGGTGATTAAATGATTTTTAAGGAAACTTAAAAACAAATTATTACCTCTTTTCCGAAAGTTAAACTGGGAGGGGGACATAAGGTCAGTATTAAACTTTAACTTTCGGAAAAGAGGTAACATTTTGTTTTTAAATTTCTTTAAAAATTATTTAATCACCAGTTATGCTAGAGTTGTGAAATCTTGCATGCATTCATTTCAACTCTTCTTATTAATAACTGCATTGTTTATTTCCAGGTACGAGGGTGGGCTGAAAAGTTCATAGGCTGACTATGAAGGAGTAATGCTAGAGCTGTGAAATCTTGTAGGCATTCATTTCAACTCTTCTTATTAATAAATACATTGTTACTTTCCAGTGACATCTGACTGCTCAAAGAAGACCTCTAAAGTAACTAGTAACGACCTCTGTTGAAAATCGACAAAATTTGGCATCTTATGGTGCCAAATTTTGTCGATTTTGTGATATGCAGAGAAAGTGATGTTCTCAGTATTGGGGGGATGAAAAAGACATTGTTTTTAATGACTATCTTTAAAAGGGCCACACCATCAATGGAGAGTACTATGCCAACTTGCTGAAGACCAAACGCCAAGGAAAACTGACAAAAGGGGTCTTGTATCATCAGGACATGGTTCATCGCCATACATACTCTCCTGATTTGTCTCCATCTGTCTATCCCCAACATAAAAAGAAATTTTGTTGGGCAGTGATAATGATGTCATAACTACTGTTGATGATTTTTTTTTACCAACAGGAAGAAAGCTTCTACATCAATGAGATCCAAGCATTGCAACACTGATGAAAAAAATGTGTGAGTCGCAAAAGAGACTATGTTGAAAAAATAAACCTCATTTGATCACATTCCATGTGAGTATCTTGGTCAGCCTATGAACTTTTCAGTTGACATTCATATATATTGATTTGGTTTGGTTTGTTTAATGACATATCAACCTCAATGGATTATTTAATGTCGACAAGATTTTATTGCTTGCAATATTTTTTTCAGAAATGTATTGGTGGTAAAAAATTTAAAAAAAAAAGTATTGCTGGTATTAAAACTTATTTTTATACTTTCATAATGTTTTGAACCCTTTTTTGGTGGGGGTAACTATTTGCCCATAGCTGGGACCCTAACAGGTGCTACCACCCCGAGTTAGGATGGACCTGGGAACACCAGCAATTAAGATGTGGTTCTACGCTCCTCAAAACATTCTGATCAAAGGCCTTGTTTTCGTATGTAGTTTATCGTCTTACCCAAGACGCTCATATATATTGTGGAAAAGCTAATATTATTATATTCACACAAGGATATTTCACTGATACTACTGTTTCATTTTTTTTTTTTGTTTTTGAAAAAAAACAAAGAATTTAACCTTTATTTTTAATTACACTGGATACACTTTCTTGCTGATTCTCAGCTTAAACAAAAGCAAAATATATTGTAAGTGGGGGTAATATACTGTCTAAGTAGTCCACCACTAGCAGTGGTTTACCTACTTCACTGACGAGTATTGTATTTTGTTGTTATGGTAATTTACCCACGCACTCACGGACTCTCCCAGCTATAAATAGGAGCAGGTACTGCCTTTTTGGAGAGAGAAGTTTCCATCAGTCAGCACTGACAGTCGGATCGAACATTCTTGCTGTAACACTCTCGTTTGTATATGTTTGTATTAATGTTTTTGTTAATATATTTGTTTAACTCAATTCCTCTCTTGTGTCTTTATTTCTGGCCCTAACAAGGCCGCAACATTTGTTGATGTTATAAAGATTCCCATTTCATTTCCAAACTCCGTTTTGGTTATTTCTCATTCAGTAACCCTTTTCTAGGTTACAACAATTTGTGATAAAGAATAGAAGTAAGAAAAAGAGAGAGAAAAACGAAAGGGGGAAAAAAGGGAAAAAAAGAAAGAAATCATAAAAAGAGCGATACATTTAAAAACATGATAAAATGGGGATGGTGAGAGTCAGAAGAGGAACGAAAATGATTGGGAAGGAAGGAAGGAAGGAAGGAAGATGGAAGGAAAAGGAAGGAAGGAAGGAAGGAAGGAAGGAAGGAAGGAAGGAAGGAAGGAAGATGGAAGGAAAAGGAAGGAAGGAAGGAAGGAAGAAGGAAGGAAGGAAGATGGAAGGAAGAAAAGGAAAGGAAGGAAGGAAGGAAGGAAGGAAGGAAGGAAGAGGGGGGGAGGGAGGAAGGAAGGAAAGAAAGAAGGAAGGAATGGAAGGAATGAAGGAAGGAAAAGGAAGGAAGGAAGGAAGGAAGGAAGGAAAAGGAAGGAAGGAAGGAAGGAAGATGGAAGGAAAAGGAAGGAAGGAAGAGGGGGGAAGGAGGAAGGAAGGAAAAGAAAGAAGGAAGGAATGGAAGGAATGAAGGAAGGAAAAGGAAGGAAGGAAGGAAGGAAGGAAGGAAGGAAGGAAGGAAGGAGAGGAAGGGAGGAAGGAAGGAAAGAAAGAAGGAAGGAATGGAAGGAATGAAGGAAAGAGGAAAGGAAGGAAGGAAGGAAGGAAGGTTTAAATGAAAGATTGAATAGAAAAGAGGAACAAAACGAACATTGATGAATAGGATTTGAAATAATGAAAAGAACTGACAAGTTGATAGAGTATTAAATACTAGCGAATATTGTATTTTGTTGATATTATAAAGATTACCATTTTATTTCCAACCTCCGTTTTGGTTATTCCTCATTCAGTAACCTTTCCTAGGTTACAACAATACCTGTGCTTAACAGAGTGTATCAACAGGTGCACAGATCTGTTGCGGGTATTATCCTTTAGCTTAGCCTTTTAAAGGTAATTCCCTAAACTACATTCAAACAAAGACACATGGTCATATTGCCTGAAAGTAACAAATGATGTCATTAATCCTCGGAGTCGTAAAAAGCAAATTTGGAGAGAAAGGCACATTATGCTAGAATGGATACAATCAGTAAATAAAACCGAACCATAACCTACACAGAAAACAATTTATAACAAACAAATAAGAAAGAAATGTACAAGTTTGTTTGGTGTATAAAATGTCCATACCTGAAATGTACAATTGTATGAGTCTTTTTCTCGGGAATAAGAATTATATCTTGGTTGTGAAGGCTGCATTTTCGGAGACGTTAATACATCTTTCTACAGGAACGAACTTATGAAAAAGATACCAAACCTCACGACCAATGTCCCAAAAGAGAAAAAAGAGGAAGAAAGGAATTGCACCTGTTTATAGCCTCCCGGATGTGATTCTAATTGGTTCTACGGTAGCTTAGGTAATGTTTATTTTTGATCATGGAAATAAGCTCGTGACATGCAGATTTTAATTTCCGTTAAAAAATCAACAGATCACACACAACCGAGAATATTTGTTTGGTGCAGTGTCCTGGGAAATTTGAAATCAGTGCCGTATTAGTGAATGGACATGATTCAGGCAGCCGCTTTAACGAAGGCCTCCTGTAATAAAAATAATAAATATATGGATATATCTAGAAACTCAAAAACAAAAGTAATTTACATTTATTTCAGATAAGTAACGATATCGCCCAATAAAAGTATTAAAGTCACATAGAAGTAACGTATATCCACATTGAATATGGCCGGCAAGGAAGATTGAATTAATTTTTTATTGAGTTTTTTCCAGTATCCTAAGATTTTTTTTCTGTTTTGTAAGAGGTAAGGAATATAAAAATTGTTCATAATTTTTATTGTCCTAAGTGCTTTTGGCCACTTCTATAGCCATTTTCAAGGGGATTTTGTCTCTGGTGTTATGTATTATTAGTCCATAATCTCCAAGAACCATTAAGGAAAATTCTGGTCGAAGATATAATGATTATATATATTATCAGAAATATTTGCTATTCGAGAGGCCCTAAAATATCAAAAAAATGCTTTCCTACCATCAACCTTACATTATTAAATAGTGGAAAATTGAAAAGAAACAGAAAGATGCTCACGCGAATTCCGGTCGCGCGCGGAATATGAGAGCTTGGAATGAAAGCTCCTTTTTTAAAATACGACATAAAACATAATTTTCAACGTAACAGCCAAAACATGAGGAAAAAATACCAACACTACAGACAAAACATCCTTAAAAATCACTACAGAAGTGACCAAAAACGCCTGGGATAATTAAAAATGGACAATCTAATAGCACACTTAAATTCAAACAGTCAAGGCAACAAGGAGAAAAACATATGAGAACAATTACAATGAAAATATTTTAAGAAAAGACACAGGGAAGCTACGCCATGTTGGTGAGAAAGTGACTGAAGTTGAGTTTCCAGGTCAGGATCGATTACAGTGCTCAGTGTACTGACAAATCATCAGTTACCTCCCCTTAAGTGACTGAAGTTGAGATGCCAGGTCAGGATCAATTACAGTGCTCAGTGTACTGATAAATCATCAGTTACCTCCCCTTAAGTGACTGAAGTTGAGATGCCAGGTCAGGATCAATTATAGTGCTCAGTGTACTGATAAATCATCAGTTACCTCCCCTTAAGTGACTGAAGTTGAGATGCCAGGTCAGGATCAATTACAGTGCTCAGTGTACTGATAAATCATCAGTTACCTCCCCTTAAGTGACTGAAGTTGAGATGCCAGGTGAGGATCGATTACGTTACAGACCTTCCGTTAGTTTTTCTTATTTTAGCCCAATGTTTGCTGATTTAATTGTAAATAAAAATGAAAAGAATGAAATAAGTAATACTACGCATTTATCAATGACTTTTAGGTAAAAAAACAAGTTACAGATGACTATTTATTAAGTCAGGGATCGATTTAACACTGTCTTTATATTATAAACAGGACACCATTTTCTACAGCTTATCTGAAGTTATTACGCAAATCAAATAAACCTCAATAGTTCAGAAAGTTCTGAATCATTATTTGTCAAATGTAAACTCAACCATTTCCACCCTTAGTAAAATATTTAAATTTTCTGCCATTTTTAATGGTTAGTTTTTGAGACATTTGGAATTTACGAAAATGAACTGACAGAAGTCATTATGCAGATTAAACTAATATTAGCCTAAGAGCGCTGAAATCTAATAAAAGCTTTTTTTTTTCTTTTTGTCCATAATATATGTTAAAACATGGATAAACAAAAGGATCTAACAACTGCTGCAAAACAAAAAATAACAAAGTTATAAAATGTGGGAATATCCATATAGGAAATATCAAAGGAGCTTTGCAGAGATCATCAAACGGTAAAGAATGTTGTTGAAAATATTAGTTGAAAACACAAAACAAAGGGAAAGGGTTTAAGAACTTGTTTCTTTGAGATGAATGTAAACTAAATGAGTTATAGCAAAACAACCACTTTTGACCAGTGCTCAGTGTACTGATAAATCATCAGTTACCTCCCCTTAAGATCTAGGAGGTATAAAAAGCACCCTGTTAAATTTGTCAACAGACGAGTAGTCAGAGTAAAGTGCAATAAAGCTTTGGTATAAGTTTATTCACTGGTTCTGTTTTTACTACACCCAGATTTTTGAAAAGACTGGAAGTGAGCGAATCAAGAAAAAAGGTGTAGAATATTTTGTGAATTGGGATCTGTAAAAAAATCTCCTAGACAACCTCCTCTCTCTAAAACAAATATTTTAAAGCATCAAAATTGGGCCAAGATATACATAAAAATTGACTTTTCTAAAGTAATTTTTATGAACGAATCTCTAGTGATATTTGATGAACCTGATGGATGGACCAAAGGATGGATTTTAACCAATTCAAATATATCTGTAGCTAAAAGAAGGTAACAAGGAGATGGTAGTGTCATAATATCGGCTAGAATTGCCAACCAAACCATTATTGGCCAATTTAAAGTTTATGAAGGAGTTAAACTGAACAGTGCTAACTATTGGGATTTTATGACCAAGACTTTCTTTGCATGGTACATGTCCCAGTCTTGCATTTTGAAAGTGGAATGTATATTTATGCACAACAATGTTTCTTCTCATGTATCTAAGCTTACCCATAAATTATTTGAGCATAGATTTACAGGAGAGAAGATAATGGAATGGCTACTATCAAGTTCTGATATGAATCTGACCGAAAATCTATGGTCAATTTTGAAGATGAAATGATATGAAGGTGGCAAACAATATAAAACAGCAAAGCAGACCTGTGGGAAGCAATTAAAGCTACCATGTCGGAAATTGAACCTGTTGAAATAAAATAATTGGCAAAATCAATGGATAATGTTATTGAGAAGAGGGGTCACTATATTAAAATATAAAGACTTATACGATTTTTTTATTTGTTCTATTATTGGTGTTGATTAATTTTTTATAATTTTATTACTTTTTTATTAAGTCAAATGTGATTATTTGGTTTTGCCTAATAACTTCAGACAGTAGTTTTTTTAGAATACATCAAATAACTTCAATAAAACGTTTTGATATTACCTAAAATTTTAACTCAGGCTTTGTTTTGACATCCAAATTTCATTGTTTAAAAGTTGACAATTTTTTTTCGACCCAAATTTGAATTATTGAAGTTTATATGGTTTCCTTAATAACTTCAGACAGGGTGTATAGTGTAAATTCCTTTAAGGTTCTTATTTTGTTTTGTTTTTTGTTTTTTTTATTATCTGGTGGCCACATAATGTTAAAACACCGATTCCAGTACGTTCAGCAAAGTTAAGCAACGTCAAGCCTAATCAGTACCTAGATGGGTGACCGCTTGGAGATACCAGGTGTTGTAAGTTTGGATAAATGCGTGGATGTGCGGATGGTATAATGAATAACGGCTCGGAATTGAAAATCGGAAAACCGAGTTCTAATTCTCATTGGGTTCGTTATTTTCACATACACGCAAATAACCTTGAGGAAGGTATGAATCCACCTCTTCTCCCCACACCCAGCTATGGGTTAATTAGTATGATAAATCATTATTATCTCCAAAAAATATTCTTGCAATCAAAGAATATTTTATGGCTTTAAATAACCTGTAAACAGTTGATAAGCCGTAGAAAACGAATCAATCAATTTGTTTCGTATTAGACATTCTTTTTTATTATTATTAGACAATCATTTGTATTAAATTGTAATTTTTTTATATAGATTGAATGGATAAAGACTATATAAAAATGAGAGAAATGGATAAAGACTATATAAAAATGAGAGAAATGGATAAAGACTATATAAAAATGAGAGAAATGGATAAAGACTATATAAAAATGAAAGAATGAGCTGAAAACAGAAGTCGACTCACAAGATGCCAGACATTTTTGTTGAAATTTAAAAACGAAGTTCTTTCACTGCTTCCTTATTTTAAAACTAAATTACTCGATGTGACCACGACAGAAAATTGAATTAAATCCTGTCACAAGGTGCATGCTGTAATTAGATAAACCGAGCTTGCACAACACACACACACACAGACACACACACAGACACACACTGCACTCTGGGGGTATTGATAATTATGTGGTAAAATAATTGAATTAGAAATGTTCACAAATTCAATGAATGAAATATTATTGCTTCTATCCCCAGACATTTAGGCAAGAGATTCCTTGCAACAATTTTTGTTTTACCTTTACAGGGATTTTTGCATTCAGAAAAGCGAACATCAGAAATAAGCAGACAGATTAAGCGAAACAAGATACAAAAAAAAAAAAAAAAGAAGATTAATTGGCTAAGTGTTGAGTTTTTTTAATCAATTTTTAAATACAGATGAGTATAAAACTAACTTCCAGGTAACACTTTATATCAACACCAAGAAAGATATGAATTAGTAGTAACAATATATGTGACTCTTTCACAAGCTTTGCAATCTTATTTGAAAATTCTGGGATAAAAAAAAGAAGCTTTTAACATCCGATATGATTTGCTTGATTTTTGAGATGAAATCAAAATTTAAATGCAATGTCAATCGTTATCTTCTGTCTTCTTAATTCCTATTCTTTTATTGTTCAGTCTCTTTTATAATGCTTTCTTTTTCTTTATATTCTCTTACATTCTCTTGAATCTTAGTGGCTTAATTGCGTTGCTAAGGGTTAAATGATTAAGAAAAAAAGGAACTTATTCGGTTTATTTGAACTATTGTTCTCATCTCTGATTGCAATAGATACAATGTTTCAGACAAGTGCCTGTTGGCCATCTTCAGGTGCCAATTAATGTTTCTTGATTTCAAAGGTTTGGTTTGGTTTGGTTTGTTTTATAACATATCACCCTCAATGAGTTATTTAATGCCGACAAGATTGTTTGTGTGTGGGGGTGGGAGTGGGTGTATAAGATAAAGAACTGCATGCTTTAGAAATGTTTATCAACTTTCTTGTCCAGTTGACTAAATTGAATCCATCAAATTATGCTAACAATAACTAATTTCTAAAACCAATCCTCTTGGGTATGACGATAAACTACATCCGCGTTCTGGGTAAGACAATAAACTACATACCAAATCAGGCCTCTGATCAGGATGTTTTGAGGAGTGTGGAACCACTTCTTAATTGCTAGTGTTCCCAGGTTAAAACTATACCTTAGCTTCAGTCACTTTCCCACCTGTGCCTTTTCTTTAAATACTTTCATGATAATTGTTCAAATGAGCGCTTCACTATGCTACATAGACATTTTTCATTTAAGCCTCAAGATCTCATCAATTTACAGTTGAGCTTGCGATATGTAACCGTAATTTCTATACTAACAGTTTCTTTTCTCGCACTTCTCGCTTGTGGAACTTCCTTCTGGCTCGGTGCTTTCCAGCCAACTTTAATCTGTAAAAATTTAAATATACTGTCAATCATTATCTACTGTCCTCCTGATTGCTCTCTTTTCTTTCAGTTTATCATTAGTGTTTTTGTTCCTAATTCTTCCATAACCTGTAGCCTCTTGTGTTTTAGAGGCATTACTGCTTTGTTTGGGGTGATACTGATTAACATATATATATATATATATATATATATATATATATATATATATATATATATATATAGTTTAAGAAGTGCTATATTTATGGGATAAAGTGCTCAATATCAGAGATAGAGCGTGTGTAAATATAAATATAAAGTGAACATTGAAGTCAACACTCAGAGGCGACAGGCTGTTTCATACTAGACGCAATTGTCAGGCGGCCTGACGAACGATTGCGTCTAGCCTGTCGCCTGTGAGTGTTGACTTCAATGTTCACTTTCATATATATATATATATATATATATATATATATATATATATATATATATGATTAGTGGCTTCGCTTGAAGAATCAGAGAGTCGAGTTTGAATTCCACTCGAGTTAATTTCATTCACTTAAGTGCAAATACCCTTAGGAAAGGTGTGAATCGATTTCTTCTTCCCACCAGTTATCGGTAAATAGCAGGACAGACTGGGACTTCTAGCCTTGGCTGGCAACCAGCCTAGGTGAAAGAAAGAATCTGAATTCAAACCATCTGCTGCCTTTTAGGTCCTGTCCCTTTAGGCAAATGCTAGAAGAGGGTAATGTCAAGAACAAATCCACCTCTGAAAGTGGGAATGGAATAATCTCAACATCCCCGTGACAAAAGGAACCGGAAAGCCATTGCAGTCTTCTGCCTTGAATGTCATAATGAAACCGAATTGTGAGATGGATGGGAGTGGTAACCACAGCGGTGGTGCAAAAATGTACTAACTGAATAAAATGAATGAATGATTGCATAGAAACATGAATAAATTTACATCCAAGAGATTAAATATTTCTCAAATAGATGGGATTATGGGTTTTTTTTATAATCATTTCACCCCAAGCAAGACTGGAATGCCACTGATGCGCCGCATGGGGGGGGGGATTACAGGGAGTGAAAATGAAAGAAAAGACTGAGAACAGGGAGGATTGAAGTAAGGACAAAAGGTGAACGTAATTCAAGGAGTTAGAACATGGCGATTGACGTTGCATTAAATTTTTCATATATATAAATTCCTCATTGAAGGGATTTTAATGCAGACTTATCTCTCAGTTGCGTCTCTGTCCTTGGACAGAGTGCACTCAGGGGATTCCCTGTCTAAGGACGTAGGGGCAACTGAGGAAAATTATACTGAAGAGGTGCCCAGCCCTGGGGAACAGCTGCCCGAGGCCGCGCCCTCCCATTGCACAAGAGGGTGGGATCAGTGTTCGCACCGAGGCCGGCGCAACCAACGGTTGCGGGGCTGAGGGGAATTTTTGTCCCCGCCCGAGTGTACGCGCTTGGGTCCCCACATTAATCCGACCTTGTGTCACATCTCGTTCTAGTGGGGGAACGAGTAAACACCGCATGAAATTTTTGAAGATTGTATTTATCAGGGAAGCAAGTAAACCGAAAAGAGTTCCGCAGGCGGGAAATGAGAGAAAAGAAACTGTTGGGGTAGAAGTGGTGGTTGAATTTATCTATTTCAACAGTAAAATGGTGAGACCTAGTTGCTAATCTAGTAGCAGTCTTAAATTCATGTAGTTAAGGCACCAAGCAAAAAAATTCGTCGGAGTAGTTGTCATGAAAATATTTGTAGAATAGGCAGTGGGAAACTACGTCATGTTGGTGAGAAAGTGACTGATGTCGAGATGCCATGTCAGGATCGATTACATTACAGATCCTTCTTTGGATTTTGTCAAGAATCTTGAGATGTACAGCTGAAGCACCCGACCAGACATGGCACCAATATTCAATGAACGGAAGAATGGTAGATTTGTAAATGTGCAAAATAAATTCTGACAAGAAAAGTTTTCTGTTACGACACAGTGACTCAACTTTCCTAGCAGTAGATGCAGCTTTTGATTCGATGTAGTCGTTCCACTTCAAGTAAGTGGAAAACGTGAGGCCAAAAAGGCGCAGTGTGTTGCTCCCCTGGTGTCTAGCATCAACCATACTGATAGTGGGCAGGAAATGTTCTCTCTGGTGGTTAAATCAAAGCCGTTTTGTCTTGGAAGTGTTAAAATTTACGTTATCGATAGCGAAACGAAATATTATCTTGATTAAATATAACAATAATGTGCAAAGAAGAATTTGTTTCTTTTCCATCTCCAAACTGAACAGGACTTTCCTTCCCTCCTAAAATACGTATAAATGTATGCGTGGACTTGTATAGTGTTTTAGACTTCTCTCGTTCATTACTAGTTTATTAGTCATAAAAACCAGAGTGACTGATTCTTTTTTTTGTTTTTTTTTGGGGGGGGGTGTTTTTGTTTTTGGGGTTTTTTTTTTTGCTTATCAACGTTTTGCTGGTTGTTTCAAGCCAGAAAATATTTTTAGAGTGTAAAGAATTTTTAGAAATAATAATAATTTACTGATACAAGGCTTACTAATTTAACCCATAGCTGGGAGGAAAAGCGGTGAATCATGCCATTCCCAAGGGTATTAGTGTATAAGTGAATATGATGAACCTGACTGGAACTGTAAGTCAGCTCTCGGATTTTCAATTTCAACCTATTATTTATTACACTGTCTGATATTCCGAAGAGGTCCCCCATCTAGGTACTGACCAAGCTTGCTATTGTTTAACTTCGATGAACGTACGAGACGTAACTACTAGAAGTTTGGAGACGTGTGAATTTGAGCAAAACTTTATGGTCAGTTAAGAGCAGATGACAACTTTCTCAGCATCATACTTGTCTGCATCGAAATATGTGATACGTTTTTTTTGTGTGTGTGTAATTGATGAATTTGGCGAAGCAGAAATAGGAAAAGGGAGGAAAAAATTGGTGAATGGACAGATAAACGATTCAAATTTTTTTTGAAGTGGAAAGAAACACAGAAAAAATATTTTAAAATTATTTTATCACCCGAAGAACAAATTAAATAGGACTGAGAATTGTAACAGGAGAAAAATAGTTGATAAGAAGCAAATTTTATTTTTTTTTATTTGCTGTTTGACGTAGAGGTAGTTTTTTTCTTTCCAATAAATTTACTCACATATAATTACAGTATAGACTTCTTTGTACCTGAACCTATCACCACCAATTCTTTCTAAAAATCTGATTTTTTTATTAAATCTTTGGCCTAATGTCTAGAATGAGGAGTTATCACTATTTACATTATTTATATTCAGAGTGTTGTGGAGAGCCGTGATTACATTATTTACATTCAGAGTGTTGTGGAAAGCCGTGATCGTTTTGAAGGGACTTGGCACATAAAAGAAAATATATTAGATGCCATAGTGATGTGCTTGTAAGCTGTTACCATTGGTTCAATGGTTTAAACACAAGATATTTTATATTATTATTATTGTTATTGGACAGAAACCTTTATCCAGGTATAGTCTACATGTCGCCATATTCAAACCTGAACTCTTCTTGGAACTCCAGATCAAAATTAATACAAGATTTAAGAAAATTATTTACATTATTTATATTCTACTAATATCCTTATCTTTGTTGTTATTATCACAAAGCTTCAGTCGTTATGTTCTTCAGCCTGCTTCTGGTGTCTGTCCATGTCATGGGATATACGTTTTGACCTTTTACTTTTTAGTACTGCTCAGTTTTTATTCGTTCTCTTTCCGTTTAAAGTGTTAACTTTGAAATTGCTGGAAGGTTACTCAGATTGACAGACACCTGATGAAGGCCGGAGAACATAATGATCGAAATATTGTGATAACAGCAACAATGTTAAGGACCTTATTCTAAATATAAATAATGTAAACAAGTTTCTTAAATCATGCATTAATTTTGACCTGGAGGTTCAAGAACTGTTCAGGTTTGAATATGACAACGTGTAGACTATATATCTGACAAGTGTTGCTTTCCAATAACAGATGAATTATCCTGTGTTTGACCCATTGAACACAATGGTACCAGTTTACAAGCACAACACTCTGTCATTTAATCTCCTCTTTTCAAATGATAAAAAGAAAGGAGAAACAAGAAAGAAGGGAATAAAGGAACCAAAGAGAAAAAGGAAAGAAAAATAAAAAAATATGGCAGAAATAAAAAGAAAGAAAAAGAAAAAAGGAAAGAAGAAAAGAAAAAAGGAACATTAGAGGAAGCCAACAGAAAAAGAAAAGAACAGAAAAATAACGGAAAAGGAAGAAGTAAAAAAAAAACATAGGAAAAAGAAAGAAAAGGAAAACAAAAAACAAAAACAGGGAAGAAAGGAGAAATTAAGGAAAAGGAAAAAGTAAAATGAAATGAAAAAGGGAAAAAAGACGGAAGAGTAGAGGAAGCCAACGGAAGAAGAAAAGGAAAGAAAAAGAAAGAAAAAAGGAAAAGAAAGAAAAGGGATAAGAAACAAAAAGAAACAAAAAGCCAAAAAAAAAAGAAGTAAAGTGAAAAAGCAAAGAAGAATATAAAATAAAATAAAGAAAGAAAGAAAAAACTGTCCGTATAAACTCATAAATTAGACAAATTGTTTTTTTTTTCTTTTTTTCTTATTTACAGATGAGAAAATCTTCTTTCCTGATATGAAGACACTGAAATTCTTATTTCAACCAAAGAAGGTGTCTTCTATAATTGATCGATGATATTTGCAATTGACTTCGCTAATCATGAGTACCAGCCTTATAATCTTAGAATCGGTGTCGTGGCTCAGCAGAAAAAGGGCAAATTTTATTAAACTGTCTACACAGAAATGAAAAAAAAACACTAAATAAATGTAAAAAAATGGATAGAACGCAGCATTACTATATCCTTCAAATTATAATAACATATAACATTTTCCAGTGACATGAAGTGGAAGTGGAAAAGGTTATATCGAATCAAATGCTAGGTCTACTGCCAGGAAAGTTGGTTCACTGTGTTGTGCTAGACAACTTTTCTTGCATTTAGAGATACTACATAAAATACAAAGGAGAATCTGCAATGTTATAAGTCCTGGCCTGGTATCTCGGCTTTCAGTCTCGGCTTTAGACTTTTTCAAAAATAATCGTTAAAATATCAGCAGTTGACTTAGAGAAGCGAAAGTCATATTGCTTATCGGAAAGAAGGCCTTGCGATGTGAGATTCTTAAACAATTCAGTGTCAATTAGGGCCTCTAGTACTTTGCCAAAAAGAGGTAGGATCAGATGATTCACCTGAGTTCTCAATGACTGGAAATACAAAGGAAAAGCAAGAAGCAACCAGGCATTTATTGTAGAGAGAACATGAGCCAGTTCAGGTGCACATTTCTTAAGAACTATTGCAGGGATGCCATCAGGTTCCCATGTTTTGTGGAGATCCAGAGTAGAGATGATAGCTGAAACCATAGAAAGAGTTCTATGCATATCACTCAATAAGAATTCAGTCCTATGGGGAAAGTCAGGCAAAGATGCCCCAGGATTAGAGGAGAATTTACGAGCAAGACATTAAGTTTTATCAGCAAAAGATGTTAACACTTCAAACTGAGTGAAGAAAAGGGAGATAGAGAGCTTATACTGATATAACACACTATTACAGACCCACCAGTAGTCACGAGATCTAACGTTGTTAGAGGCTATATGCAGGGACAACAGAAGGAAGCTGCGCACGAAAAGAAAAATCCAACATCACTTATAGAAGAGAATGTCAGTTATTATCAGGTTGGTGATATCTGCAAAAGTATAAAAATGCTATTTTGAAGTTGGTTATGGTAGTTCCGCAACTGATTGTTGAACTGGCAGCAAGAAAATAATAAAAATTGCAAAATCTTTCCAAAGGAATTATTCATAAGCAATGACACTTTAATCCGGCCTCGAAATAAAGGAGAAACAAAATACAATGGAATATTTTATTCTTCGGAGAAAAAAGCAGAAACGTGCTATCATTTTGTATAAAGCAGGCAGACATTTCATTCCTTTCTTTTTTACTTTTTTTTTTTTTTTTTTTTTTTTGCAGATCACTTTCCAATGAAGGTGCGCATATGTAATAATTTATTTTTGACAGATTGGAAGAACCGCAGAAAAAAAAAAGAAAGAAAATTTTCCTCTGGTAATGTCATGTGATATCCTTCCTCTTATATATCATTTAATGTTGAACAATCTCCCTACGTATGAAGACACCCCCCCAAAAAACTAGAGAAAGCAGAAATGTGGTTCTACAGAAGGATGCTGAGAATTCCAGGGACGGATTGAATTAGCAATAGTTTGGTTGGTTGGTTGATTTTGTTTAGCGGCATTTAATGCCTAAATCTAAATATTTGAATTTTGGTTGGTTGATTTTGTTAAGCGGCATATCAACACCTCTGTGGGTTATTTAATGGCTAAATCTAAATATTTGGATTTTGGTTGGTTGACATTGTTTACCTGCATATCAACACCTCTGTGGGTTATTTAATACCGAAATCTAAATATCTGGATTTTGGTTGGTTGATATTGTTTAGCGGTATGTCAACACCTCTATGGGTTATTTAATGCCAAAATCTAAATATTTGGATTTTGGTTGGTTGATATTGTTTAGCGACATATCAACACCTCTATGGGTTATTTAATGCCGAAATCTAAATATTATGAACACAATTTTATGGCTTCAAATAAAGATAAAATTTATTGTTGGTCGTTTTGCTTTAAATAGGTATTGTTGGTAACTTTTTTTATATAAAAATGTATTGCTGGTATTTTTGCTATAAAAATGTATTTTTACACTTTCATAGTGTTTTGTCTTTGTTTGTTTGAGAGTTTACTATTCGTCCATAGCTGAGACCATAACAGGTGCTACGACCCCGGCAGAGGGTGGACCTGGGAACAACAGCAATTAATAAGTAGTTCCACGCACTTCAACCCTCCAATCTTCCAATCAAAGGCCTTACTGCCGGATAAGCAATAGGTAAGTCTTAAAGAAAACATTACTTAAACTCTGAGCAATATTTAGGCATTTCTCAAACGACCTAATGTGACACAAGGTCGTTGTTTAATGTGGGATTTCGGAAAGCCGCTGACCTGAGATGGAAGTAATACATTGAGTAAATAGCTTCGTCCACCGTTAGGAAAGTCGGCTCCCTGTGTCGCGCCAGGAAATTTTTTCTCGCCGGAGTCAATCCTTCAAATCTACAAATCAACCATTCGCCCTTGCACGTAGTATCGCTGCCATATATGGTCTGGAGACCCCTCTGTTTGTCTCAAGGTTCTTGATAAAATCCAAAGACGGATATGCAATGTAATTGGCCCTGATCTGGCATCTCGTCTACAGCCGTTCTCTCACAGACGTGCTGTTGCCTCCCTCTGTCTTTTTTACAATTACTTTGACGGTAACTGCTCCGATGAGCTGCTTTCGTTGGTTCCCAGACTTCATGAATTTAAACGCTCGACTAGGCTGGCATCTCGCTCTCACCCATTCACTGCCGAATCTGTTAAATGTAGCCCTCTACTACTCCAATAGCTTCATGTCTCGCACTTCTCGCCTGTGGAATTCCATCCCCATTTCTTGTGTTCCTGATAGCTATAATCTCCAACTATTCAAATGTAACGTCAATCGACGTCTCCAGATGCCTTGATCTATCCCTTTACCTTCTCTTCATCCTTTCCTCTATCACTCCTCTTTGCTCTAGCTCCAACTCTCTGTAACCCCTTGCGTGCTAGTGGCTCCCCGCCTTGATTGGGGTTGAATGCTTAAAAAAAAATTGTTTAGGTCTCCTCGGTAATTCCCCTTTTGTGGATGACTCAGGCCCCGGGCAATGACCCCTTCTGCAAGAAAGGTATTCCTAGGCCCGGCATTTCATTCAGTAGCAGGCCCTTGATAAAGTTTTTTTTTCGCGAACCCATAACAATTTAATATTTAAAAAGAATGAATTTATTTTTAACACTTACTAACACCAACTAAATATTTCACAAAATTTACTAAAATAATGCCATTTTAATCCGTTCACTTATATGGACATGAATGCGGAACAATCTTTCTAGAAAAAAGTGACAGCAGAGAGATTGTTCTACAGAAGACTACTGAGAATTTTATGGATGGAGCAAGTAAACAACAAGGAAATCATTAAAAAACGGCAACAGAAAGGACACTTATAATCAGAATCATGAAAAGAAAGCTGAAATTCATTTGGCATATAACGAGGAAGGAAGGAGGGTTTGGAAAACTTAACCCTCACAGGGCATATCAAGGGCCAAAGAGATAGGTTAAGGTTAGTGAGCCAACTACATGACACGATTGGGCGGATGTGTGGCGAAATGGGAATTGGATGGCTTGGCAGAAGAAGAAACACCATTAAGGGTAACCAGGGATAGGAAGTTATGTAGAGCCATGATCGCCTATGTCCTGAAGGAACACAGCAAATAGGAGAAGAAAAAGCAAATGTTAAACACATAAGAACGTTATGTTTTCCACTATATTCTTTCTTTATTTCTTTTTCCAACTGAAAATGAACATCGTCACTGATATGTCTTTTCCGTCTTTCCTCATGATCAAAATGGAATAGTCCATTATTTATAAGGCTTATTTATGACGTATTGACAGTGAGCCACTTAAATGACTAGTGTGTGTGAATAGATGGTGGAACTGAGGGAAGGGGCATTTGCAAAGGGAAAAAAATTGCTTCGGCAATTAGCTGGAGATTCGTCTCCATCTGTGCTGGTCGAACTCTCTGCCTTTGGGTATAGAGAAACCCAGGCGAGGGGCAGAGTCTCATCTGGGGTGGTAGACAGCTACCCAACCCCGTTTTTTACGTGGTCTACGGAAAATATTTGCCCGCGCCTACGCATCCCGCATTAAAAAAACGGCCTTGTACCATATCCTGCCTCGCGGGGTGGTAAGGTAAATAACCTTTGCAAAGAGAAAAACAACTGCTAAGAGTGACATGGAAAATACATAAAATCAAGCTTCCAAATAATTCTGGGACGATGCGTCTCCTGCCTAGAGTGTGTAGAAACAGTCCAAAAGTTCTGTAATTCCAAGCGTTTTCGGTTATACATTATCAAGGATGATTTTATTTTTGCTTTTTAATTGGGTGTGTAGGTTGTATGCATGTTTTTAGAGTTATAGGGATGTGTTATTTTCCGAACACAGTCAGCACATTGTGACCGTGTTCGTAGTTAATATTATTAAGTGTTGGCTTTTTTCTTTTTTATTATTAAGGCTTCCATTATTTTTTATCTTTTTTTTTACATGTGGATGCAGTTATTATGTTTGTATTTTCTACTAGTATGTTTCGGATGGAGTCTAGTAAGTTTGTGTGCGCATTTAATTGGATTCTAATAGAGCAGTGGATGAACAGATGTAACGTAAGGAGTCTGGATAGGTATGTAGTCGTGTGGCCGATGTAATTATTTATGAATTCGGTTTGATCAGGAACACAGTTCATTAAGGGCCAATTGAACTCATAGATAATGTTTGTCCGTTGTCATTTTGATTTTGCTGGTGTGTTGTTATTTTTGAGGATAAGGTAGGCTGTTTTAAATTTTTATAGTATATAATTAATTTTATTTTTTGTTCGGGTCACTTGAGGTAGTGTATCATAAATGATATTTCTTGTTTGTAGTTGATGTGCATTTGGTTTTTGTAGAAAATATTTATTTTATTTTTTACTGTGTATTTACTATCATTGTTATTTACTTTGGGGAGAAATAGTCTAATTTGGTGGTCTATAAGGTGGTTAGGGAAGCCATTGTTAATTAGTGTCTGTTTTACATTATTGAGTTCTTTAAGGAAGAGTAGTCGAGAGGATGAATTCTGGTGTGCTCTTTTTAGGAAGTTTTTTATCACTGCTATTTTGTATCTGAGTGGGTATTCACTTTTAAAGTTAAGGTGGCAAGTGTTTCTGTTAGTGGGGTTTTATATAATGAGGCGATAAAAGTGTTGTTACTATATTTTACGAGAACGTTTAAGAATACAAGTTTATTTTTTTTTGACTAAGTTCGTAGGTAAAGTTAAAGACAGAGTTTTTTTTCCAATGTAGTCTTCAGAGTATCTATTTCTTTTGTGTTATTTACTAAAATAAAAATATTGTCTACGTAGCGGACATATATTTTAGGTTTACACACCTGTTTAAATATCCGTACTGGGTAAGATGTTAAACTACATCCGCGTCCTGGGTAAGACGATAAACTACATCCAGCAGCAAGGCCTCTGATCAGGAGGTTTTGAGGAGCGTGGAACCACCTCTTAGTTGCTGGTGTTTCCAGGTCCACCCTGACCCAGGATGGTAGCACCTGTTAGGGTCCCTGCTATGGGCAAATAGTTAACTATTACCAGCAATATTTTTTTGAAAAAAATTATTACCAGCAATACATTTTTGAAGGAAAAATATTACCAGAAACAGATTTTTGACAAAACAAAATATTACCAGCAATAAAAAATGTTGTCGGCATTAAACAACCCATTGAGGTTGATATGCCTTAAAATAAACCAAACGAAACCAATAACTTTTTAAATATCATATTTTATACATGTAATAATTGGAGAAGCACAGGCCGAGTGGATTTCCCATACTAACACCATTAGTTTGGGTGCAAATGTTGCCACTTCTACATATTCTGTGTCCAGAAAAGAAAACATTTGTTCGAACAGAAGAAAAATTAAATAAAAAGCTTAATCATAGTACCGTGTCTGTCGTCTTTTATAAAACACACATATATATAAGCATTTAAAAATGGAAAAGAAAGAAAAGCGTGCTCAAAATATTCTCTTTTTTGTCTAAGGAATATTAAGTGGGCTTAGAGAAAATGTTCTCTTAAAATTGGGAGTTAAAATTGATAAAAAAAATTATGCATCGCTTATGAAAACAAATGAAAGCAACAAAGTATTGCTGGTAAGGTGGAAATAAAAGACAGGATATATTTTTAAAAATCTCTGTGTTGCCTGCATCAAGGATCATGACAGAATGTCTTTTTGCAGATGAGGGAAGTGCCCTGGAGCATGGGACAGTCGGTAATATACAGGCCTGATGTTGAAGCTTTTGTTGTGTCAGTTGACTTAGAGTCACTGGTGAACTCTGAGAATGCCTGCCTACTACCTCGAGTACCATGAGCAGGTCCTTTTAAGCTGTCAGGGAGGGCCCAGCATATTTTGTCATGCTTTTGCTTTAACAGCAATGTTCATGATTTAACGCTTAAATTGTATTTTATATGTTTTGGGGATTTGTTTTGTGAGTCAGATGCGATAACCATAGCCCCCAAGCAACTATTAACTTTAAATATCCCCAAATCGACCCTCCGACTGTTCGCCCCCCAAGACTATAGGACCTGGTCTGTCCTGCTATTTACCTATAGGTGAAGACAGAAAAGATGGATTCATACCTTTCCCAAGGTCATTAGCACGTAAGTAAACGTAATGAACTCAACCGGAATTCGATTTGAGCTCTCTGATTTCTCAATTTGATATTCAATATTAATATATATATATATATATATATATATATATATATATATATATATATATATATGGACACACAAAAGTATGTCCATAAAGTATTCAGTCATTTAATATTACCTGAGAATTGCCAATTTCACACATATTCCCGGTGTACTTGTCACTGTTATTCGTTGAATGACTCGACCAATTCAGATGATTTCAAAGATGAAAGTTAAAATAACACTTAACACAAAAAAAAAACTTGCCTAAAGTTTACTTTGCCGTTTTTTTAATAGCCAGATTTTATTGACTTTTAATATTTTCCTCTTTTTGATCAACCAGATATTTTCCGGTTATTATAGACATTTATCCAACAATCTAATTTTGTCATTCTATCTTTCAACTGCTTTGAATTCTAAAAGATTCCCATTTTAAACATTGCTTTACGAAAAGAAATAAAAAACATTTCTGTCAAATTTTAATGCTTTTGACACTCATATATTCATTTTCTTTCTTTCTAAAGATAACTTTTTTTTTTCATTTTTAGAGAAAAATACAAACAAAAACTTTGGGAAATGTTTGAATTTCATGAACCTGAAATAAATGAAGCAAAATAAATAGCTGTTGTTCCCATTTTGGGTTGGCTATTTTAGTTCCAAAAATTCAGCTTAATGATATTTTTGGGAAGTGCAAAAAGATACAAAAAAGCTTAAGCTTCATTTTGAGATTGTGTAAGTAATGCTTCAAAGTGTTCATTCCCATCATGCATCAGAGTTTTAAAAATGACAAAAAAGGTTTGGTTTCATTCTGAGATTGCATAGGTGACTGTTAAGATTCAATCCCATCATACATCTGAGAGATTTAAGAGACACAATGAAGATATAGCTTGAATGAGAGACTGTATAGGTGACTCTTCAAAATATGAATTCCCATAATGCATTTTTAAACATGCAAAGAAGACTAATCCTGAATTTGTTGTTGAATAGGGGACTCAGTCCCAAAATACATCAGAGAGGTTTAAAAAAGACAATGAAACTAAAGATGGAATATAAGATTGCATAGGTGACTCTTCAAAATAATCATTTTCATAATGCATCTGATAGATTTAAAAGTAACAAAAAACCTTCATTTGATTTTGAGGATGTATAAGACTCTTTATAAGATTCAATCCCATAATACACCAGAGATGTTTAAAAGAGGCAAAGAAGGCATGGTTTGAATTTGAAATTAGATAGGTTACTACAGATGAATAGCATCCTTCTTGACTATTATGCACATTGCATTCTTTTTTCTCTCCCAGTTTTTCTTTCTCTTTTATTTATATATTTCTCTCTTCTGTTTCACACACTCTAAACCTTTATCTTTAACTCTCTTCCATTTCCCTCTCTGTAAACCTTTATATTTCACTCTCTCCCACTTCCCTCTCTGTAACTTTCACTTTCTTCCATTTCAGACTCAATAGATATTTATATTTCACTCTTGCATTTTGCCCTCTGTAGACGTTTACATTTCACTCACTTTGATTTCACCCTCTCTTAATATTTATCTTTCACTCGCTTCCATTTGAGCCTCTCCAAACATTTATCATCCACTCGCTTCCATTTCACCCTCTCTAAATATTTACCTTATACTCGCTTCCATTTCACCCTCTCTAAACATTTATCGTTCACTCGCTTCCATTCACCCTCTCTTAATATTTATCTTTCACTCTCTTCTATTTCCCACACTGTAAGCCTTTGTCCTTCACTGTCTTCCATTTCACTCTCTCTAAACATTTATCTTTCACTCGCTTCAATTTCATCCTCTCTAAATATGTATCTTTCACTCACTTCCATTTCACCCTCTCTTAATATTTATCTTTCACTCACTTCCATTTCACCCTCTCTAACATTTTACTTTCACTCTCTTCTATTCCACACACTGTAAGCCTTTGTCCTTCACTGTCTTCCATTTCACTCTCACTAAACATTTATGTTTCACTGTCTTCAGTTTCCCACTCGCTAAATAATTTCCTTTCACTCTATTCCATTTAACCTTCTCTTGACCGTTATTATTCACTCTTTTCCATTTCATCCTCTCTAAAGCTTTACTTTTCTCTCTCTTCCTTTTCACCCTCCCTAAACATTTATATTTCACCCTGTTCCTTTTCCTACTCTGTAAACTTTTATGATATGTCCCGAAAAGGGACATATCATAAAAGTTCGAAGTAGCAAAGTGGTTTTGGACTACTGTAACCGAGTAACAATCTAGCAGGTAACCTTAATGGACGGGCCCTCGTCGTAGTGGTAGGCAATAGGCGTAGCCAATAGGCGAATACTATAGGCATAGCCAATAGGCGTCCTCCTGTACCTCCACATCAGTCTGTATTTATGGCTGACACCAACCAATTATATTACTGTGAGGGGGAACCCAGGTGTATGCATATTCATTACATCACCTCCCACTGAGCTAAATTTTCCCGTGAAATTTAGCTTAAATATTTTCTCTTTTTAGGGTCTAAATCCTCATTGCAGTGGTGGCACATTGGTACCTCAGGCATTGAGGTCGGGGATACCTCCTTTGGCGAATGTTGACATACAGAACTTCCATTGGAATCTCTTCGGTATTTTCCGTGACCTCTGTAGTGTGTCTGGGTCTCAATTGATTCCAATGTCTTTTACACCAAATTTTTTCCCCTTTTATGTCATATATGACCTGTCCAATTCTTTTGGTTATCATTCCTTCTTCCCAATACATTTTTCCATCCCTAAAGTTCTTGAAAAAAACTTTGTCACCTGGCTTATACGCTTTAGTCATCTGGTTTTCTTTTTTAGCAGTTTTCTTCGCCGGACTAGGCAACAGCCTGTCAAACCACAGAGCGTATTTTTCTCGCAAACATTAACTCTGCTGGCGATCACCCTGACGTCGTATTCGGGTTTGGCGTGATTCTATATACTGCCAAAAATTTCTGAATACTTCTCTCATTCGTGTCCACGCCTGGGTTTTTCTTCAACGCTCGTTTAAAGGTGTCCACGAATTTTTCCGCCTGTCCATTCGATCTTGGATAATATACTGGCGTTGTCACGTGATCAATGGACAATGATGTACAGAATTCCTTGAATTCTCTTCCCGATAACTGCGTTCCGTTGTCGCTGACTAAAGTTTTAGGGATTCCAAAGCCACTAAAAATTTCATTAAGTGCGTTAACTGCACTTAACAACTTCTGGCCACTTAGTGAAACTGTCCACAATAATCATGCAATAAGATCCATTTATCGGCCCTGCATAGTCGATATCCAATCGAGTCCATGGGACATCTGTCTTTGGCCATGGTTGAATCTTTACTGGTGGATCCCTTGCTGCCAGTTGACATCCTCTACACTGTTTCACCAAATTTTCTGTCTTGGTCCATCCTCGGCCAATAAGTATTGCCTCTCATTAGAGATTTCATTCTCGAAATCCCTGGATGGCCAGTGTGAAATTCTTTCAGAATTTTCTTTTGCAGAGTAACCGGCATTACAACTCTATCTGCGTATAGTAATACCTGTTCGCAGATTGAAAAAGATGACACACTAATTCCTTTTTTGTTGTCTCGTTCAACCAGACTTGCTTTTTCATTTTTTTAATAAAATCATCGTTCACCTCTGCTTTTTTCACATCTTCTAGCATAACCGGTAGTTCTCTAATAGTGTTGTATAACAGACCCGACAATTCACTTTCGTCTCTTAGCGCCGCTATTACTGTTTCTTCCAGTGGTTCCTTATATATAGGCATCAATCTTGATAACCCATCGGCGTGACCTAGCTTCTTTGAAGGCACATATTCCATTTTGAAATTATAATTCAATAGAATTACACCCCAACCCTGTAGTCGATTTGCCGTGTGAATTGGCATACCTTTTTTTTTAACCAAATATTGTTAACAGCGGTTTGTGGTCTGTTTGCAGAATAAATTCTCTTCCGTATAGAAATCTGTGAATTTTTTTTTACAGCGTAGATTATCACTAAACTCACTTTTTCGATTTGAATATAACTTCATTCCGCGGGCAGTAACGTTCTCGAGACATGAGCTATTGGCTTCGTAGATCCGTCCTCGAATTTATGAAGCAATACCGTACCTAGTCCCTCATTACTGGCATCTGCTGCTGCAATTATTTTCCTTTTCGGGTCGAAATACGCTAACGATAGGTCTGCTAATAGACAGCTTCTTTTTTTTAAGCCTGTTCGCATTCTTTCGACCATGTCCACTTTGCGCCCTTTTTCACCAAATTATTTAAAGGGGCTCCCATATACATTTTTGGGATATAAATGCTATAGTAACTTACTAATCCCAAGAAGGCCTGGAGTTTAGCCACATTATCAGGTGCTGGCATATTTTTTATAGCCTCAGCTCTTTCTGGATCCGGTTTTCTTCCTTTACTGTCAATGATCTGCCATAAATATTTTATCTTATTTAAGAAGAACTCGCATTTTTCAGCACTCAGCTTGAACCCGTATTCCTCAATTCTCTGAAATACCGCTCTAATATGCGTTTTGTGTTGGGCCTCGTTTTCACTTTTAATCAAAATATCATCTAAATATGCAATTGCATACTCCATACCAGCCAACATTGTGTCCATTATTTGCTGGAATAGGCTTGAAGCTACCTTCAATCCAAAAGGAAGACGATTTAGTTTAAAAATCCCTTTATGCGTGTTTATTGCCAGGTACTTTGAACATTCTTCACTGACTTTAACCTGAAGGTAAGCCTTCGACAAGTCCAACTTTGAAAACACTCTACCTCCGTTTAATTTAGGGAATATATCCTCGGGAGACGGTAGAGGGTACGCATGGTCTTTCACACAATCATTTAAACCTGTCGAAAAGTCAGCACACACTCTGATTTTCCGGTTTTTCTTTTTTATATATACGGTTGGAGACGCCCAGTCCGAGTGATCGAGTTTTGAAATTACGACAATTTTCTCCAACCTTTCTAATTCCTCATTTATTGTGTCTAGTGCCGAAAACGGTACTTTTCTCTTTGGTTTAAAGATTGGTTTAACTTTTTTTTTCAATTCGAAGTTGACTTCTGTTTTTGTGCATAGACCTAGTCTTTCTGAAAAGACGCGAGGGAATTCGCCTTTCAAATCCGTAATAAATCTTTCTGTTTGCTTCGTCTTAAAGTTCTCTATGACGTTAACTTCGTTACAGAAAGAATTCACTGGCAACTCCCATAAATTAAACAATACTATCCAGTCTAAACTAAAGAGGGTTACTGAAGCAGGGAGCATATACACTTTCGATTTGTGAATTTTTCCCATGAACGCAATGTTACATTTTAATTCACTTCTAAACTTAAGTCTTTTTCCTGACACTCCCCTTGCAATTTTGTCTATATTAGTCAACGGCGGGTAACCGATTTGTTTCCATGTTTACTCATTTATTACCGAGATGTCCCTTCCTGAATCGAGTAATAATTTTACAGTTTGCCCATTTATTTTTACATTGAGGTATTTTCCTCTTTCACCCTCCTCAATTTCGTTTTTAGACAAAACTACGTTCACCTTTGTTTGAGATTTTGCTTTTACTTTACTCTGTTTTGCCCGACAATGGGAACTTCTATGGCCTACACGCTCACAATTAAAACATATTTTATCCCTAGAGAAACAATCCTTCTTTATATACTGTCCTCCACACGAACTGCATATAATTTTTCTTTCTTTATTTTGCATCCACTTCTGTTGTCTTACAGTTTGTACTCGAGAAATGCTCTTCTCCTCAATCCGAGTATTATCTTTTTTATGTTTATAAGTCGCTGACATTCTTCCGTTATTTTTTGTAGCGTAATCTTCGGATCCTGTTCCATGATAGTGAGAATTCTTGATCTAATTTCTTTGTCCTTCAGGTTCGTTAGAGCCTGCAGTAAAATTAAACGCTTGAACATGTCGCTTGACAATTCCTTTAATTTAAACGCCTCACACTGTGCGTTAACCATACCTGCATACGTGATAAAATCATCATCCTCTTGTTTTACGATATTTAGACACTTGTATTGTGTATGAAAATTCATCGAAAATTTTTGACAAAATTTCTACTGTTTTGCTGAATGTCATTTCTTCTGGCTTCTTTGGGAGGATTAAATACGCGTATTTTATATTTTCTTCTGTTTCTAACTTCTGAAACAATAAAGTGATTTTTTCCTCGTCGGACCCATGTTCACATCTTTTCGTAAATATTGTTTCAAACCTACGAAAATAAGCCGGAAACGTTGAACCACTGTCAGGGTCATATTTAAATTCAGAGAGTGAATTTGAAATTCCTTCAGCAGAAAACAATCTAGAACCCGGTTCTTTTGTTGTCCTAGATAATACGTCTTCCAAAAGTGATTTATTGTCTTTTGCCTGTTGTTTGAATAACTTTTCAAACCATTCCTGTTGCTGAATAAATTGTTGTTGTTGGAATTGTTGCTGTAAATTTGTTCCATTCTGCCAACGTATCCACAAGAAAAAGTTTTGCTCCAATTTATGTAGACAATAAAATTTTCTACGACCAAACAAGAGGTTGGGGCAATTTCTTGCTTTCTGTAAGCGTTGCACACGTTTTTCCTTTTCTAACGTTCCTCGTTAATAAGCGTTAAAACAAATATGAGGGAAAAATTACTTACTTTCTGTAACCGTCTTTGTAACGTCCTTCGTTAGTAAGTGTTGTCAACTTTATATTTTTTTTCTTTTATTTAAACTTGTGAGGTCATTTCCAATCTGGTCGACAACTGATATGCCCCGAAAAGGGATATATTTGTTCGAAGTAACAAAGTGGTTTTGGACTACTGTAACCGAGTAGGACAATCTAGTAGGTAACCATAATGGACTGGTCCTCGTTGTAGTGGTAGGCAATAGGCGTAGGCAATAGGCGAAGACTATAGGCGTAGCCAATAGGCGTCCT
This sequence comes from Acanthosepion pharaonis, assembly GCA_903632075.3. Classification (NCBI taxonomy): domain Eukaryota; kingdom Metazoa; phylum Mollusca; class Cephalopoda; order Sepiida; family Sepiidae; genus Acanthosepion; species Acanthosepion pharaonis. Next base: position 1,288,039 of record CAHIKZ030000064.1, on the reverse strand, counting down.
CCTGTACCTCCACAACAGTCTGTATTTATGGCTGACACTAGCCAATCATATTACTGTGAGGGGGGCCAGGTGTATGCATATTCATTACATCATTTTATCTTTCACTCTCTTCCATTTGACCCTCACTATGACTTTATGTTTCTTTCCCATTCACCCTCTCTAAACATTTATCATCCAATGTATTCCCTTTTACTATCTCTTCACATTTATCATTCACTCTCTTCATTCCCTCTAAAGCTTTATCTTACACTCTCTTCAATTTCACCCTCTGTAGCCATTTATCTTTCACTTTCCTCCATTTCACCCTCTCTAAATATTTATCTTATTTTTACAACTATTTCCAATTCTTTAAGCATTTATCATTCACTTTTTTTCCATTTCATCCACTATAGTCATTTCTCTTCCATTCTCTTCCATTACACCCTCTCTAAACCATTATCTCTCACTCGCTTCCATTTCACCCTCTCTCAATCTTTATCTCTCACTCTCTTCCATTACCCCCTCTCTAAACCTTTATCTCTCTCTCTTCCATTATCCCCTCTCTAAAACTTTATCTCTCTCTCTTTTCCATTACACCCTCTCTAAACCATTATCTCTCATTCTCTTCCATTTCACCCTCTCTCAATCTTTATCTCTCACTCTCTTCCATTACCCCCTCTCTAAACCTTTATCTCTCATTCTCTTCCATTACCCCCTCTCTAAACCTTTATCTCTCTCTCTCTCTTCCATTACCCTCTCTCTAAACCTTTATCTCTCAGAGTCTTCCATTTCACTCTCACTAAACCTTTATCTCTCATTCTCTTCCATTTCACCCTCTCTCAACCTTTATCTCTCATTCTCTTCCATTTCACCCTCTCTCAACCTTTATCTCTCATTCTCTTCCATTTCACCCCTCTCTCCTCTCTTCCATTACACATTCTCTAAACCTTTATCTCTCAGAGTCTTCCATTTCACCCTCACTAAACCTTTATCTCTCATTCTCTTCCATTTCACCCTCTCTCGACCTTTATCTCTCATTCTCTTCCATTTCACCCTCTCTCAACCTTTATCTCTCATTCTCTTCCATTTCACCCTCTCTCACTCTCTTCCCACATTCTCTAAACCTTTATCTCTCAGAGTCTTCCATTTCACTCTCACTAAACCTTTATCTCTCATTCTCTTCCATTTCACCCTCTCTCGACCTTTTATCTCTCATTCTCTTCCATTTCACCTCTCTCAACCTTTATCTCTCATTCTCTTCCATTTCACCCTCTCTCACTCTTCCATTACACATTCTCTAAACCTTTATTTCTCAGAGTCTTCCATTTCACTCTCACTAAACCTTTATCTCTCATTCTCTTCCATTTCCCACTCTCTATACCATTATCTCTCATTCTCTTCCATTTCACCCTCTCTCAACCTTTATCTCTCATTCTCTTCCATTTCACCCTCTCTCACTCTCTTCCATTACACATTCTCTAAACCTTTATCTCTCAGAGTCTTCCATTTCACTCTCACTAAACCTTTATCTCTCATTCTCTTCCATTTCACCCTCTCTCGACCTTTATCTCTCATTCTCTTCCATTTCACCCTCTCTCAACCTTTATCTCTCATTCTCTTCCATTTCACCCTCTCTCACTCTCTTCCATTACACATTCTCTAAACCTTTATTTCTCAGAGTCTTCCATTTCACTCTCACTAAACCTTTATCTTTCATTCACTTCCATTTCCCACTCTCTATACCATTATCTCTCATTCTCTTCTATTACACCCTATATAAGCCTTTATCTTTCATTCACTTCCATTACACCCTCTCTCAACCTTTATCTCTCACTCTCTTCCATTACACCCTCTCTTAAACCTTTATCTCTCATTCTCTTCCATTACACCCTCTTTATACCTTTATCTCTCATTCTCTTTTATTTCCCACTCTCTAAATCTTTATCTTTATTCCCTTATCTTTCACACTCTCTCAATCTTTATCCTTCTCTCTCTTCTTTTTTCATTTTCAATTCCTACTTAATTTCTAAGTTCGTCCAATTCTCCATTTCTCTACTAATTCTTAAACCTATTCACCTAAAAAAAAATAACGATTGTTGTTGAAAGTAAAATATTTCGAAAATGTTGACCACTGAGAAGAAAGTTTCATAATAAAAAAAAATTCCCAAGTGTGCGTTTGTGTGTGCATGTGTTCATCCATACTAACACATGACCACCTACTGACTTCCTCCAATCACTTTTTGTACTCAGCAACTGAAGAGCAAGTACAAAGTATCTCTGAAATTCTCTCACCGAGAAAAAAAATAGAAAACTGACACAGCATCTTTATAACCAACATATTGATATGCTTAAAGATATCTGTGTGCGTTGTTTTATCAGATTATGCAGTTCAGTTTCATCATTTTTATTATTTGTCTCTCTTTGTTTTTTTTCTTTCTGTTTGAAAAAAAAATACGTTTGTTTGCTTATCAATCTGCTCCAACTCTTGCTGATCTGCTTTGCCCATTCAGATAAATATTTTGAAAATTTGCAAAACAAATTCTACAGGGAGATTTTAAAATAATATTTTTTTTAATCTAGAGGAAGGATAACTAATAAATGTTAAGTTGTTATCCAATGCAAATGTATATTTTCTACCCAGCACAAGTATTGAACTGATAGCCGTCTGTTAATGTTAGTTTTACAAAGTTGACCTGTTTCCCCTGCAGTTGAAATGATTTCTGACCATTGGGTTCGATATAAACTTTCCCACTGGTAAATATGTATAATCCTGACTGGTCACCTCAAAGCCATGTAATGGTTAACAAGCTCATCTTGCTAGATCAATTACGACCATAGTGAATTTGATCCTCACTGGATGTCTCATACATTCGGCTTTGTGCTAAGTCTAAGTTACTCTTGGAAAAGCAATTATAAAACTGATTGCCTGAAGTCAAATCAGATCAGATCAACAATACGTATATCTACTCTTGTTGGATTAATTACTGTTGAATATAAATCTTATAAGATAAAAAAATCATGATGAATTAACTTATTCTATGTGTGATAATAGTTAGAACATCAGCAATGAACCTAAAAGTTTCGTCCGGTTTGGTTTGTTTTATGGCATATCAACCTCAATGGCTTATTTAATGCTGACAAAATTTTTATTGCTAGTAATATTTTTTTTGTTTTCAAAAATGTACTTCTGGTAATATTTTTTTCATCAAAAAAAAATCTATTTCTGGTAATATTTTTCTTTAAAAATGTATTGCTGGTTATATAATTTAAAAAAAAAAATATATTGCTGGTAATAATTTTTTTTACAAAGTATTTCTGGTATTAAAACCTGTTTTTACACTTTCATAGTGTTTTGAGCCCACTTTAGGGGTTAACTATTTGCCCATAGCTGGACCCTAACAAGTGCTACCACCCTGGGTGATGTTGGACCTGGGAATGCCAGCAATTAAGGGGCGGTTCCACTCAAAACCTCCTGATCAGAGGCCTTGCTGTTGAACGTAGTTTATTGTCTTACCCAGGACGCAGATATAGTTTATCGTCATATTCAGGATGCTGAACCTAAAAGAGTGAAAAACCATACTTTTTGCTACTCATTATTTTTATTTATTTATTTATTTTATTTTATTTTATTTTATTTTATTTTTTTTTTTTTTGAGGTGCTCAACAACTTTCTTGCTTATTCTATCTTCAAATAGTTTGCTTCAAATGCTGATGGGAAAATAGTGCAAAGGCGACAAGGATTCACCTGTATTCTTTTACAAGAAAAAAGGCATAAACTTCTACACCCATTCAAAATCCCGGATCGTAGTTTGTAAACCAGACGAGAGGTGAACCTTTTATCCCTATGGATGAAAGAAAAAAAGTAAATAAATAGGCGGAGACATTAGAAATATAGAGTTGAATTAGCTTTAGGAACGGACTGGAAACCCAATCCTCTACAGGAAACAAGGGATAAATTTCTACACCCATTCAAAAGACTGGGGAGGATCGTATGAACCAGAAAAGTGGTGAACCTTTCTATCCCGATTGCGGAAGAAGAAGAAAAAAGTGAATAAGTAGTAAATAAAATTTCAGAATTTTAGGCATAGAGTAAAAACTAAAATTTGATATCACATGTACCTCAAAGAAAAAAAATAATGACATAACCTATTACGGTTTTTTGTGTATATACTATGGAACTAGTGAGCGAGTCAAAGTGACTTAATTCCCTTTATAGTCTACCAATAGAAGATTAACCAATCAGGAGCCGCAGAACACTGGATCCGTCGTGTATAAAGGCGGCCATCTTTGTTTTCCTACCCGGAAGGACCCGAGGCAACTTGTCCGGCGAACATGACAGACGGAAGAACTACGCTCTGCTACTTTGCTGAGATATCCACTGCGAACCTGCACTACGCTTTCCTACTGTCTCCGAAATATTCACTGCCAACCTCTGGATTCTATACTCGAAGACGACCGTCATGAAAATGTCTAACATAACCCAGATGTTGACCCTCAAATAAAAGGTTAGGAAGGAAACCCTGGTCAATACAGCAAAGTGCAAAAATAGTTACTGAACTTGAGAAACTTATTTTCCAGAAAAAATGTTTTAAGAAAAAGATTTTATAAATTGTTGCTGTAAGAGTTTTTTCGTTTGCAAAATATTTCTTCCATAACCAAGAGAACCAATCACTGTAAGTTCAGACTCGAAGATCAGGGACAGAAAGAAATGTCGAAATTTCCATTTGCAGGTATTATGTCACAAATCTCAATGGACATAACCAGCCAGAAAACTCACTCACTGAGACCCACTCACTCACTCACTCACTCACTCACTCACTCACTCACTCACTCACTCAGGCCCACTCAGATCCACTCACTCACTCAGACCCACCCACCCGCAGTTCGTCAGTCGCTAAATACACAAATTTTGTCTCCCCACCCCCAATTCGAGAACTCCAACTGCTTTTATGAACTGATCATTTTTTTCATTTGTCAACTGGAAGAGGACGCCCAATTTTGGCATATCAAAATACTTTTATGGCGACTCCTACGACTGACTTGTTTCTAATTTGGACATTCTGTCTTCGGCATATCATGCAGAATATGTGCCCTTTTTTTCGGCAAGTAACTTTCTTTTTCACCACAGTTTCTGTCGTAGGATACACGCAACACACTATAGTTGCTCGGTTAATGAATGTCAAAAGTATAGAGTTGAATTAGCCTTTAAAAGGAACTGAAAACCCAATCCTAAACAGGAAAGAAGGGATAAAGCTCTACTCCCGTTCAATAGACTGTCGAGATGTGTGAACTGGGCGATAGGCAAACCTATCTACTCCTTTTGATACAAAATCAAAATAATTTTAAACTGCTAAAACATCTCTTCAAAAAAAAATACATACAAACACTTTTGTCTGTTCTTTGTAAATTCCTACTTATTTCTTATTTCTGTATCATTTCCTCTGGCACCTCAGGAAAATTTCAATCCAAGTATCCATCATTCCAATTAAGAAACCATAAAAATTATTTCTCAAGATAAAACAGCTCAGTTTGATTTGATTTTTTTCCCCGCTGCAAATGCCAATTCTGTCTGACTAGCCAAAAATGTCTACTTTACTTGCCATAGTTGACTATTGGTATTAAAGTTAATTATGTGCAACTATGAGTTTCGTCTTGATCTTTACGCAAACAAAACTCAGAGAATTGCCCTAACTTGCACACTCCAAAGATTTATACACGTACACAGAACAAGGCTTTGATTTGATCAATATTTCCTTAACAAAAACATATCACATTGCTATGTTATTTTTTCCTTACTTACATTTTTTCCCATATATTGAATTCCAAACAAAGCTTTCTCAGCTCAATGGTTAAAAATGTCTTTGAGTGACTAAAACATATGGACCTTGCCAAAGACCATACTTCTTTGAATCTTGTGGACCGTCACTACAAAATCACAATTTTAGACAGATTCCTACAATGACTTTTGAAAACAAAAATGCAAATTATTTTATTCAGATATGAACTTAAAAAAAACCCCAAAAAACAATCATATATCAAACAGCAACTCTGATACTTTCACAGATTTTGGCGCTACAAAATCACAAAGAACTGTCATGCGCAAATCATGTCTTCAGCAAACAGGATGTACAGGTGGTGTAATGGATGGTGGCTCAGAATTGAAAATCTATTTTTGTAATGACTGGTTGCAAGTTTTGAAGAATGCGTATCTGCTAAGGTGGCTACCTAATCCCTGTTGCAGGCGCCCGCTCAGATACATTTGTCTTTCTTCAGCGCCCTAAGACTGAAACCAGTTTATGTTACTACTATGCTGGGCAGACTTTACTTACAGTTTCTGGGGAAAAGAGCACGTCATCTGGAGTAATCAACCATGTTGAACAAGCCAACCCTCGGTCACGACGACTGTTAACTTGGTGCTAGTATAACTATCGATGTCTTCCAAAAAAATATCTGCCTAATTTCCTTCACAGGGCTTGGATATGCTTTTCGTACACTTACTGACAGTGTCACACACTGGGCTCGTCCCTCTAGGCCGATATTCTTTTTAAATATTTTACCCAAAGCAAGGCGATAATGCCAATAAGACGCAAACGGTTACTTGGAGTGGAAGAGAGTAACAAGCCTTTAATGAGGAGGGGGATAATAAAAGAACAGGTATCAGGAAGACAGAAGATGGCGATTGCTGTTGGATTTAAATGTTTTAAGTTTGTAGGTGGCAATGAAGCAAAGGATCGGAAGTTAATTTCACGGGTGAGAAGTGCAAGAAAATAAGCTATTAGTATAGAACTTACGGTTATATCTACCTAATTCACTAGTAAAACGATGGGACCTAATTGCCACTCTAGTAGTACGCTCACATTCACGCGATCGAGGTAACATGGGGGGTTCAAACACGAGTGTCTAATACTCTAACTAGTCGACAATATGTCCAAATTTGTTATAACTAGACGCGTGATGAAATCCTCACCGTATTTAATATTGTTGAAGTAATCGCTAACATTTTTGTCGAGATTTACAAACTCTACATTTCGTTCAATTTCGCATACCAATCGAACGAAATTTGAATAAGCTGATTTGTTTGGAAAAATACTTTTGCAAAAAACCTACTTCGTGAGAATAGCTCGTCAGAGCAGTTGTCATGAAAATATTTGTAGAAAAGACAGAGGGAAGCCACATCACGTTTGTCAGAAAGTGACTGTAGACGAGATGCCAGATCAGGACCTATCAAATTGCATCTACGTGCATTATTTTAAAATATGTGATCCAGCTTAATTGCTAGGTCCTCATACATCGTAATCGACAGCAGAGTCCTGACATTATATATATATATATATATATATATATATATATATATATATATATATTAAGAAATAGACAAAGTCCGACAATTATTTTAAGACATTTTTTATGTTTATACATTCTTTTTATAGATACAAATATTTAAGTAAATGCTCTGTTTATAATAAACAGTATTGACAACATTTACCGGCCTGAATGCCCGAGAAATTTTCATAGAAAAAATGCGTCCTCCGACAGGAATCGAACCTGTATCTTATACGGAACCGTCATATAGCCTGACGTGCTTTTATCGATTGAGCCACAAAGGAGTGTTTCGGTTAGCATCAAGCAGATATGAATGTACGAGAGAAAATCATGGAGAATTGTAGTTTAAAAACAGTAAAATCGACCTTGCTAACTGAAACGCTCCTCTGTGGCTCAATCGGTAAACGCACGTCAGGCTATATGACGGTTCCGTATAGGATACAGGTTCGATTCCTGTCGGAGGACGCATATTTTCTATGAAAGTTTCTCGGACATTCAGACCGGTAAATGTCGTTAATACTGTTTATTATAAACAGAGCATTTACTTAAATATTTGTATCTATAAAAAGAACGTATAAACATAAAAAATGTCTTAAAATAAATATATATACTATTTTTTTGCAGCACGTGATATCGCGTTGAAATCCTCACAGTATTTAGTATTGTCAAAGTTATCGCTAACATTTTCTGTCGAGATTTACAAACTCTACGTTTTGTTCAATTCCGCAAACCAATCGATTAAATTTGAATAAGATGATCTGTTTGGGAAAATACTTTCACAAAAGACCTGCTTCGCTGTTTTTACGCACCCTAGTAAAACTAAATGTACTTTGTACTCACTTACCTGCTTGCACTTCACGCCAAAATTTGGTTTCCGTCGGTCAATGTATGGCTATTTTAGAAAGTGTGGCGGACGGACTAACGGAAGTCAAAGAATTTTATATATAGATTATCAAAGAACGGGCATTACTTTTTGACCGACCCTATTACTGAGTATTATTGTTTAAGGTCTGTGTTTTAGAAATAGCTTTTTGTTTTGTTCATTCAAAGAAGGAATTCGGGATAATGTTTTTATTTTATATTTTCCTCAATCCTCCTTGTTAGATGATCATTCAGAAAAGGACCCAGCAGTAAAGGGCTTACAAGGCCATGGATTTTATTCTTTGGTTCTTTGAAAATGCATGCGGTTCTAGCCAAAAGGTAAATGTGTAACTAAATTTCCCGAAAAGAATGAATGGTCTACAACGAACCTGGTATTTCACTTGCCATTCTTCGCGGGAAATCCGAACTTCTTGGCTTTTTTCAAAGTCGCTATTCATGAAATTTCTCTGTTCGTGTATTTGTTTACGATAGGAAAATTTTCTTTCTTTTTTCTTTTTCGTTCTTTTCTTTGCTTTCTTTGTTTTCTTTCTTTTTTCTTTTTTTCTTTCTTTTCTTTCTTTCTTGTTTTCTTTCTGTTTTCTTTCTTTTCTTTCTTTTTTCTTTCTTTTCTTTCTTACTTTTTTCTTTTCCTACTTTCGTTCTTTTATTTATTTATTTATTTATTTTCTTTCTTTCTATTCTCTCTCTCCTTCTTTCTTTCTCACCCTCTCGTCTTTTATACTCTCTCTTTTTCTCTCTCTCGGCAAGTTTTACCTCTTTTCGCTATTTATAATTTACTCTGCCTGTATCTCCTTCCACCTTTTCTTTTTCTCTGACTTCCTTTCTTTTATTAACGCATTCTTCTCTCTCTCTCTCACTTTCTCTCTCTCTCGCTATCTCTCTCACTTTCTCTCTCTCTCTCTCTCTCTCTCTCCTCTTTTGTCGCTTCCAAAAACAAGAGAGAACTTTCTCTCATTCCCATTGTCTCGTCTTTTTCTCTATCTTAATGTCCTCTTCTTACTTGGCATATGCCGGGGAAGTATCAAATATATTAAGCCCGAGACGAAGAGGGCCTTCTCCCCAGAGGGTAACCCTCTTTCGAGAGGGGCTGAGTTTATTGCCCAGCGCCCGGGATGTCCTCAAAAGTGGAACTGCCGAGAGATTGGGCAATTTCTCCACGGTATTGCCTCGACCTTGTGTCACGTTCGGTAAAGACATTGGCGCGCTGAAAAAGACTTTATTGTCTTTTTCGTCCTATCTTCTGTTCTTTTTGTTGAACCTGTCATTGTTTGCGACGCCGACATCTCCAGAAATGAAGGTCAACCCCATTGAATGCCTTGGACTGATCTAAATTGATCAACGCGGCTTCACTCTTGACTTACTCTATGATCAAATGTACCAAATGAATGTTGTCCTTCACAGCACAAGTTTTCTAAGAGCCAATCAGACTAGACATGACAGCCTTTAAATGGCTGGCTAACATCTTGGTTAAAATATTCAACTCTGTATTTAACATCGTCAAAAGTCGAAAGTTACCTTTCCCATCGCCACCGTTCTTGTTTTTGCGTAGTGACTTTAACACACCCCTAGTGAAGCGTTGAGTTATAAACCCCTTCTACATCTACTTGTTGTAAATCAATTCCAGCAAATGAATAAGAACGGGCGCCTGCCTCAAGTACAGTTCGAAAGGTTGACCATCTAATCCCGGAGTTTTGTCCCGGCCAACCAGCCTCAGCGCTTCCCATTTCTATAACGGGACCTTCGTACCCAGCTTCATCAGCCACATCAAGGCGGGGAAATCGACCAGATAGGCATAGAACTGAACAGGGTTCAGACCGGGCCCCCTGGGGAACAGATCCTGAAAGTAATCACGAAAAGCCTCACATATGCCCGAGTTTGTAGTCACGGCCCGCTTATCCGCACGCGATATACCTATTGGATGCATTTCTAACTTCCTCTGCACGCTCAGGAGACATTCTTTTTAACCTAGCCCTAACTGCAATAGTCTGACTCTTCTTGATAAGCAAGGAGACCAGCTCCGTCCTAGCTAAGGCTACTTCCCCATTATCAAGGGATTTATTCACCCAATCATCTTTTGCTTTGTATGCCGTTTGTGCTGCTAACCTAATTAAACTGAGTCAACGGCAAATGACCTAACTTTAGATTTCAGTAAATCCCACCAATTATTCCTAACCACAGCTCCGTAAATTCCTTATGTAGTATTATTAGCAGCTGATACTGGAAATTTCGCTGACCAAATATCACAAAGAACTTCTGGAAAAGAAGAAAAGATAACAAAAAGACAGGCGATAAAAGAAAACGTTTGACGTAAAAAATAAAAAGAATAAATTTACTGAAATAACGCAGTAAACTAAAAAGGTTTTTCTTTTTTCACTTAAAACCAGCAAAATAAACAAATTATGAAATGAATACTACAAAAGAAAAATAATAAAAAAAGAGACACGTGTAAAAAAAATTCAATTTTTTTACCAATTAAACAAAATAGCCGACTTAAGACGAAAATAAAATAAAAACAAACGGATTAAACAATAAATAAATGGACACTAAAATTAAACTCGGCTTGCAGCTGGGTGGAGACGAGAAAAAAATTAACATTAGGACATAAAAAAGAAGTAACACATTGAAAAGGAAAACGAAAAGGATTAAGCAAAAAGAGAAGATACATGAAAAAAATAAAGTTCTACTGGTGCTAACTTTCTCAACAAAAGTATTTATCTCTCGTCTTCCCAGTCTCTACATTCTTCTCTGAAAATTTGCTCGTATCTTATAAAATAAGCAATTCCATCATCTGAGTTGTATGCGAATTCAGTTATGGCATTTGCCACCGCTTCGAGAGGGAAAGAACATTTTCTAACTCTTTATGAGTTTAGATTCCTAGTCGTCACTATTATAACTCACTCCTGGCGGTTATAATATTATGTCTTGCTTAGGCTACTTGCTGTGACGTCATTAGAATTCTCTCCGACTCACACCAACAGACTGATATTTACCAACCTCCCCACAAAACAGGATGTAGCACAGAGCCGATTTTTATGTGAAGCGAATTCGAGCCCGTAGTCTCGGGCAAAAATTCCATGTAGAACCCATATACACAGGGTTGGGTTTGTCTACCTCCCCAGATGAGACTCTGCCCGTAGGCATAGCATCGTCTGGTTTCCTCTCTGCAGGCAGACAGTTCGAACCTTGCAGCGAACTACCTGACTCCAACGGACTACTACTGGGAGTTCTTTATTTAAGGCGTCTTGCCTGGTTCATTTGTGTTACCGGGGGTGTCGTATTCATTCCACAATAATAATATAAATGTGTTGCACTGAGGCTATGAAATGGTTACTAATCTAAACTGGAAGAACCATGAAGTGCTTAATGTTAAGTATAAACTGGGAGAGCCATGAAGTGATTAATATGGAATATAATCTAGAAGATAGCTAGAAAAAGAGAGAGAGGAGGGGAAGACACTTTCCCTGGTGACGGGAAGTGAAAGGGGCTATCAGGGTCTTATCGTCTTTATGAATTGGGACGATGCACCAAGAGTTTATTTTTTCTCTCTATCGAGGAATCTAGCATGCGGTGAAAAGAACTGAGAAATAAATTTATCTTTTCCTCGGGAATTTAAGAAAACAAATACCGTTAACAAGGAGGCGGATATGAGTGGGTTATATTTTCGCCGACGAAAACAAATTGGGAAATAATTTTATCTCTCCCTCGGAAGGTTAAATGAGAACGAACTTTTCTTAAGGGTCGAATGTACGTTAAGACGGAAGTTATGAAAGCGAATCCCGTCGTTAGCGGGCAAGAAATGGTCTGGTTTATATTTTCCCGGAGAGATAAGTTCAAGGAAATAGAAAGGAATCAGAGAATTAAAATCAATGAGTAGAATAAATCTCCACCCTTTCGCCTACGCGCTTTAAAAATTAGTCATCACAAAGACATTTGTGCCTCCCCTGTGAAGTGGGCTAATGTTGAATGCTAAGATGGTAGAAGAAAGAAAAATTTACCATCACCTGTATCAAGTAATGGTATGAGATGTAAAGTGAATCAAGTTGGAGTTGTGTGAAGAAGCAATCCCTGCGACTACTGCCACAGAAGGTGGAAAATTCTCCTAATTTGGAAAATTGATTAAGAAAGCAGAATTAGAAGACAAAGAACTCTTGTTGAGATTAATGCGAAAATTGGGGAAACCAAAACAGGTCGGCCTCACACCGATTTGGGACCGGAATGCCTATAAGTAGATAGCTTTGAGAGCTCGAGTACTTGCACGGTGAATTCTCGCATCAGTGCCTCTGGAATCCGTGTCAGCTACCAACAAATCTCCTGACTCTGAAGAACTTTGAGCCCAGCTAACTCCAGAATTTTTGACAAAGCCCAGTGTCACTATAGAGATTGAAGCGGGAAGGGTTAATTTTTGTTGTAACAGGAACTATATAAACCAAATGAAGATTCGCCCAATGAATATTTCGTTTTTATTTTTCGGTTGTGAAGATATTTCTTCCCTTAATATAGCTTCCTCCATGGCCCGACCCGACGCTGCGATTACTACGACATTCGATCTTTCACTGTTCTGAGATCAATAACACTACGTGGGCAGAGTTGGTGTGGATCAAAACGGCCAGCGACCAACAGCCAGCTTGGACCGGCGTCGTTATTGATCAGCGCAGGGTTAGCCCCGTGGTTAACACGTCGTCCTAAGACCCTGAGGACCCGACCTTTAGGTGTGGTTACACCATCGGGTGTAGGCAGCGTGAAGATGGGTTATAAATGCATTGCTAATGATTTTACTATAGGAATGCATTGAAAATCAGGATGAAAGGGATTGTCATTGGTCAGCAATTTCATGCAAGCATTACTCGCAGAATAGGTCTATTCTATGTATAATGTAAATGCATTGCTAATGATTTTACTCTAAGAATATATTAGAAATATATAAATGTATTGTCTGTGGTCATTAATTAATCTGAACATTACTGATAGACTAGGGTTATTGTGTGTATATATATATATATATATATATATATATATATATATATATATATATATATATAATGTAAATGCATTGCTAATTATTTAACTAACAGTTTTACACCCGATTTTACAAGTATCTTTTACGGTGTAAGAGCGTTCTTAAGTCCCCTCGACAGACCAAATACTGGCTTTTGCATTTCCCGTCTTGCTATTTTATGGTTCTCTCTTCCTACTTCAAAAAATTCAGAACAATAATGTTCATCCTGTACAAGACCCAACAGCGATTCGAGCTAGAGGGTTATAAAGAGTAAGTGGTACAGGTTATGGGGACATAAGAGGAAGATAACGATTAGCCCTACACGTGAACCGGTTGATTGTAGTGATTGGGGAAACATCCTCTTGGGAGCCTTTTCCTCAGAGTAGTGGTTTGTAGGAAGAATCTACTCGGGTGGAACTTACATCTCACCAGTGGAATACGGAGGGAATGAGTATGGTCCGCTACAATGGGCGTGGCACGGTGGGTCCTAGCCTTGAAGGTTAGAACTGGTGGAACTAAGGAATATCGTTCATCTGAACACTTTCTATGGAAATAGCGATAGAGAAGCGAGACGCTTGCGATGTCAATGTCTAGCTGCATTTTTACATCCCCGTTATTAATTTTCGCATACACAAAATTTCTTTGGTTTTCTCTAATTATTCTTTCCCTCGCAACGCTGTGTGCGATTTTTTTCCGTGAGGGCTTTTCCTTGCTTTAGTTTTACAGTATGACTTTTTATGTGCTATTTTGCCACACTTGTAGCACTTTCAATTCTTAAAGGAACAGTCGTTTCCGAGATGTAACCTTCCACGTTTTTCTTTTTCCACATTTTTTTTTTAACTTGCGCATTGTTTTTCTTCAATTTCTTCCGCGTTGTGTCTTTCCCGTCGTGTCTTTTCATCGTGTCCTTTTACTGTGTAAGAACGTTCTTAAGTCCACTCGATGTTTCGTCTGTAAGAAAGGTTCTGTGGGCTTTAGAAGTTTCGATGAAAGAAAAATAATTTATGGTTTGGCTAAGTGTTGTAACCTAGGAAGGGTTACTGAATGAGGAATAACCAAAACGGAGGTTGCAAATGAAATGGAAACATCAACAAAATACAATACTCGCCAGCGGCGTGAAGTAGGTAAACCACTGCTAGTGGTAGACTACTTAGACAGCATATCACCCCCACTTACAATAGTGTCCAACGTATTTATGAGGATTGGGACATACCCATTAGTGTTCATAGGTACGGTATATAACACTAAGGTTAAGTAAATTTCATATATATTTTTTTTATTTTCGTTCATGGGAAAGAGGTTGCAGATACGAAAATAATTCATTACCCACAAGGATACGTAATCTCACTAAAAGGTATTGTGACGATCAATTTTGTCACTTCCTAAGTGGAATCTGACTGTTCGCGTCTTGTGTTGTATGAAGCTAATTTTAGAAAAACAACTTTGCTAATAAGATTAATTGCAAATAAACTCCTCCGGTCTAGTGAGGCCATTAGCAAAACTGTCGTCCTTGTCTTTGCCATTATCCCAAATAACATTATTTCGTTATATATTATAAATATTTATATATTTAAAGATGAATAATACTTTTCTAAGAGTTTACATTTGTCAGGATAAATCTCATCTTTCAATATTTCCATCATCGAAAAATATATTAGTATAAATGGCAACCCCAAATTTCAAAGCATACATGCTAGAACCATGAAACATAACGGAAGATTAAGGATTATTCTTGCACGTGAATCAATGTTAAGTGAATGTTTTAAGTCTTCTTCTTTCGGAGAAGAAACTATTAAAATAGAACTGACGGTTCCATCTAGCTAGTTCAACAGTAAAATGGTGAGACCTAATTGCTAATCTCGTAGTGCGCTTAAATCTATGCAGACGAGTATTCCTCTTCTTTGTGCCGTGTCCCTTCTGAACGTTGGCGATCATAGCTCTCCACAATTTCATATCCTTTATACCTCGTAATAAATTTTATCTTTCTG
Source organism: Acanthosepion pharaonis (assembly GCA_903632075.3). Lineage (NCBI taxonomy): Eukaryota > Metazoa > Mollusca > Cephalopoda > Sepiida > Sepiidae > Acanthosepion > Acanthosepion pharaonis. Next base: position 1,272,871 of record CAHIKZ030000064.1, on the reverse strand, counting down.
CAATCTCTCCTAAACCATGCTCTACTTATTTGCTCATCAAAATAATTGCCATTAAAATATTTGTAGAAAAGACAAGAGGGAAGCCACATCACGTCGGTGAGAAAGTGACTGAAGATATGATGCCATGTCAGGACTGATTATATTACATACATTTCTTTGATTTTTTAAAGACGAATAATACTTTTCGAATTGTTTACATTTGCCAGGATAAATCTCATCTTTCGATATTTCTGTCAATGAAAAACATTAATATAAATGCTATTCTAAAATCATGAACAAATGCTATGACGCCATTTGCAGAAAAAAACATAAGAAAGTTTAGTCACGACGTTGAAAAAATAACTGAAATGAAGATGCCGGGTTAGGATCGATTCCATTACAGACCCTTCTTTGAATTGTTTCCATAATCTCGAGATGAACAGCAAGAGCACCAGACATGATATGGCAGCAGTATCCAATCCATGGAAGAATGGTAGATGGTATAAATGTGCAAGATGGATTCTGACGCTTAAATTTATGTGGTCCGGGTACCAAAAGAAAGAAAAAACGCATCCGATGAGTTGCCATGAAAATATTTGTAGACAAGACAGAGGGAAGCCACGTCACGTCGGTGAGAAAGTGACTGAAGTCAAGATGGCAGGTGTTGTAGGGCTCTCCCCTTTTTACATAAGATGGACTCGTCCAAAGTATACTTATACTGACAGAGAGAATACCTGCTGTTGAGATACGTTGAGAGAGGTTGAGAGATACGGAGACAGACACAGGGTGTTCTCAGAGAGTTATACAAGAGTCCAGAGAGAGAGATGATTACGGCTTTACTTACAGAGACTTGTACATATACTTTCTACTAACCCGCATTCCTGGACTACTAATAATCACTTCAAGTATTCTTACGTTTAATACACTTATTTTTCTATCTCAATTACTGGCGTTGTTTATTTATTTGTGCAGGATTCCATTCACGGAATCCACAACACCAGGTTAGGATCGATTCCATTACAGACCCATCTTTGAATTGTTTCAAGAATCTTGAGAGAAATAGCAGGAGCACCAAGACATGATATGGCAGCGGTATCCAATCCATGGAAGAATGGTAGATTTATAAATGTGCAAAATGGATTCTGACGAGAAGTGGAACGAAATACGACATTTTGCAACAAAGCGCGTATTTAAAAAAAAATAAACTTGCATGGTGAAAATCATAAAAATTTATCGAAAATAATAATAGGAATCCATTTCTCAAATATTGTTTTATGCATATTAAATACGACACGCATTTGTGCTATATACCGTACCTATGAAAACTAATAGCTATGCCCCAATCCTTATAAATACGTTGGACACTATTGCAAGTTGGGCTAATATGCTCAGTAGTGCACCAGTAGCAGTGGTTTACCTACTTCACGCCGCTGGCGAGTATTGTATTTTGTTGATGCTATAAAGATTACCATTTCATTTCCAACCTCTGTTTTGGGTATTCCTCATTCAGTAACGTTTTCCTAGGTTACAACAATTTGTGATAAAGAATAGAAGTAGGAAAGAGAGAAAAAAACGGAAGGGGAAAAAGGAAAAAAAAAAAGACATCATAAAAAGAGCGATACATTTAAAAACATGATAAAATGGGGATGGTGAGAGTCAGAAGAGGAACGAAAAAGATTGGGAAGGAAGGAAGGAAGGAAGGAAGGAAGGAAGGAAAAGGAGGGAAGGAATGAAGGATGAAAGGGAAGGAAGGAAGGGAGGAAAAGGAAGGAAGGAGGGAAGGAATGAAGGATGAAAAGGAAGGAAGGAAGGAAGGAAGGAAGAGGAGGGATGAAAAGGAAGGAAGGAAGGAAGAGGAGGGAAGGAATGAAGGATGAAAAGGAAGGAAGGAAGGAAGGAAGGAAGGAAGGAAGGAAGGAAGGAAGGAAAAGGAGGGAAGGAATGAAGGATGAAAGGGAAGGAAGGAAGGGAGGAAAAGGAAGGAAGGAAGGAAGGAAGGAAGGAAGGAAGGAAGGAAGGAAGAGGAGGGAAGGAATGAAGGAAGAGGAGGGAAGGAATGAAGGATGAAAGGGAAGGAAGGAAGGAAGGAAGGAAGGAAGGAAGAAAGAGGAGGGAAGGAATGACGGAAGAGGCGGGAAGGAATGAAGGATGAAAAGGAAGGAAGGAAGGAAGGAAAAGGAAGGATGAAAAGGAAGGAAGAGGAGGGAAGGAATGAAGGATGAAAGGGAAGGAAGGAAGGAAGGAAGGAAAAGGAAGGATGAAAAGGAAGGAAGGAAGGAAGGAAGGAAGGGAGGGAGGTTTAAATGAAAGATTGAATAGAAAAGAGGAACAAAACGAAAATTCACTGATGCAAAGGTTTTGAAATAATGAAACGAAGAACTGAAAAGGTGATGCAATAGGAAAGAGTCCCGAGTGAAAGATCAAGGAAGAGACAGAATTCGAAAGAAAAAAGCTGGGGAAGGTTAGAGATGTCAATCTCTAACCTTCCCCAGCTTTTTAAATTAAGTCAATCTCTAACCTTCCCCAGCTAAATAAAATGTGAGATTTTAAAGACGAACCGAATGTAGGGTGGGGAACGAAAAAGGAACCGAACGAAAGACTGAGAGGGAAGTCGAACCAAAATAATCGTAATGGAGGATAAAGTAATCGAAAGGATGGTGAAATAAGAACAAAATGAAAGGTGGAGGAGGAAAAAGTTGCTGAAATTATATTGTGGAAAGTCTTCCTCTTCTATGTGCCGTGTCCATTCTGAACGTTGGCGATCATAGCTCTCCACAATTTCATATCCTTTATACCTCGTAATAAATTTTATCTTTCTGCAATCTCTCCTAAACCCTGCTCTACTCCTCACTAGCTCATTAAGCAGGGGTTCTGCATTTCTTTCCTCTGTCCCCTTGACCTCAATATGTTCTGCGAGTATCAAACTTTCTAAGCCCTCTTTTCTCAATATTTACCCTAGTATTTTTATCTGTCTCTTCCTGATGTTAAGAATAAGTGTTCTTTTTGTTCCTATTTTCTCTAAATCTTCGTCGTTGCTCACATGTTCAGTCCAAGGTATCCTCAGCATCCTTCTGTAGAACCAAATTTATGTTCCTTCGCACCTTAATCTGCAAAAATTTAAATGCAATGTCAATTGCTATCCGCCTACTGTCCGCCTGATTACTCTTTTCGCTTTCTGCTCATCATTAATGTTTCTGTTCGTAATTCTTCCACACCCTGTAACCCCTTGTGTTTTAGTGGCATTACTGACTTGCTTGGGGTGATACTGATATATATATATATATATATATATATATATAATTAAGTAATTCATCGAGTTGATGCGCACTGCTGATGAGTCCCAAATATAGGACGAAACGGCCGTCCAGTGCTTTCTGCATTCTGTTGAGGTTTCTTCTAGACTCGATGAATTACTTAATCATAATTATCTCAAATCCTCCTAATTTCTATCACTTATATATATATATATATATATATATATATATATATATATATATATATATATATATATATATTTCATTAAAGACGACAGACAATGTACTACGATTAAGCTTTTTATTTAATTTTTCTTGTTTTCGAACAAATGTCTTCTTTTCTGGACACAGAATATGTAGAAATGGCAATATTTGCACCAGAACTGATGGTGTTAGTATGGGAAATCCACTCGGCCCGTGCTTCTCCAATTATTACATGTCCCATGTAGAAAACATGATATTTAAACAGGTGTGTAAACCTAAAATATATGTCCGCTACGTAGACGATATTTTTATTTTAGCAAATAACACAAAAGAAACAGATACTCTCAAGACTACATTGGAAAAAAAAACTCTGTCTTTAAATTTACCTACGAACTTAGTCAAAAAGATAAACACGCATTCTTAGACGTTTTCGTAGAATATAGTAACAACACTTTAATCTTCAAACATTTTAATTCATTGTCAATCGCTATCTACTGCCAATTGATTACTTTTCTTTTGTTCTCGCTCCTTAGTAATGTTTGTTTTATAATTCTTCCACACCCAGTAATCCCTCGTGTCTTAGTGGCTTTACTACCTTGCTTGGGGTGTACTCGATTTAAATGTTATTGACATCAAACCATAATATGTTTGGTTTCTCGCCTATTGCGCTTATCATTGTACCATGACTTGAGGAGAATGGCGAAAGATTAAGAGAGGGAAGGAATAAAAGAAAAGATTGCAAGACGTGCTGGGAAATTAAACCGAAAGCTAAAGACAGGACTGAAAAGAAAGATTAAATATATGTTTAGACAGATTACATTAAATTACTTTCTTGTGCTGAATTCTACCTGAGGTCTTTCTTATCCAAAGAACAATTAGCTGTCAGTTGGCTTTCAAGAGAAAGGTCAAGCACACCATTCTTAATAGATTCTGACCTTCACACATATGTAGACCTCAAATCAAAATAAATATAATAGCCTTATTTTTGTCAGTAATTCTTATATTATTTCCTGACTGCAGACAATCCATTTCTTTCTGATATTAACTGCCTTTCTAATGTAAAATCATTATTAATACCGGCTGCGGCAGAAATACGCCCAGAAGTACATCCCTCTCAATTGTAAGATATTAGCTAGATGAAGACAACCGAGCTACAACTGTGCCACACCCTCACTAAGCCAGGGGTGTCGTGGGAGAACTTATTAATTTTGGAGTAGTAAAACATATCATGCCTTTGTTCAACTTGTTTATCGTTCTCTTATTAGTTTGTCTTTTTTATCTTCCTTTGTGACTTTCAATGAAAATGCAATTCTGTTTCATAACAAATTCAAACTGATTTTTAACAATTAATTATGAATTAAATAAAATGCTGTTTAATTGTTCCGTCGTTTCCCTGTGTCTTCTCTATAAATATTTTAATGGGAATTGTTCTTGTGACTAAGTAAATGATTAAGTAATAACACAAACCAGGTTTGCAGATATATTGTATATTAAACAGTAAGTCCACCACAAGAGTCTTACACGACTAGTAAGAGTGTATCGAATGAAACAGCGCTCAATCTATTCACTGTTCCCCGAAGCCTTCTTTCCAACTAATTTTATAGTAGGCGAAAGAGTCTAACATAGACTCTTAAGAGGGGTGACACTACAACAATTCTGATGAAGTTTCCTCTATGGTACATAGACTTTATGAATTTAATCGCAAGATCTGTTTTTAGAATTGAAATGACTAGAAGTAGGCGTAAGTTCTATGCTAACAGTTTCTTCTATTGCACTTCTCGCATGTGGAACTTTCTTCCAGCTTCTTATTTTTTCCACTCAACTTCGTTTTCAAAAATTTAAATGCAATGTCAATCGTTATCTCCTGTTTTTTTAATTCTTATTCTTTTATCGCCCTCTCTCCTTAATAGTATACTTCTCATAATGTCTAACACTCAGTAACTTCTTGCGTCTCAATGGCTTTATTGCCTTGCTTGAGGTGAAATGGTTAAAAACAATATTGCCTCTAATGTCTTATCATTATGTTGGAATTGTCCTAGGGAGATATATATTATACCTAGTCTAACTATAGTGAATTCAGTGAAAGCTAGCGGGTGACAGAACTAATTTCAACTGGAGGTTAATTTGCAGTTCAACCTCCGTCCTCAGTTTCTAATAATAAAATTCCCGAATAGTTCCATTTAGGTGTAAATGTAGATGCTTAATTCAAAAATAAAAAAAAAGAAATTTTGATAAAATCTACTGTTTTAGAGTTATCGACAATAAAAGTTCGGACACATTTGCGTCACGGAGGGTGAAATTGAAAGTAATTCTGCACCCAAAGCTAGCTACCCAAGATGCTTAGAATACATGTGAAAAACAAAGAATAGGACAGTCTCATAGATAGCAAACGAGAATGTAAGGGCTACTTATCGTCCATGAAGATCATTGTTAATGGTCTGTCTTCTGAAACCGATCAGATCATTGAAGATATTTCCCAAGATTGATTTCTCGGACCTACACTTCCTGCTTTATATTGACTTTCTGCTTAAGAACATCCACAGATCATTAGTAAACATCTATGCAGATGATGCACAGTGTCTGCCATAGAGAGAGGTCGGTGCGAGCTAGCTACCTGGCCTATACGTGAAAAATGAACGAGGAAGTTTTCAGGCAAAATAGAAAATAAAGAACTAGACGAGATTTCACGAGACATGGGCAGTGGAACGAGAACAGATTACCCACGTAGATTAAATAAAGTGTTCAGTTCGGAATTTCCTGTAGGTTGTCCGGATTTATAAAGGGTGTTTCATTAAGATGGATTAAATATAAATGTGTTTCATTAAGACGGATCAAAGTTAGCAGTAAATAAATCAGTGTTATTGGTGAAAATTTATTTATTTCTCTATTGGATCATGTTATTTAAGTCAGCCAAATCTGAAAGAAAAAGAAAAAAATAATTACACGCTCAAACTTAATTCACATTTAAAATTATTAAAACACCCTTTATAAACCGGATAAAGGCCGGGGGGTACAACGACCGAAACATTGTGATAACAACAACAAAGATAAGGACAACAGTCCGGATGTAAATAGTGTCAGAAATAAATAGGTGAAGGTTTATCAAAATCACAGCTCCAATTCTTTCAGAGAATTCTTATGCTTACCAGAGATCTTTGAGAAAGTCATGAAGTGTTATTCTGCAACAAAACCTTCAGAACAAAAGTGTTATTTAAAAAAATGTTCTTTTAAGCATTAATTGTTTGATTAATTTCTTCTTTTACGGCTTATCAACCGTTTACACGCTTTAGTTGGGACCTATTCAATTTCCCAGGAACTCACCAAATCATCACCTGTGGGTCCCAAAGATTCGTTACATTAAAAACCTATCAGCACATATATATATATATATATATATATATAAACAATATAGTTTTTAATTATATATATATCTTAAGACATTTTATGTTTATACATTCTTTTTATAGATACAAATATTTAAGTAAATGCTCTGTTTATAATAAACTGTAATAAACAATATTTACCGGCCTGAATATCCGAGAAATTTTCAGAGAAAATATTCATCCTCCGACGGGATTTGAACCTGTATCCTATACAGCCTGACGTGCCTTTTAACCGATTCGGCCACAGAGGAGCGTTCGGTTAGCGAGGTCGAATTTACTGCTTTTAAACTTCAATCATCCATGAATCTCTCACGTGCATTCATATCTGCTCATGGCGTCGTATCCAAATGTAAACAAATGACGTCACACATTATGAAACATTATAAACAGAGCATTTACGTAAATATTTGTATCTATAAAAAGAATGTATAAACATAAAATGTCTTAAAATAATTGTCGGACTTTGTCCATTTCATAATATATATATATATTATATATATATATATATATATATATATATATATATTATAAATTAATTGATTTAAAATGTGTTTTTTCGTTACGCAGTTCTAAGCATGTTTCAAAAAATATCTATAAGAACACCAGATTATATATCTTACTGTTCTTTCTTTATATATATATATATATATATATATATATATATATATTATATTATATATATAATTAAAAAAAATATGATTCCAAATCGCGACATAAGAAGTCTCATGTTTCAAAAACAAGAGCCGAAAACTTAAAAAACTTAAAAGCCGAAAATATAATTATTTGAATTAAATTGAGTTAAAGTAAGCTCTGTTCCATCTTCAAGCGAATTTTTTTGGGGGGAATATATATATATATATATATATATATATATATATATATATATGAACAAAAAACTTTCTAGTCGTATTGGGATAATTAAAAATCCAACAGGCACCAACAAAGAAGACATTTTTTTAACCATTTCATCCCAAGCAAGTCGATAATGCCACAAGAACAAAGGTTACAGAAAGCGAAAGACTTTAGCGAGAATTGCGAGAAAATAACTATTAGAATAGAAATGACGCTTGCATCTAGTTAGTTCAACAGTAAAACAGTGGGACCTAATTGCCAATCTCGTAGTGCGCTTAAATCCATGCAGACGAGGCACTACGAGAACAGCTCCTCAGAATAATTGCCATTAAAATATTTATAGAAAAGACAAGAGGGAAGCCACGTCACGTCGGTGAGAGAGTGACTGAAATCGAGATGTCAGGTCAGAAACTAATTAATTCCCCCCGCTGTAAACCTATAGTGGCGTGGGGCTTAAGGGTTAAAATAAACATTTGATTTACCCACACCTAGAAGATTAATGAAGGATGATAATGAGGAGGATACACGCGAGTAATTTTAACAAAGCAAGATAAGGAATTTATTCACAAATTTACACGCTTTAAGTTATGTCAATAGCGCTTTTCAGGAAAATAAATCAGAATTCTTAAAGTCCGTAGTTTTAACGTATTGTCATGAAGTCTAACATAAAATAATATTCAAAATGTTTAAGACAAATGTAAGAGAGTTTGATGCTCACCGAAGAGATATAATGGTTGATATACTTTCAAAAGTAGACGAAAAGAAATAGTTTGAAATACTTTGTTTTCTTAGATAGTTGAGAGAAAATCCTTTGAAGTGTTGCGTGCTGTTTACAGGCCTATAATATAATTGGCGAGTAATTTTAAACTGGAGAGTACTTCAACGGTGGTCGCGAGGAACTGAAACGAAATTTTTACACATGACTTCAAGCACTCTTCTGATTAATTTTTCTCCTCATTTCATATCAAAAAGAATTTCGCCTAGGCTCGCTAGTTTTTTTTTTTTCCTTCTTCTTGGCTCGCCGGTTAATTTCTGTGTAGTTTTTTCTGTAATCAGTTTCGTCGTGCTTGAACTAAAATACCCGTTCAGAAATTGATGTCACAGATTACTTCCACAGCGAAAAGAATAAATCGCAAGTCCAAACTCGAATGCCAGGGGCAGAAAGAAATATCAAAATCTCGATTCGCAGGTCCTATGTCACAAATCACAATGCACGTAACCAGTCAGAAAAATAACACACACGCCGGCGAACGCCGTAACAAAATAGACGAATTTTTCCCCCAATTCGAGAACACCAATTGCTTTTATCGGCGGAGCATTTTCTTTTTCATTCGTCGACAGATTGAGAGAAGGCACACAATATTAGCATATCCGAAATACTTTTATGGCAACTCCTGCGACTGACTTGTTTCTATTTTGGACATTCTGTCTTTAGCATATCATGCAGAATACGTGCCCTTTTTCTTGGTAAGCAACTTTCTTTTTCGCCACATTTTCCGTTGTAGAATACACGCGACACGCTGTCAATATTGGTCTGACGAAATAATTCGCTGTTTTCTTCAATACATTTTCATTGGTCAAAAAAATTCACATAGACTCACGAATTTGAAAAGAAAAAAGTCTCACATTGGCTCTCGAATTTCTTTCTTTCTTCTCCAACGTCAGTATTTGAAAGGAGTGTGAAAGGAATTATTATTTCGCACTCACTGCAGACCCTTAAACCTTTATTCACTCATGCAAAAAGTTTATTTACTCTCAGGTAGTTGTATGGAAGCCAATAGCTATGCTGCTAAAAATCTTTGAAAGAGAAAATAATAGCGCCACTGGCTTAAATATTATCTCTCGCGAAAAGTTCATAACACTGAGAATAATCACTTGAGGAGTGAGGAAGTCTGTTACTCTGAAACTTTATATTCCAGATGCAACAGAATTGGTTTTTAGTTGTTTAACAACGCTGATTGTGGGCCAATTTCCTTCGCATTTCTTGAGTCTGTTGACGATAATCTTATTTCTGCTGCACCTGCTATAGAATGATAACGAGGTTCTATAGCAAGATCAAACTGGTTTAGAAGAGTAGAAACACATTTAGCAAAAAGAATTACCATTCAGTATTGCCGAAATTGAAAAGCGATGCCATTCAATTTGCAAGGTACACCGACAGATTTTTACAGAAACACAAAGGCAGGTATTTTATATGAAACAACCAATAATATATAAGAACTGATTTGTCGATAAAACGACTCTCATATATAAAACATTAATTGGAAAGAGAGAACCAGAATAAATAGCCGTAAATATTACTGTTAACAAGCATACAAATAAATCACTTCAATTACTTGCTATAAATGCTTCCTTTTTCTGATATTCTCTCACACTCAGTAATTCCTTTAAACTTTAGTTCTGGGTATGACGATAAACTACATCCAGCAGCAAGGCCTCTGATCGGGAGATTGGAACTTTTAAGGAAGATGGATATTGTTGTTCCCAGGTTCACCCTAACTCGGGGTAGTAGGACAAACAGTAAATTCCCCCCAAAAAAGAACAGACAAAAAAACACTATGAAAATATAAAAATACTTTTAAAGCAAATTACCAGCAGTACATATTTATAGTAGAATTGACAACAATACATTTTATAGCGAAATTACCTACAATTCATTTTATCTGTAGTTGAAGCCATAAAATTGTGCTCAAAATATTTAGATTTCGGCATTAAATAAGCCACAGAGGTTGATATACCGCTAAACAAAATCAACCAACCAACCAAATTCTTTTGACTTAGTGACTTTATTGCATTGCTTGTGTGGGGGTGATAAATAATAGATAAACTGAGCTAAAAATTGTTTTCTTATAAAATAAAATCAAACCAGTATTGCAAATTAATCAGCTCAATCCTTATTTGGTGCTGGAAAAATATGGCCTTGTGCTAAACGTATCTAGGAAGTTCTTGTATGCAAACTATTGATAATGCCTTCAGTTCTTATTGGCTACTCAAAGTTGCGGCCTTGTGCCAGACCTGTCTAAATCTCATAGCACCTGCTCTAGAATGATAACGAAATTTTATAGAAAGATATTCTGGGGTATCTCCAAAATTGAAGCCTTGTACCAAAGGAAGTTCTTTAAATATCTACTTTTTTTTTTAAATGTCATATGTTTTCATGCCGTAGGTGATCATGGCTCTCCACAGACTCCTTTTCTTTGCTATCTGTCAATTGCACAATGACTTTCTGGGGAAAATAATGGAGTTGTTACTCGTCGCCTGGCACATGATTTTGAATTCAGAAATGTCCTTCTTTTAGACTTGTCTGCTCTGCTATTTAACTCATATTTGAAAGGAGAAGAAATAGAGTTATGCCTTTTATTATTACGTAGTAAAAGCAACTGAGTTTGAACTCGGCTCGTCAATTCCACTTTCCGGGTCGACAACTGTCACACTACCCATATAGTTGAAAAATCTGCTGCTGATGTTATTTCAATAGGATTTGTTATAATGAAATGAAGATGAAAGATATTCTTAATAGTTTTTGTTCAATGGTTACGAATATAAGCCGGATTCTGCGAGACGGGCTTTACTTTTTATCCCGTTGTACCATGTCAGTGATAATATAAGATTGTGAGACTTAAAGAATGTACGACCTCATAGGCTGGCTGGCTGCAACGGCAAGTATTCGTTACTTGAATTTATATTAAATTGAAAACACTTTTATTGATGTTGATTTTCGTGACTTAAAACATAATGGTTTGATTGTTTGATTGTTTTGTTTTATGGCATATCAACCTCAGTGGGTTATTTAATGGCAACAAAATTTTTGAAATAGATTCATAGTGATAGTTTGCTAAAAAAAAAAAGTATTTATGTATACATTTATGTTTGAACCATTTTTCAATTACTCATATTTTTGAGTAAAATCCAACTTCTTTTAGGAAATTTACAATCTTGGATGGTTTTATTTTCATAAAAAGTTTTTTTTTTAAATTACTCATTTGGTAATATTTTGTTTGCACTAGATCAAAATCTACACACTAACAGTATATGTTTCACTGTAAATTTTAATTTTTGCTGATAATTTTTCCTTCAAAAATGATTGCTGGTAATAATTTTTTTATTACAAAGTATTTCTGGTATTAAAATCTGTTTTTACACAAGTTTGGGTGTTAACTATTTGCCCATAGCTGGGACTCTAACAGGTGCTAACACCCCGGGTCAGGGTGGACCTGGGAACACCAGCAATTAAGAGGTGGTTCCACGCTCCTCAAAACCTCCTGATCAGAGGCCTTGCTGCTGGACGTAGTTTATCGTCATACTCAGGACAGTAAAACATAATGGTTTCCAGGCGTTCAGTTTAAATGTCGTAATGCAAATTTTAATATAAGGAAGTTAATATAGTGTTTTTTTTTAAGTTGCAATGCAAAATTGAAAATAGCTCCATCGATGTTATTTTTTTTTTTATTGAAAACATATTTTTCAGACGTTCAGTTTAAATGTTATAATGGACATTTTAATGAGGTGAGGTAAATATATAGTGTTTTGAAGTTGACTGGTTTAAAACTGAAAAGAATTTTCTTCGTGTTGATGTTCTTGATTGAAATATATAATAGTTTCCCGACGATCTTAATGAGCGGGGGGTGGGGAGGGGCTAAATATATGATTCTTTGAATGGGGGCGTGCAAAATTTAAAACACCTTTGTTCATATTGACTTTCATGAGTGAAAACATAATAGATTTCAAACGTTCAACTTAAATGTTTTAATGCACATTTTAATGCACGGGAAGTAAATATGTAGTGTTTTTACTCCGGGTGCAAAAGTACAATAGCTCCATTTATTCTAACGTGACTGACTTCAGAAATAAAATACAAATGGTCAGTTCGCTTATGTAATCAAACAAAATGGCGACGATCACCGCAAGGAATAGTTTGAAAAGCGTTTCCCTCTGCGTATACATTCTTCGTGTCGAAGTTGTTGGATATCAGCCAAATCACGATGAGAGGTGGAACTTTATGGCCCGTGCCAGTCGAGGCACTACTTCCAAGTCGTCCTGAAGGTGACAAATGTTATTTCAGTGAAGGAATAGATCATCTTATCACCTTCAAGACAACCACAGAGAATAACGAGCGAGTGCGCACCTTTACAAGTCACTTTTGAAGTTATGTTCTATTATCTTTGTGCAATAGTTCTGTGAGAAAGTTTGGAGTAAGTCAGGAAAACTGAGCAAAGTGACACAGAATCACGAAAGACACTTTTCTTATGATCAGAGGTTCTACGATTGTTATTGTATAAAAGAGAGGGATCTTGTTTTGGAATAGTCTTGGCCTTAGATTCACACCAGACGTCAAGGAAACCGGCTGCACCATATCTGGTGTCAGTTCCAGCCACCGAATGCAGAGGTACATGACCTTACACTTGCATCCGGTATTACAAGCGTAAAACATAGAATGTTGTACATAGGCAGGAATTAACAACCGTCGCAGGCAGTCTCTCACACACAGCAGAGGGAGGATGTAAGGTCCATGTATCAAGCGAATGAAAACATTTACAATTCTCTTCATAAGTGATATTGCATTATTCACTCATCTTTTGTGAGAAAGTTTAAAGAGAGCCAGGAAAGTGATATGGAATCCTGAAATACATTCTTTTGTTATCAGACCTTCTAAGATTAAATATTTTCACATATACATGTGTGCTTTCTTGCCGGAACAGGATTAGTCTTAAGTTAACACCAGACGTCAAAGAAGCAGGGTGCAGTTCTGACCACCGGATAAAGAAGTATATATCCTCACATTTGTATCCGTTATTAAAAGCGTAAAACCGAAAATATTGCACGTATGAAAATATAAATAATCGATGGCAGTCTCTCACACACAGAAGTGGAAGAATGTAAGGTCCAAGTAACAAGTGAGTGATCATCTTTACAAGTCTCTTCTGATGTGAGCTTTTATTATTCACTCAAACTTGCAAAATAATTATGTTTGGCCTCAAGTTCGCACCATACCTCAAGAAATGCCGGTGCACTAGAGATTTGATCCCGGAGTTAATCTCGATCACTGAATGCAGAAGTACATGACCTTACATTTGCATCGGTGGAACGAAAGCGTTGGACAGGGGGGAGATATAAACAACTATCACGGGCAGTTTGGGACAGTCTTTCACACACAGTAGAGGGAGAATGTAAGGTCCCGTATCCGATGATTGGCCCCTATATACTCGAAGGGTGGTGTATGAGAGACTACCCAAACCCTCTCTGGAGTGACAGTTTATATATCAATTTGTGTGGTGCAATTGGCCTTGGTTAAATGTAATTTGCAAAATGCTCAGCAAACAGATTTGACAAATTTCTGAGTAAACAGAAAAGAGAGAAATAGAACAGGACAAAACAATACTAAGCAAACAATATATGTGCAAATCAAAATTAGGCAAACAACGTAATAAGGCAAGTTCACAAAAAGAATTGAGTTCACAGGCAAAAGGGATACAGTCAAGTGACTATCGCGTTCTAATACATATACAGTCTGCATGCATAAAAATATTTTGTGTGTATGTACATACATGTGTAATTGGCATACAGGCTATTTCCACACTCGCGTATCTCGGTCAACAAAGAAGAGGGCGTAATGCATGTCGCTGGAAGAGAACATGTTTTGCCGGCCAATCAGCGCGTCTAAGCATTCAGTTTGCTTCCTTCACCTGAACTGCAGTAAAATTTTGAATATGTAAGAACTAAATATTACAGGGGTCACCAGAATTTTAGAAATACCAAAGTTGGGCATGGCCCAAAATCGGTTGGAAACCACTGCAATAGAGGTTGATACGCTGCTAAACAAAATCAATCAAGAACTCATTCGTGACATTAACCCATATAATATCCTACAAGTTAAAATCAAACTGTATTCAAAAATATAACTTCAACCTAAAACACACATCACAGCTTGTAGTAATTATGCCTACACAAACATGTTTATGTACAAAAGTGGGGTATCATCTACCATGTATTCAATTGTGAAAGCAAAATGACATTTTTATTATTTCAAAGCTCCCTAGAAAATTAAATTTCAGCATTAAGTGACTCAACCAATTGATATGCCGTTTAAAAAAATAACAAACAAAACAAAAAATGAATCCTCTAATCATATTGCGTTATGTCTGACATGTGAAATATGTAATTATTCATTCCTGAGAAGGCATAAAAAAAATTAATTAGAAATGGAAAGGAGACAATTTAATTCTTGGAAAATTAAAAGTATTTTAAGTGCTTTTTGAGAAGATAATTCATAAAAAGTAGATATGAAAATTTCAAAAGCGTTCGATTTGGATAAAGAGAACAACTAATTCTTGCTTTCTCTTGGACAAATACTCTTAAATTTGAACCACCCAAGTCTTCTTACCTTAACAACTCCAATTGATTAAATTGGGCACTGGTCTCAAACTTTGACACCATTGCATTATGACGCTGTCAAAGATCAAAGATCAAACAATTGTGTGAGAACACACCTCATCAATTCAATCAACTTCTCTAGACACCAGTTTTTGAATGACAGTTCGAATTAAAAGTTGAAGCTTAGAAAAATCAATGTCTACTGTTGAGTCTATTATCTAAAAAGAAACTGCAAATGTTAAATCATTTCTTCTGTAGAAACGGTTTCGATCTACACTGAATACCCCACTTTTGTGAATTATACCACTCTACATTTTTTTCAATACCTTGTCTATTTTTTCTTCTTTTTTTTTAATCATTTTCACCCCATGTAAGGCCGTAAAGCTACTAAGGCTCAAGGGTGTAGAAGAATTACGAACAGAAACATTAATAATGAACAGGAAGAGAAAATAGTAATCAGGAGGACAGTAGATAGCGATTGACATTCCATTTAAATTTTTACAGATAGCTGGAAAGTATGGAGCTGGAAGGGAGTTGCACAAGCGAGAAGTGCGAGAAAAAAACTCCTAACATAGAACTTACGGCTACATCTAGCCAGCCTAAATGTAAATTGATGAGACTTCGACGCCAGTCTAGTACTTCGCTTAAATTCATACAGTCTATGTACCATAGGGAAGTGCTCTTACGAACAATTAGCTTGAAAGTATTTATAGAAAAGGCACAGGGAGGCAGCTTTACGGCAGTCGAAAAGCGACTGAAACCGAGACGCCAGATCAGGACCGATAATATTGCTGATTGTTTTTTGGAATTTATCAAGGAGCTCAAGATAAATAGCAGGGGCACCTGACCATATGTGGCAGCAATATTCTAAGCATGGACGAATAGTTGACTTATAGATATGTATGATAAATTCTGGATAGAAAAATTGTCTCGCACGACACAATGAACCAACTTTCTTAGCAGCTGACTATAAGAACGTAAGTAATTATCTTCATCTTCTATGTGCTATGTCCCTTCAGGAAGTAGGCGATCATGGCCCTCCGCAATTTCCTGTTCTTTGAATATCTTAGTAAATTTTGTGTTTTTGCTATCTCTCATAAACCCTTCCATTTACACAAACTGTTTTCCGCTGACTCTCTTGCCTTCAATGTGTCATGTGAGTGTCAAACTTTCTAAGATCTCTTTCCTCACTATGTGTCCTAGAAGTTTCAACTTTTTCTGGTCTTACGTATATGTGTCTTTTTTGTTTTCATTTTCACTAAGACTTCGTCGTTGATCATATGTTCGGTCCATGGCATTCTCAGTATCCTTCTGTAGAACCATGTTTCTGTTGCTTCATGTCTCTTCTTCATCTTTGAGGAGATTGTCCATCACTCGTTGCCATACAGGAGGACAGATATCACGTAACTGTTCAGTACTCTTTTGTCGATTTTTAACGAAGTTATTCTGTTTCTTAATACTCTGCTTAGCTTTTGGAAATCATCTTTGGCCATCTCAATGCGTCTTCGGATCTCAATGTCGCACGTTGTCTTCAAGCATAAAACACTTCCAGATATTTAAATTTAATTTTTTTTTACTACTGAATACATATTCAAATATATATATATATGTCTCTTTCCTTATTATGTGTACCTTAACCCCCTCCAGGGTGTCAGGTTATGGTACAATGTCGGTTTTAACGTGGAGACCCGAGTGGAAACACTCGGGCCGCTGGTCTTCGTTTGTCTAAGTTTCTATTAGTTGGTCATATCTTGTCTAAGCAGGTCATAGCTTGTCTAAGCAGGTCATAGCTTGACTGAGTAGGTCATAGCTTGTCTGAGCTAGTGATAGCTTGTCTAAACAGTTCATAGCTTGTCAAAGCTAGTCATAGCTTGTCTAAACAGGTCATAGCTTGCCTAAGCTAGTCACAGCTTGTCTAAGCAGGTCATAGCTTGTCTAAGCTAGTCATAGCCGGTTATAACACCGATACGAAACAGATGTTACGCAACGGGGTGGGGACACACAAGGGAGAAGAGAAGGTGTCCGGCACGGAACAGATACTACAACCGCAGCATCTACTCCAACGGGAAAAAAAAACCTTCTCCTCCTCTCGGAAGAATCCAGAAGGAAAGTCCCTATTCTCATTATGTGTGCGAGAGATTTCAAATTTCTCTTTTTGATTCGATGTATCAGTGTCCTTTTCGGGGTTTTTATTTTCTCTAAAACTTCTTCATTGTTCACATGTTCAGACCGCAGTATCTTTTTGTAGAACTACATTTCTCCCCACCCCGCCTACAAAATGTAAATGTGAGTGTTAAATTTTCTAAGCCATCTTTTCTCATTTTGTACCCTAGAAATGTCATTTGTCTCTGATTCAATATGAAAGTGAAATATAATAGCGTGGTCTTTTGTTGGCTTCTCCACAGCTTAGATTTCTGAGTTTTCAATCTCATAGACTAGTTGCTGTCAAGGGATGTTCATCGCATAACTAGAGAAAGAACAAATGGGTTCATGCCTTTCGTGCGGGAATATGTGCAGACAAGGTTGGAATTTGAACTCGGTTCGGTAAGTGAAATCGGCGTGTCGCGATCAAATTCTTGTCGTTGTTGCATTCAAAACTCCTACTAAATGTTGCAGTGTGTCATTTTTAGAGACGGTATCTCCTTGTTGCTGAGAGTGACGTTCCTCGGTTGGGTGATTGTTTTTGCTTAGTGGCGTATCAACCTGTATGGGTTATTCAATGCCGAAATCTAAATATTTTGTACATTTTTTGTGATAAAAATGGTTTTAGGGATACAGGTCTTACTAATTAACCCATAGCTGGAGGAGAAGAGGTGGATTCTTAACTTTTCCAAGGGAATTTTCGCGTATGTTAAATATAAAAATATGCAACAGGAATTAGAACTCAGCTCTCCGACAATTACCCGAGCCATTGCACCACCTGCACATCCAAGCTTACTTTATCTAGATGGTTTGGTTTGGTTTAGTTTGGTTTGGTTTACGGCATATCAACACCAGTGGGTTATTTAATGCCGACAACTTTTTTCATGGTTATATTTTGTTTTGTCAAATATCTATTTCTGGTAGTATTTTTTCTTCAAAAAATGTATAGCTAGTAATATTATTTTTAAAAAATGTATTGCTGGTAATATTTTTTCAAACATATATTGCTGGTAATACTTTTTTTTTCCTTGAAAAATTTATTTCTGGTATTAAAACCTATTTTTACACTTTCATAGGGCTTTTTACCTCAGTTTCGGGGTTAACTATTTGCCCATAGCAGGGGCCCTAACAGGTGCCACCATCCCAGGTCAGGGTGGACCTGGGAACACCAGCAATTAAGAGGTGGTTCCACGCTCCTCAAAATCTCCTGATCAGAGGCCTTGCTGTTGGACGTAGTTTATCGTCTTACCCAGGACGCGGATGTAGTTTATCGTCATACCCAGGACAGAGTATCTAGATGAATGACCGCTTAGGAATACCAGATACTGTAAGCTTGAATGTGCAGGTGGTATTCCGAATCGGTCACTCATCTCGTTCTGACCAGACTTGACGTTGCTGAAATTCGGTCGTCGGACGATAACTGCTATTTTCAGCATGAGTTGACTGTAACGTTTAAGAAATATTTTTTCTTTATACGATTTCTTATTTAACAAGAAATCCGACAGAAAATTTGGAAAAAAAATGTCCAAAACAAAATTAATTTTTTTTTTTACGTTTATTTTCTTTTTCTTTCCTTTTGCCATCAAAAAAAATTTTTTTTCATAGCTTGTTTATAATGTATTCACTGCAGATCATTACTACCCTTCCCAATCATCAAGACAGTAAACCTGATTTCACTAAGGAACCCAGCCTCACTTCAATTATCCACTTTAGACGGCAATCAATTTAAATTCGTTCACGGCAAAATATAAATGGTAAATAACGATTTTGTTACTTTAAAATAAAATATAAAAGATATTTTTCTCAAATGAAAATCTATAATCTTCTGGAAAATTTTTCATCTGTCTTTCCTGTTAGCTTCAATCTGAGCGCAGATGGGGTTTTTTTGTTTGTTTGTTTTTTTTTGTTTTTTTGTTTTTTGTTTGTTTGTTGTTTTTGTTTTTTTTTGTTTTTTCATGTTTACCCTACCCCCTCACTGGAAAATTCTTTTCAGGAAAACTAAGAAAGTAATAATATAACAGGCAAATTTTCATTTACAAAAGTACTTTAACAATTACACTTTTTTTTAATCATTTCACCCAGACAGGGAAATAAAGCCACTGAGACGCAATGTATTACCGAAAAGAAAAGAAACTGAGAAAACGTTGTTGAGAAAAAGGACAATAAAAGTGTAGGAGTTAAGAAGATGATGACGATTGACATTACATTTATTTTATTTTTAAATCGTAGTCTACCAGAAAACAAGAACCCGGATGGATAAGGGTTCCAGAAGCGAGAAATGCGAGAGAAGAAACTATTAGCATAAAATTTACGGTTCAATTTTAATAGTAAAAGGAACCTAATTGCCAATGTAGTACTGCGCTTATCTTCGAAATATTAATAAAAAAAAACTCATCAGAACAATTGCCATAAAAATACAACCACAACCGCGCACAATACGACCAAAACCTACAAGATATATCTCGCCAGACGAACTAAAAAAAAGACGGATGAAAGGAATCTCTGCAAATGACCAGCATGTGTGCTCCATGTGTACTGGCATATTTTTCGCAGTCGTCAATGATGACATGTCTATGTTCCGGTTTATCATGACATGAAAAAATAACTCACCCACCTCCACCCTCTGACCTTAGTTTTCTATTTAGCATAGACCTGATATTTAATTGGTTAATCAAAACATACCCAGAAGTCTATTTTTAATTCTGACCTTATGTCTCCAGCTTTAATTCAGGTTAAGCTGAAAAGGTGAAACTTAGGTAGGTTAATCCTGGCTCTTTACTATTTATTCCATTTATCCCTGCTCTGCTTAGCGTATTGAGCACTCTACGTTTTAGCTTTATTACTCGCTTGGGATTTTTTTTCTTTGGACTAAAGACTTAAGGCACTGGATGAGTTGTTTCCCCTTCTTCTGATGTTTCTAGTTCTTTCTTTTTTTCCAATTTTTTTCCTCGGATACCAATTTGTTTTGATAGACTTACAAGTTGTGCTATCCGAGGTTTTTTTCAGTATTATTAGTAATATATATATATATATATATATATATATATATATATATATATATAAGAAGAAGAAGAATGAGCTTAAGTAAATGGGTGGCGGAACAAGGTTTGTGAGAAATAACAAAAAGACAAAATTTATTAAGAGCTACAAAAGACAGGAAATTGTGGAGAGCCATGATCGCGTATGCCCTAAGGGGTCACGGCACATAAAGGAAAAATATATATTGTTTGGTTAATATTATTTTCCCTTGTTCTTTTTTTCTTCTTGTTTATTTAGAACTTTGTCAATTTTGCTTGTTGAGCATTTTACCAATGATACTTAACTATGGCCAATTATTCCACATCACAACTATAGAATGCTGGCTCCCATTCCTCTCTATTTTCAGTTGCTATTTAGGAATAAATTGTATTTTCATTTAATGAGTTAATAGGCTTAACTGCTCCTATCAAAGTCCTTATTATTATTATTATTATTATTATTATCTAATTTGTCTCAGTTTAATTTTATTTTCCGTTCAATGTCTTCCGGTTCATCACTTGATTGTTCTGCTCAAATAATAAAAAAGTTTCAATACAAAATCTAGTGCATAATTCTTTACTGACGCCTGATTTTAAATGAAAGCTTCTGATGATATCACAAAGAATTGCTCATCTTTCTGAACGTTTCCACTACATTACAGAAAGACAATCCGATTTCATAACTAGCAGACAGATATAAAATTCTATATTTGTTGGTAGCATACACACCACCAACATTCAGAACATTCACTTTTTTTATTTTAGGAGGCAGGAAGTAATGGTTGGTTTCTTGTACACTGCGGCAGGGAATTTATTATCGTTAAAATCAATAAGCGCATCTAGAAAAAGAATTCGTTTATTAATATTTAATTCAAAAGTTGGTTAGTTGATTTTGTTTAGCAGCATATGAACCCCTATGGGTTATTTAACTCAGAAATCTAAATATTTTGAACGCAATTTTATGCCTTCAACGACATATATTTTACATATAATCTGATACGTTCAGGTCAAATGTATGTTTTTAGATATATAGTTTGAAGATAATAAAATAAATAATTTTATTTTTTTTAAAAGTATTACTGGTAATTTCACTACAAAAATGTATTGTTGGTAATTTTTTATAAAAAATATATTGCTGGTAATTTTTACTATAAAAATGTATTTTTGTACTTTTTGTGTTGTATTCATTGTCCTTTTACTATAAAAATGTACTGTTGATTTTTGTTTGGAGGTTACTATTTACCCATAACAAGGGCCCTAAGAGGTGCTATCGCCCCAGGTAAAGGTGGGCTTGGGAACAGTAGCAATTAAGAGGTGGTTTCAAAATTACCAATCTCCTGATAAAAGGCCTTGCTACTAGACATAGTTTATCATCATACCTAGGGCGTAATTCAAAAGTAAACTTAAACATAAATTTTTTTCAAAATTTTCTTTAACCTTTATAGCATTAATAGTTTTTGTTTATATAAAAATATAATCTATACGTCTTACATAAACAGTGAGTTTATTTAATTTATGAAATATTATTTTTTTTCAAATGGGCCATCGAAAAGTTAGAGAATAAAGGACCCAACGGGCTACCCATAGCAGCACCATAGATGTAAGTTCTCAATTTAATCAGAAACTGTATTTTGCTGAATCTGTTGGTCATTTCTATTCAGGGAATATAAATTATTTTTTTAAATACAGATCGTAATCATCTCAGAACAGATATATGTATAACCATGTGCACAAACTAAATGCGATTTTGAAAAACCATTTTCAAAAAAAATCAATGAGAAAATCACTCATTTACAATGGCTTCTTTATTCGTTAAAATTTCCATTATATGGTCAACTTCTCTAAAACAGAATATTTAATAGGTTAAATAAACTCACTATTTATGTGAGATACGTAGATGATGTTTTTATACTATTTATATTCGGACTATTGTCCTCATTTTTGTTGTTATTATCACAACGTTTCGGTCGTTGTATTCTCCGGCCTCCCTCAGGTGTATATCGATCTGGGTAACCTACAGGTAATTCATTTCTGAGATGAGAAGTTATCATTATTTACACTATATATATTCGGACTATTGTCTTCATCTTTGTTGTTATTATCACAACATTTCGGCCGTTGTGCTCTCCAGCCTTCCTCAGTTGTATATCGATCTGGGTAACCTACAGAGAATTAATTTTCGGGATGATTGAATTCAAAGGCGAACTTTAACACAGATTTTTATCAAATCTTTTCACATAATCTCAATCGCGGGTTTTCTTGTCGCAATTCTTATACACCTATCTAAGTCGTCCTGGGTAAGACGTTAAACTACATCCGCGTCCTGGGTAAGACGTTAAACTGCATCCACGTGCTGGGTAAGGCGTTAAACTACACCTGCGTCCTAGGTAAGACGTTAAACTACGTCCAGCAGCAAGGCCTCTGATTAGGAGGTTTTGAGGAGCGTGGAACCACCTCTTAGTTGCTGGTGTTCCCAGATCCACCCTGACCCGGGGTGGTAGCATCTGTTAGGGCCCCAGCTATGGACAAATAGTTAACTATTACCAGCAATACTTTTTGAAAAAAATTATTACCAGCAATACAATTTTGAAGGAAATATATTACCAGAAACAGATTTTTGACAAAACAAAATATTACCAGCAATAAAAAATTTTGTCACTATTAAATAACCCATTGAGGTTGATATGCCGTAAAACAAAATAAACCAAACCAATCTAAACCAAAGAATACATACTCTATTCATACGAATCTATCCTAAAAATGTTGTCGGTAATTTATAACCCATTGAGGTTGATATGCCGTAAACCAAACTAAACCAAACACCCCTGAAGCACTATATTTATTTATGTTGGCGCCGCTCTCTTTTTTTTTACTATGAGACAATGCAATTTCTAAAGTTTAACCTTAATTGTTAAGTTAATTCATAATTCGTACGTACTCTTGTATCGCACATTAGATTAGCCGAAATTTTATTATCAAATCTATTTATTTTCCTCAGGTTTCTCGTCTTTTTTAGCAACAATGAAATTCATTGTTACTTCCTCATTTCCATTGCATTTATATTATAATATCACCATCAACACATTTACAATTAAAAGAATCTTTTAATCATCGCACCCCAAGCAAATACAATAAATCCACTAAGTCACAAAGGGTATGAAAGTATAAGAAAAAAACATTATTAAGGAACGAGAAAAATAAAAGAAGAGGAATCAAGAAGACAGCAGATAACGATAACATTGCATATAAATTTTCAAAGGTAAATGTTGACTAGAAAGCAAGAAGCCGAAAGAAAGTTCAACAGGCGAGAAGTGCGAGAAAAGAAACTGTTAACATAGAACTTACGGTTACATCTAGCCATTTCAACCATAAAATGATTTATTTATTCAAAGAGTAGACAGGTCTGCGTATCGCATGATTCATACTCATCCACCATCTTTTGACAAACTTTATCGCTTGCAATCTGTTTAGGATGGCGTTTTCCGTTCCTTCTTCTGAAGCCTTAATAAGAGTGGATGTCATGGAATTTTGGTGATATGTTTGGCTGGAGGATACGACGCTTGAGTACCGGGTTGGCAGTTTTCTGTTTGTTCCATCTCGACTGGTAGTAAGGAGCCCGAACTCTTATGTAGCGCTTAGGAAGGCTGCTCTGATCAGCTCTTGCATAATATCGGTGTTCATGCAGTGCTCTGTCGCGCATGGATAGGTGTTCCAGCACTTCCGGTATGCAATCCTGAGGTCACACTATGCTGCAGTCTACGCCAATTTCCACCGTGGCTTATTTTGCCTTTCACAACAGGCAGCTACTATAATTCTTGGCGTTTTTCACCTTAAAACTGTACCATGATCAAAACGATTAAACAACAATTAAAACTAAACCAACTTGTAAAAACACTTAAATCCTTTACTTCCCCAAGACTCCTGGTTTTCGTACCAATTTCTACAGTGCAGAATCGTTTCTCTTGGAATATTCTCCAAACATACTAGCTCTCTGTGAAACTGTTCTAATGGAATGTCCCACACTCCCTATCGCCTATGTGGACTGACTATATCAGTAGCTATATATAGTAACCACAGGATATACCTGGGGGGCTGGTTTCAGCAATTAGTTGGAGATTCGTCTCCAGCTATGCTGGTCGAACTCTCTGCCTTCGGGTAGAGAGGAACCCAGACGAGGCTATGCCGAAGGGCAAAGTCTCGTCTGGGGTGGTAGGTAGCTACCCGACCACGTTTGTACTGGGTCTATGGGGAATTTTTGCCCGAGCCTACGGGCTCGGTTTTGTCACGCATTAAAAAAACGACCTTGTGCTACATCCTGCCTCGCGGGGAGGTAAGGTAAATACCCTTGCTTCGGGAATTACTAACCTGCCACCCGATATCTTTTCTTTCAGTAGTATATTCTCTTTTACAATAAAGCTCTCTTCTTTCATCTACGCGCTTGTTGCTGTTCCTTCACTCGAGTACCACATTTGTCTGTTTGTAACCTCTTTAAGAATACATTCTTTACAGTTGAACTACCTAGATGCAAACGTCTGCTGTACTCTGGCAGTTTATTTTCTGCTAGATTGGCAACTAGGTCCCGCCGGTTTACAGTTGAATTACCTAGATGCAACCGTCTGCTATACTCTAGCAGTTTATTTTCTCGTATGGAAGTGCCTTCTGATTTATTGCTTCCCTGCCACCTACAATCTGCAAAAATTCAAATACAACATCAATCGACATCTTCTGCCTTCTTGAATCCTGTTTTTTAATTATCCTTTCTCCTCACTAAAACCTTCTCATTCTCTTTCATTCCCAATAATGTCTTAGTGACATTCTCGCCTTGCTTAGGGTGAACAGTTTAAAAAATGGAAAGAATGTATTAGAATAAATTATTTTTGCTACTTACGTTTGGATGACAAAAATATATCCTTTTTTTATCGTACATATAAATATACGTGTTTGGCTCCGCACTTTCGGCCTTGTGCCACATCTAAATTACACTAAGAAAATCATTTTCGTGGTGTAATGGTTGTCAAGCTTGTCTCACCAGATCAATTACGATTGAATAGTGAGTTCGATCTTCACTTGGTGCTCCACGCTTTCCGCCTTGTGCTACATCAAAGCTACGCTTAGAAAATCACCATATGCATATATGCGTTTACATATACATGCTTACATATATGTTTACATATACATGTTTGCATATACGTGTTTACATATAGATATTTACATATGTGTTTACATGGGAAATGAAAAATAAAGCTTTTACTGATTAATTTATTTGTTTGGTTTGTTTTCTTTTACGGCATATCAACCTCAAAAGCTTATTTAATTCCGATAAAATGTTTATGCTGGTAATATTTTTTTCTTCAAAAATGTATTGCTGGTAATAATTTTTTACAAAAAAGTATTTCTGGTATTAAAACCTATTTTTACACTTTTATGGTGTTTTGACCCCAGTTTTGGGGTTAACTATCTAACCATAGCAAGGACCCTAACAGGTGCTACCACCCCGGGTCAGAGTGGACCAGGGAACACCAGCAATTAAGAGGTGGTTCCACGCTTCTCAAAACCTCCTGATCAGAGGCTTTGCTGTCGGTCGTAGTTTTCGTTTTACCAAGGACGCGGGTGTAGTTTATCGTCTTACCCAGGACGCGGGTATCGTCATAGCCAGGACGCGGGTGTAGTTTATCGTCTTACCCAGGACGCGGGTATCGTCATAGCCAGGACGCGGGTGTAGTTTATCGTCTTACCCAGGACGCGGGTATCGTCATAGCCAGGACGCAGGTGTAGTTTATCGTCTTACCCAGGACGCGGGTATCGTCATAGCTAGGACGCGGGTGTAGTTTATCGTCTTACCCAGGACGCGGGTATCGTCATAGCCAGGACGCGGATGTAGTTTATCGTCATACCCAGGATGGTAATTTATTGGATATATCCTTTACAGTTCATCAAGAAACGAAATATTCAAATATAATTCTTTTTTTGTTTCTATGATAAAAGAAATTATGTATTGTAGTATCGAGTCATATTCACGTTCAAATGATGGTTAACAAAGTTCAGAGTTTAGGTTTGTGAAACTGCGACATTTTATCCCAAGTGCCAGACTGCACAATATCAAGAAGGTGGCTATTATCATACAGGTCTTTCAGAATAAATTCAATTTCATAATCTATTTTTGTCTTTGAACAAATTATGACGGCACGATGGACCAGAATCTTAATGAGATCTCACATTTATTGTTTCGGAAAAAAAAGAGTGACAATGTGTATATAAACTCGTGAAAATAGCTTTACGGTGGACAGACTTATGAAAAACTAAATCCGATTTGTTCATCAAAGCATCTGAAAAGGGGGCGGATACTCTTACTCTTCTTTTCACAAGTAAATCGTAAATTTGAATGTAAGCGGCTTATCGCTTTAAAAACTCCAACTCTGGTCCATCGTACTGTAATGATTTCTTGACAGTTCAGAATTCATTAGTTATAACTTTCCTATTGGTTCTAGAGACAATTATTTCTCGAGTCAAGTTTTGTTTCTTTATTTTTATTGGTTGAAAAATGATGTCTGTACTGATTGGTCAAATCTTAATTTTATGCGAGGCGTCAAAAATGTTCGTCATTTTTATCATGCATTTATTTATATAACAAAATTAATTTGCTGTATTGTACGGGGTGTGACAATTTATTTTAATTCATAGAATAGCGCTGTGAAAGCAAAGTTTTCCAACCTGCTCACTCGTGCCTCCTGTCATTTTTCAAAGTACCGAAATGTGCAGGAGGTGTAATGATTATCAACTCAGCACGAGAAATCGACGAGACGAGTTCGAATTTCAGTCAAGTTCATTACATTAACTTGTAAAGCAAATACCCTTGGGAATGGTATGAATCCATTTCTCTTCCCTCCACACATCTACCACAGGCTTACTAGTTTGGACTGGCAGTTTTTTGATGTCAACGAACACTCGTCGCCACTTTGTCAATGTCAACGAATACTCGTTGTCACTTTTGTAATGCTCGTTGTAGTAGACACTTTGTAATCGCAGATACAACTATAGTAACGCCGTTGAACAATTCTGGTGTCAGACGCCTTCGAATAGCATAGTACTTGCTCGATAATCCTCGCTCGAATAGTAACCACCAAACAGTGATACGAATAGTAATCCGTATAGTGAGATATTCACTAACCACCCCACGCGATCGGATGCGGCAAAGGGCCAAGTTTATTGTGGGGCATCCGAGCCCGTAAGCTTGGCCATAAATTC
The DNA here is from genome assembly GCA_903632075.3 of Acanthosepion pharaonis. Classification (NCBI taxonomy): domain Eukaryota; kingdom Metazoa; phylum Mollusca; class Cephalopoda; order Sepiida; family Sepiidae; genus Acanthosepion; species Acanthosepion pharaonis. Next base: position 1,245,424 of record CAHIKZ030000064.1, on the reverse strand, counting down.
CCCGTAGACAACGGGGTCAGGTAGCTGTCTCCCGAGACGAGACTCTGCCCTTCGACAGTTTGACCAGCACACTTCCCAATTAATCTGGATAGTGATCACTTAGACGCGACGCTAATTCCCATATATACATTTCATTTACGATCAAGTGATCTACTTATTCAAAATGGGATCGCCTGTGTTTGCTCTCTGGTGATCTGTGTTCAAACTCCAGTGTCGGCAGCGACACTTTATTCCTACACAACAAGGAGAAAGAATGATTTCAAAACTGGCTACCATTGCATTTTGTTGCATTCACTTTTGCATAAATACTCTTAGGAAAGGTATGAGTTCATCTCTTCTCCCTACAAGCTATGGGTTAAAAAGTAGATCAGATTTAGCTTTCTAGTTTAGGTTAGCATCCAGTCTAGGGGGAAAAATCTGAATTTAAAAACCTAAAAAACAAAGGCTAGCCTTTGAGGCTGTGGCCTATAATCCACAGGGGAGTAAACGGGCATTGTGTGTGTGTGTGTGTGTGTGTGTGTGTGTGTGTGTGTGTGTGTGTGTGCGTGCGTGTGTGTGCGTGCGTGTGTGTGTGGGGAGCTATGGACTTCATGAGATGATACCGTTTGTTGTATTGTGCTGCGTTGTTCTACAACACATGACCAGTAGTCAACTTCCGCCTGTCTCTTTTCTACATAATTTATATCTCTTCTACTTAATATATGCAAATAGGTACAATTCTATTTACCAATCCACTACACCTCCCTGAAACGAAGAGGTTTAATGCCTTTGATTGTTCTCGAACCTCTTCTACAATCTCTTTCAAATGCCCCCCCCTTTGAGGTTTATGTCCTGTTCTTTTTAATGGATCTCATTTCGTCTTCATAGGTTATAGTATTTGCATTTCTTTTTTTATACTGTACGTTTCAACAATATCCTCATCAGAATTACATTTTTTATCTATTCCAGCTGTTGTATAACTTCTACACATGCAGTTAGAGACAAATTATTCAATTGTAATTGTTCCAATATCTTATATTTATCAAATGTATCAGCCATACTTTCAATCAACTGTAATTAAATCAATTCATCCTCAGTAGTCAAATCTTGAGTCCCAAGTTCCTTAAATTCGTCAGAACACTCGTTTGACACTTTTGTGATGCCAACGAATACTAGTTGTAACTTTCGTAAATGCTCATTGTAGTAGAGACTTTGCAATCGCAGATACAACTATAGTATGCTGTTGAATAATACTGGTGTCAGACGTTTTTGAATAGCACTCACACTAATAGTACTTGCTCGATAATACTAGCTCGAATAGTAATGCGTATAATGATCCGAATAGAGAAATAGTAATAGTATAGAGAATAGCGATCCATATAGAAATAGAGGATATAATAGAAATGACGATCCGTATAGTAATAGAGGATAGAATAGAAATGACGATCCGTATAGTAATAGCGGAGAGAATAGAAATGGCGATCTGTATAGTAATAGAGGATAGAATAGAAATGGCGATCTGTATAGTAATAGAGGATAGAATAGAAATGGTGATCCGTATAGTAATAGAGGATAGAATAGAAATGGCGATCCGTATAGTAATAGCGGAGAGAATAGAAATGGCGATCTGTATAGTAATAGAGGATAGAATAGAAATGGCGATCTGTATAGTAATAGAGGATAGAATAGAAATGGTGATCCGTATAGTAATAGAGGATAGAATAGAAATGGCGATCCGTATAGTAATAGAGAATAGAATAGAAATGGCGATCCATAGAGTAATAGAGGATAGTATAGAAATAGCAGTTGTTAGTCGTCAGCTACTTCCTAAATATATGCGTTTCCTCTATGGTCACGTGGTCTACTTTAATTCAATAATAGGATCGTTAGTGTTTGCTCACTGGCGATCTATGTTCAAACTCAAGTGTTGGCAGCGACAATATATTCCTATATAACAGCAACTGTTGAAGTGAAACATGAATTGTTTTGCCTCCCGTGTTGGCTGTTTCGAGGTGGCAAAAGACGGTTTTATAAATATAAAGAAATTGAAAGAATAAGTGAAAAACCCCGAGAAGTCAAAGAAGCACACTGAAAATGTGATTTCACTGCCACTTTTAGGAAACGTAAATATTAAGAAGAGACTTAGACATACAGACTTTCAATCAATTGACCTAACAGAAACGTGAAACTTTATCCGAAATAATAGACTGTATTTTGTTTTGTGGAAGCTTTGAAATTCCATTACGTGGACATGATGAAAAATGATTTAGTAAATCCAGGGGTATTTAGAGGATTAATAAATTTTGCTTCTATTTTCGATCAAGATTTGAAGAATTACTTCGTAACCAGAACGGTTTTCAAAGATATTTCTAAGACCATTCAGAATGAGATACTTGACTGCCTGCTAAAAATATACAATGAGGAGATGAGGACAGAAATTAGGGAAGTTTCATTTGTAGCAGTCATGACTGATGACATAACAGATGTTTCGGAACACACTCAAATGGTCATTGTCCTACGGTACGTGTTGAATGAAGAAATATTTGGGCATTTTGGGAGATTCTTTATTCCAGAAAATCAGACTGCAGATGGCCTATCAAAAATATTCTAGAGCAATTAGATATAATCCTTGAAGGAAATGGACAAAAACTGATAGCTCAGACATTTGATCGTGTAAATGTCATGAAAGGCAAAAAAAGAGTTCAAGCAAAAATAAAAGCTGTTTATATTAGGGCACATTTCATTCAGTGTTATGAACATCAATTTAATTTAATGATGAGAAATGCAGCAAATATTACACAAAACGCAAAATATTTTTCTCTGACATTTTAGCTATTCCAACATTCTTCTCAATGCCACCACGATGTGGATCCATTCTCAAGAAGTATATGGATGTCAGCACTTCACGTCCATCCTCTACAAGGTGGAATTTTAACATACGGACCGTGAACAGAGCTCATATTTTGCAACCATTAAAAAGCAACCTCAACTCAACATCATGTACAGATCAAACGATTGCAGAAACAACGGGGACTTACAACACCTGAACGATGACAATTTCATGTTTGGTTACAGCTTTTTCAACAGATTATGCCTCATGTTGGAGTAATTTACAACCAAATCTCTAGAAATTAATGTGTTTAAAGTCAATGAATATATAACAGATTTCAAAACTGCTATTTTAAAAATAAGAAACTCAAAGTATTGTGAGAATCCTTCAAAGACACTCATGGCGGAAGCAAAGGAAGTGTGTGACTTCGTATGTGTTGATATAATGGACAGATATTCTTCCACTAAACACTTAGTAGATGCTAACTTGTTCATCAAGAAAAGCTTCACTAGTTTTAAAAATAAAATGCCTGAAAAAGTGATAGTGCTAACCACTGAAGCATATCCCATCATTGACAAATCTTGAAACTAAACTAAAGTATTCTATTGTAGATCCTATATGCATGAATATTGCAAATTAATTGATCTACTGAAATTTATCTTGGAAAATAATCTAGATGATGTTCTTAGTGAAATTTCGAAGCTGATAAAAATCCTCTTGACAATTCCCATGGCTACATCAGAGACAGAATACTGCTTTTCACCACTGAAAAGAATAAAAACTTTTCTAAGGAGCACTATGAATCCTGAAAGACTAAATGCTCTTGCAGTTCTTTCAATGGAGAACAATTTCCTCTACAGTCATCCAAGGATCAAAGAGAAAATTATTATCCTTTTTTCTCAGTCAAACAAGAATGGATTTCATTTTTAAATAAATGGATCAAGCTTGAACTGTAACAATTTATAAGGAAATAAAAAAAATCGTTTAGGATGTTATCAAGTTTATACATAAATTTTCTTTTTATGTGTAGGTTTCGTTTTACGCAATATATGCAGTGGCTAACAATTTTATGAAGCAGCACCCCTACTAATTTTAGCCACGATCCGCGACTTCTCTACACTGTAGTTAGTTTGGCTAAGGTTCATATAGTTTCTTTTATTTTATATGTGTGTGTTCGTGTGTGTGCGCGTGCGCGTGTTTGTAGCAGACGGCATGGATACTCTTTGTGCAAAAAAAAAACTTCCGCGAGCAATATGTAAATGGTAAGAGAAAAAAGATCGTAAAAGTTATGGCCAATTCCATGACGCTGATTGCAATAAAGGTAATTAACCTCTTTATCAAACTGATTTTGTATTCAGTCAAGACGCTCCTCAATTGTCTACCATAAACAAAAGCGGCAAATGCTTAAGAGAAGACAAAATAAATTTAAATCAAATTAATCTGAGTCGGTAAAATAATTCCAAGTCTATAAAAACCGGAAGGAGATTAAAATCTGATACGACATGTGACAATTGGAATTTCTGTTGATTTAGTTGTCCACATAACAGCCTAAATCGAAAACAATAAAGAGAAAGAGGAAGACGACATTTTTCTTTTTTATTGCGGCAATTACAAATCATTTATTCAAGTAACAACTGTTTTTTTTTTATCCTGTCTTTAAGCGACCTTTTATCAACAGCACAAAATGAAAGAAAAATAGTCTAACATCTTCAGACACAGATTCCTTTCCTTTCCCCCGTCCCAGTCCATTTGCGTCGATTAGAATTTCTCCAAGATATATTTTCTATTTATATGAAATATAGTGCAGAAATATTATATTTTTTATAGATATATTTAGGTACGTCAAATATTCGCTACAAGCATGAGCATACATGGTGAAAAAAATGCCTCAGACTTAATAAAAATAAAGTTTTATAGCAAAAATCTTTACTATTAAAATCTTTACTATTAAGATAAAAGACCAAAGGATATTTAGATTATTAAATTATATTTTTAATCATTTTTAAAACCTTCAAAATTTTAGTTAAATTATTTTTTCCTCAGCGGCTGACTATAAATTCGTATGGGAAATTTTAGCATCATTTTTGCGAATTCTTGCAAAAATCAAATAATTGTCGCATTGTAATGAAACTCTCAGGACTTATTCTCAAATGAATGAAATTATTTTCGAAACTTTTCTTTATTTAGAAAATCTTGGTAAAAGTATTTTTATATCTGTTTCCTCCACACACGCGCGCACCCCACACACTCGCATATAGATAGATAGATAGATAGATAGATAGATAGATAGATAGATAGATAGATAGACCTAGTGAGCCAGACAAACCTACCCAGGTTTCATCTAAGCGGATCATCAGGGAAAGCTGGCTTTCCCTGACGATCCAGCTATTTCTATTCTATCCTAGTAGCCAGCTTTCCATGACGATCCGTTTAGGTGAAACCTGGGTAGGTTTTTCTGGCTCACTAGGTTTGACTAGGTCTGCTCTACGGTTGTATTGAGCTCTTTTGTTAGTTAGTTGTTTACTCGTGTCAGGGGTTTTTTTCTTTGGGCTTCAAACCTGCATCTGTGCGATTTTTTTCGACAGACTTTCATGTTTCTGGCTCTTTCTTTTTTTTAAACTTTTTTTCCTTCGTGATTGATTTGATTATTGGCAAATCAAAAATTCGAACGTTTTTCGAAACGAGTATAATTACCTATATATATATATATATATATATATATATATATATATATATAGATAGATAGATAGATAGATAGATAGATAGATAGATATTACATGAATCATGCATACAAAAAAGTAGATTAGTAAAGTCAATTATATAAAATTGCGAAAGCACTTCGCAAACAAAATTTTAAAGTTGCATTAACCTACGAACGACCTGATGAATGTTATGATCCTTGTTATGATAACTACCTGGATTTACTAAAAACAAAATAATTTCCATGTCTGAGGATGGCTGTATGTACAGCTGAAAGTACTAGCAGATTAAAAAAAAGACCTTATACAGCTTGTAGTTATTAAAAATAGGGATCATAACATTCATCGTGTGGTTCGTAGGTTAATGCAACTTGAAAGTTTTGTTTGCGAAGAGTTTTCGCCATTTTATATCATTAACTTTACTAATCTACTTTTTGTATGAATGATTCATGCAATATAAATTGAACTGCGCCACATAATATATATACAATGTAACCCGGATATAAGAGAAGTCTCTTATATCCGGGTTTCTCTTATATCCGGGTCTGGTCTGTTTTATATACATTAACACTAATTAGCTCTAATTTGGGACCAGAGAAAATCTCTCTTATATCCGGGTTTCTCTTATATCCGGGTCTCTTATATCCGGGTTACACTGTATATATATATATATATATATATATATATGCACATATTTTTAATATTATTTTAATATATTTTCTGTTTATAATTTTCAGAATGAGTTTGTAGTTTAAAAACAGTAATTTGACCTCGCTAACCAGACACTTCCTCCGTAGCTAAATGGTATAACTCGTCAGGTTATATGACGGTTTTGTGTAGGATACAGGTTCGATTCCTGTGGGAGGACATATATTTTCTATGAGATTTCTTGGACATTCAGACCAGTTAATAATGTATGTTTTAAGCATAGCATTTACTTAAATATTTGTATCTATAAAATAACGTATAAACAGAAAATATATAGAAAAAATACTTTAGATCATTTGTTGATAATTTTATCCATTTTTATCATTTTTCACCGAAAAGCTCTTTGCTCAAGTCAGAACTCCCACTCGTCAAAGAAAATGGAAGTGTTCACCTCAACACTTACAGTTTACATAAACCAATTTAGCTCAATTTTACGCTTACGCATCCAGTTCAGGAAAAGGAAAAAAAGAATATGTCTTAAATATATTTTTTGACCAATCAGAAAAAAATAATCCACGTCCTTTCAATGAACAATTCAGTTTCGAGCCGCTCTATCACTGTATAAGCCGCCATCAGTTCGACTTCGGAGCTGATAGCTCATCCGAGCAACCGTGGTTCTTTGCCGATCCCGCGTCCATTTTGATTGATCTCTCACTGAAAGCACACAGAAACCCGATGACGGAAGGCAACCATAGAGGCACCAGGAGTCCCATATTAACAACAGCAGACGGTGAAAACCCCTACGTGAAACGATAAAGCTCATACACTTGTATATTTTCTCTCGTGATCTTTTTCTACAACTGCTTGGAGAGCTGAGTTAAAGGGAAATAACTGAGACATCCGGAAGAGGCATGGCACGTGGAACTAGAACAATCTACTCTGTTGGACGAAATAAAAGGTCGATTCGAAATTCCAATCATCTGAAGAAGGTCTCAGCGTACAACGGCCGAAACGTTGTGAATATGGCAATAAAGATGAGGATAACAGTCCGAATAATGTAAATAATGTAAATAATCATAATACCTCAGCACAGAGATATAGACAGATGTCCAAAATTCATATTTTGCTATATTTGTTCAAATATTTTTTGAATTACGAACCGAACCCTTTATATCGTTCACCGGGGTAGATTGTTCTAGTTCCACGTGCCATGTCTCTTCTAGATGTCTCAGTTATTTCCCTTTAATTCAACTCTCCAAGTTTTGGTTCATCACTGCTGTGTCCTGGTATTGAAGTCATAATTCTTTCCTGAAGAAGGCAGGAGCGTACAACGACTGAAACGTTGTGAATATGGCAATAAAGGTGAGTTCAAATAATGTAAATAATGCAAGTAAAGAGAACTGGGTTTATAATGGAGTTCTTCGAGTCGGAATTTTTTTTTGTTTGTTTTGTTTTACGGTATATCAACCTCAGTTGGTTATTTAATGCCGACAAGATTTTTATTGCAGGTAATTTTTTTCAAAAACATATTGCCGGTATTAAAACCGATTTTTTACACCTTCATAGTGTTTCCACCCCAGTGTGAGGGTTAACTATTTACCCATAGCGAGGACCCTAATAGGTGCTACCACCCCGGCTCAGACTGGACTTGGGAACAACAGCAATTAAGAGGTGGTTCCACGCTCCAGTTTTGAAACCTCCTGCTCAGAGGCTTTGCTGTCGGATGTAGTTCGAGTCGGAAAACAAGTTTAATTTGCAATTCATCTGTGCATACTGAGGATCACCTCTACGTGGTGTACTGTTTAGCATGCTTGTCTCGCTGGAACAGTTACGACTGAGTAGTGATTTCGGTCCTCACTGGGTGCTCCATGCTTTCAACCTTGTGCCACATCTAAGACAGCCTTAGAAAATCACCATCAGTAGATACGGAGAGGGTTTTGTCACCTACGTCAGGGCGGGCAGAGTTTGAAGCAGTGGAAATGGTGTTTCTGGTCACTGTTAAAGTTGAGCAGTAGCACTATTTTTTTACGCCAGTCTTTGCAGTAGTTTAGCGTACAATGGCACACCAACGCGATCAGCCGCCAGTAAAGTCCTTTAACTCCTTTGGTCTAGACTCGTTTTTTAAATGCTGTTTTGTTGTCACTAAAGAAAAAGGTAGAAATGTGCCCTCTGTAAACAGAGGCAGAACGATTGATTGGAACATGTTGTCAGACATCGATTCTAATGTATACCATTTTCAATATCTTCATACCTAAAGCTTACAGGGCGGTATTGATTTTATAGGTTTAATTTCATCGGAGTGAAAACACCATCTCACTTCCGCTCAAGTAGAATCACGAAAACTGCGAAGCATGGGCTCACCACTTTCAGCACTGCTGTGGTTTCCATAGCCAGTAGGTTTTTTACGGGATGTGGTTTGCTAGCTACATTTTTTTAAGCATTTCCCCCCAAGCAAATCGTGGATGCCACTAGTACGCAAGTAGCTTCAGAGGGTAGAAAACAAAAGTAAAGAGGCGTGTTTGGGGAGAAGGAACAAGATCAAGGTATCAGATATCGATTGACATTACACTTGAATATTTGAAGATTATAGTTATCAGGGAAGCAAGTAAAATGAAGAGAATTCCATAGACGGGAAGTGCTAGAGAAGAAGCTGTTTGAGTAGAAGAGGCGGTTATATTTAACCGTTTCGACAGTGAAAGTGTGGGACCGAGATGACAACCTAGTAGCTCGCTTAAATTCATGCAGTCTGGGAACCAGCGAAAGCAGCTCGTCAGAACAGTTGCCGTGAAAATACTTATAGAAGAGACAGAGGGAAGCCACGTCTGTGAGAAAGCGCCTGTAGACTAGATGCCAGATCAGGATCTATCACATTGCATATCCGTCTCTGGATTTTGTCGAGGACCTCGAGACTTACAGAGGGGGCACCAGACTATATATGTTAGCAATAGCCAATTCGAATTCTGAATTGTCCTTCTCCTTGCCACAGCTAAAGAACCTAATATTACCCAAGGATATTTGCGCGTAAATGAATGCCATGAAACCGACTGGCATTTGAACACGGCTCTCCGTTTTCGCATCCTCATTAAACATTTTCATACGTTTTTTTTTTTTTTTTTTTTTTCTTTCCCCATTATTTATTTATGTGACTTTGGACTCGGGGTCGACAAATGTAAATATTCCAGATTGAAACTGTAAAATAAGTGGCAAATATTGCAAGACTTAATACAGCTGTTTGGCGCCAACGTCGAACAAATGATCGTTTATTTCGGCTTTTATTGTAAAAAGAAAGAAATATGAAAGTTTTTAATCAATAACGATGCGTCGGCCTATAATCAAAATAATATTCGGTTTCAAAGATAAGGAATCAATTTTTAAACTTTATTTGAAGAAAAATACAACGTATCCCAAACACAGAAATAGGAAGTAAGTGTGTGTGCGCGATTGTGTGTGTGTGTGTGTCTTTGCGCGTGTTCTGTTATTTATACACACACACATACACACACAAAAGCTTTTATCTCCATATCAATTAATAATTCTTATGCCTCAAACAATGACATGAACATTATTATGAAGCATCAAAAGTATTATTATGCTGAAAATTTATCAGCCACACCAAAAAACAGTACCAATATATATATATATATATATATATATATATATATATATATATATATATATATATATATATAAATTAATCAGTTTTTCCTTTTAAAACAGGATGTTCTGTTTCGCGATGTAACTATGTTTTAAAAAATACTTATAACATATATATACATATATATATATAGATAGATATAGATAATGTAACTCAATGTCACCTGTCAAAATACGTAAAATTAGTAGAATTTTTAGGGCCAACAGACGCTTTGTCAAAACATGCTTAAAAGGAACAATAGACTTTTTGGAATAAAGTGATAACTATCAATAGATAGACCATTTATAACTTGCATTATTTAGATTATTCGAACTGTTATACTCATCTTCATTGCCGTATTCAAAACGTTTCGGCTGTTGTGCGCTCCGGCCTTCTTCAGGTGATTGGAATTTCGAACTGAACCCTTTATTTCGTCCACCGGGGTAGATTGTTCTAGTTCCACGTGCCATGCCTCTTCCGGATGTCTCGGTTATTTGCCTATTTCAAGTTTTGTTTCACCACTGCTGTGGCCTGGTACTGAACTCACAACTCTTTGGGTTTATTATTATGCTGTTACACAATTTTCGACAATCTTGCCGTTACACTCCTATATATATATATATATATATATATATATATATATATATATATATATATATATATATACGAGAAAAGTAAAAATTATCCGCACACTTGTCTAAAAGATACCTTATAGCGAAATTGCGGTTTAATTTTTTGCTTACCATCTTATATATAATTTTTAGTATAAAAGTGAAGATTGGTATCAACACCCAGCGTTAAATGCTTCAACGCAATCTTCAGACCCTGTGTATAGTGTTTTGGCTCGACTATTTATATATGCTGGTCAATGGTGCTTTGTGGTATTGTCTGAGCGATAACGATTATATTTCAAATTATTCTATAGGCTACTCAGTAGAAATATTTGTGGATCCGAATACAGTCATTTGTGGCTATTTTACAGTGTTGTTTGTTAATTCTTTTGCACATTATTATTGTTTTCTGCTGATTATTGTTATTACATTTACTTGTGTCTGTGTGTGTGTTTGTAGTTTGTTAATTTAATTGCATACTTATTTATTTATTTTTATCATTTGCTTATTTTATTTTACTTATTTATTTATTTATTTTTATTTTTTATTTTATTGTAGTCATTTTTAGTTTCCGATTTTTAATTAACGTAGTAAAATATTGTTTTCGTTTCTGCATTTTAAGGTGAGTTCTGATCGTTTATTCAGTATTTTTTGCTGGTCTGGGAAGTTAATTATAGCTATTTTCTCCTCCAGACAGTTGTTTAGAGTTTTTGGATTTATTGTTTTAAGATAATGCTGTTTTTCTTATTTTCTATTATATTTTTATGATTTGGTTTTTGTTTATCATATTATAATTATATATATTATTGGCGACTCCGGTAGTCGGGCCTGTCGGACTTAGCCTGAGTGAGTCAACATACAATTATATCAATTTCAAAGCGTTATTCATTCTTGACTGCAGCTGAATCCAAAATTATTTGTTTTAACACCGTGCCCCAAAATATTGATCGAAATACATTTCGTTGATAATGTTCATAATAAAAAGAAAAATAATAAGAATGAAATAAAATTAACGTGGCTAATCGGGCTACGTAGTCACGAGCCTGTCTGGGATGGAGACATTTAATAAGCAATGTATTTCCTGCTTTAATTTTATAAATAACCTTTTAAAAATATCTAATGGTTTGTTTGCCCTGTTTTTTAACTTGTTCTTTTCAAATGTTCATTTTAAATAATTAATTCCGTACAATATAAGGTTTTTTTGCCCAATGTATCAATTGAAAAAGAACAAATTAAATTTAGCCCGACCTAAAGTCGGCGAAAATCAAAGTGGCAGCCTTAACTGGGCGACTAGAGGGTCGGAGTGAGGAGTGTGACTGGAGTAGTGTTGAGGAAATATATCAGTCAGCTGTACTGATCATAAATGTAAAATTCACAGACAGATACATAAACACACTAACGCATACACATATATAAAAACGCACACTCGAGATGCATACACACGTTATTTAAGAAAAAATATCTGTCTAAAAATGTAAATAATTATATATATATGTATATATATTAGTGTTATACTAGAACATACCTATTCTATTGTAAATAGACTCTCCCACATATAATAATTAGTAGTAGTAGCAGTCGCCAGGGAGCTCAGTGGAGTTGGTGAGTCAGTCGATGTCGGACATTAAAGTATCAACCACCACAACTAGATTGCTGTGTCATTAACTCTTATTTCAAGTTCCTAACGTTTTGTACGTCGAACCTTTTAGGACCGACTCAGTGAAATACAAGCCTCCACTGTGAAAACTACTCTACAACAATTAGTTAGAGTAAAAGAATTATTTTATTATCTAAGTTATACCAATAATATATTTTGTTGAATATTGTAATGATGCCGACAAATATTAATGACCTAGAGTCGTCACTGATATATATATATATATATATATATATATATATATATATATATATATATTGCTGGATTAGATAATCGTCATATTTATCTTTATATATTTATATTTGATTTGTAAACTGTAGTCGATATTAAATTTGTCAAATTTTCTCAATTACAAAGCGGCCCTTTAAGTAAACGCAATTTTACTTTCCTTCGTCCCATCTCTCTCCCCCACCTCATCTTTACCTGCCTCTTATTCTAACATTAGATTATCTATGGTGTGTGTATGTCACCACGAAATGTATCTTTATGCATTAGACATCCGTCAACTTTTTTTTTCTCTTAATTAAACCCCTTCCACCCATCTCTCCTAAAATTCTCTCTGTTAAGGTTTAATCTCCCTCCTCCTCATACTTACACTTTCTCTAAATTCTGTTTTTATTTCCGGAGTTGGTTTTTTTCTGTTTTCTTTTTGAATTTGTAGGTCTGATGAATTGAATCGTATTTACGATTCCAATGGAACAAATTATGACCATGGAATATTAGTGTTTAAGCCTTTTTATTATATATATATATATATATATATATATATATATATATATATATACAGGTAAAATGAGAACAAATGGAGCATGATTCCACTGTACGTAACATTTAATTTAATAGGGCTCAATACATAGTAGAGTTAAATAATATTTATTTTAGGATATTAAAACATGTTAAAATCCCGACACAGAGTGGGGGGGCGCGTTTTGCAGTTAGACGCATTGGAAAGATTCCATCAATGCCGCTTAAGATTGATTTTTGTATCCAATGAATATCCCACACACCGAACACCGTGGTCCTCGAAAAGGCCACTGATATCAGCATCGAAGTGCACATTGATCACCACAATCTTCAATCGGCAGACCATATCATTCGCCTTGATGACAGCAGTTATTCAAGCAAAGGCTCTACAGCGAGTCGCTCAACGGCACTCGATCCTAACATAAACCAAGGAAGCGCTCCAATGACTGTTTAAAAGTACACCCTTGCAGCCAGCCAAATATAAAATCCTAAGTAGAAAACTACTGATTGGGGTCGACGTGGAGGTCTACAATTATTAGTGTTAAGATCCTTTAACAATATATATAAGATTTCGGCAAATGTCAACTTTGCCAGGAGGAAAAGGGAAATCATTGATCCAGCAACCAGTCAACTGTCGTGTGACGAATGTGGTAGAGTATGCCTCTCCAGTGTAGGATATTTACCAACCGCCCCACTCGGTCAGATGTGGCACAAGGCCGAATTTAATGTGGGGTATCCGAGCCCGTAGACTCGGCCAAAAATTCCCCGTAGACCCCGAATAAAACTAGGTCGGGTACCTGTTTCCCGAGACGAGACTCTGCCCTTCGACATAGCCTAGTCTGGGGATCCTCTCTGCCCAGAAGCAGAAAGTTTGACCAGCACAGCTGAAGACGAATTTCCAACTCCAGTGTAGGTCTCATCAGCCACAATATATGAGTCATATGAGTTGACAAAGTATTACAGAAAAGCTGTAACCCGTTACACGGGAACCCACGAACAACCTGAAAATAATTTACAAAACCGGCCAGGCCATGTACAAAACAACTTTGTTTTCCGCCTCTGTAGTAAATATCATTACTGGTTTCAAGTGTTATTGTCGTTCTTATGAAAGCTCAAATCATGGAATGAACTTGTTAGCGGCGGTCATACTCCTTTAGCGAGTCGACATCCACTATGCATCTATGTATAGGGCCAGCATTAAAAATTGCGAGGCCCAGTTTGAAGCATTATTTGCGACGCCCCTGATTCCTATTCCGGATCAAGAGAATATTGCATATATAAATAGTTGTTAAAATTACACCTTTAAGTGCCGACTCTATGTGCGTCGTCAGTGTTGTTGCTCCCATGTCACTAGAAGTTTCGGGTCTAAATAAACAATAAACTTCTTCGATGGGTGACCCGACCAAATATGATCAGTATTCAGCCCGCACCCAGAGTAAATATTATTTACCCGCTGCCCCACGCAGCAAGATGTGACACAACGCCGAGTAGGCTCGGCCAAGAATTCCCTATAGACCACGTAAAAACGGAGTCAATTTCTCGTCAGAGGGATACCCTCTGACATGTGCCAAGTAATTAGATATTTACTTGACTACACCACTGAGTCAGGTTGTGACACAAGGTCAGTTTTTATCGTGGGGACCCGAGTATTTTCACTCGGGCCGCTGGTCTAAGCTGTTCTTAGCTGGTCATAGCTTGTCCAAGCTGGTCAGAGCTGGTCTAAGCTAGTCATAGCTGGTCTTGGCTTGTCATAGATGGTCCAAGCTGGTCAGAGCCGGTCCAAGCTAGTCGTAGCCATGATACCACCAGCACACGGATGGAGCCCTGGGGCAGGTAAATATACCGAACCCAGAGTAAATTTTGCTACTAGCTTTAGGGCGTGCTTTATATAAATTCCTCCAGAAAACGGCAACTAATCAAGTTTACACTTGGGTTATTTGATGTTATAAATCAGGTATGCTTGCTTGCACTGATCTTCCTACATGCAGCCAAGACAGACTGTTTTTTTTTGTTTTTTTAAGAAGAAAAAAAAAGAAATCAAACCAATGAATATATATACATTAATAATTTTTTTAAAAATCCGAGTAATTATATTGGCTCATCTTACGACTTACTTTTCTTTCTCTTCCTCCCCTTTTAAATTGTTTATTATTTCTTATTTGTTTGATTTTTTTCTCTTTTTATAATCTTCCTTTTCATTTTTAACTACACTAAAAAAAAAAACGTTTAAAATAGAGTGATTAAAATGACTTACTCAGACTATTTACAAAAAAAAAAAAAACTCCTAAAATACGGCATGAATAATTCGGGATATTGATTGATAATCTAAGAAATTTCGTTTAAAACCTAAGAGAAATAACATTTAACTAAAATTGCTTAAAATAAATTATTCAAGATATTTACATGTTGAATAATACTTTCTGTCTATATTTCTGAGATGAGGCATTGTAACTATTTACACAATTTACATTGTTCAGACTATTGTCTTCATCTTTATTGTCATGGTCATGATGTTTCGGCCGTTGTACGCGCCAGCCTTCTTCAGACGATATACGTTGGAATTTCGAACACATGGCCCAGTGGATAAAAGCGTTGGTTGATCCAAAGAGTTGTGAGTTCAATATCTGGCCACATCGGAGGTGAACAAAAAAATTTGGAGAGTTGAGTCACTAAAGGGGGATAACTGAGATACCCAGAAAAGGCATGGCACGTGGAACTAGAACGATCTACTGCGGTGGACGAAATAAAGGATTTTGGTTCGGCC
Organism: Acanthosepion pharaonis; assembly: GCA_903632075.3. Lineage (NCBI taxonomy): Eukaryota > Metazoa > Mollusca > Cephalopoda > Sepiida > Sepiidae > Acanthosepion > Acanthosepion pharaonis. The sequence goes on along the minus strand of CAHIKZ030000064.1, from coordinate 1,229,858 downwards.
AAAACAGTGTGAATATGACAATAAAGATGAGGACAATAATCCGAACAATGTAAATAGTGTAAATTACGTACCTCCACTTGCTCGCTGAAAAAACCGCATCGCATGAGGAAAAAAGGACCCAAACCTAATAAAGACAAAGTTTGTTATTATTAAGAAGAAAGACCAAAATATTTTTTTTATTAAATTTTCTAATTCTTTCTAGTATGTTCAAAATTTTGGTTAAAAATCTTGTTTTCTTGACGTCAGCAGTCGATGTTTTTGGCCTTTTTTTATCAGGTGAGAAACATATTTGGAAATTCTTGCAAAAAATCAAATAATTGTTGCATTTCAATGAAATTATCAGGACTTATTCACAAATGAATGAGATTATTTCTCTAATTTTTTTTTTTTTTAGAAAATCTTGGTAAAAAATATTTGTTTTTATATGTTACCCACTACTTACAGTTTATTATCGATTTTAGATATCTATGGTAAGGTGAAAATCAATTAAAATGGGTGCGCGTAAAAACATTTAACCAACTGAAACAATTTCAAAATATGAATAAACACGACTGATTTTGTCAATTCAGAAAATTAAAATTAGTGTTTTTTTTTTACCTATAAAGCGAGTGGATTACTCTTTCAAAGAGAAGTTCAATAGTAAGAAGGTTAACATCAACAGGTGAAACTGTTCAAGATATGATGTATGAATTAGAAATGCCAAAATCAAGACAGTACAGAAAGTTTACTATCTAGGAAGAGTTTTAACAGAAAACCAAAATTGTAACCCCAAAATCGGAAGGCGCATTCTAATCGCGAAAGATGCCTTGTAAAAAGCCAAACAAAGAGCGCTGTATTACTATGTAATACGAATCCTCCTGTACAGGGGTGAATACTGGACAATTTGTGCACAGATGAAGAGGAGACATGAGCCAGCGATGCAGATCTACAGGAGGAGGCTGAGAATTCCATAGACTAAACATATGAGCAACGCGGAAGTGTTTAGAAAAATGGGAACAAAAAAGGGTACTTAGACAATGATAAAGAGACAGATGAAGTTTCTGGGATGCATATTGAGGAAAGGGGGCTTAGTGAATTTGACGCTTACAGGATATACTAAACTCAATAGGAAGAGAGGGGGAGCAATAATGAGTAACCTAACAAGCTTGTGTAAATGGATGAGAATAAAGAGAATGGGAAGGGTAGAAAAAAAAAGAAAAAATATTGCTAAGAATTAGAATGTTGTTGAGAGGCATGATTGCTTATTTCCTGGATGGCCACAGTATATAAAAAAAAAGTTCAACTAGCTTATATGCAGCTAAATATAATAATTTATTTTTTAATTGATCAACAACATCAGCCTATGTTTTTATATTAGTCTTTTAATCTGTGTAGAAATCTTTTGCACATTCTGATCAAATTTATGGCGAAACAGTTCAAAGTTTATGTTTTTGCTTGTGAGATCTTTCGGCCATTTTCTCGATATATATATATGTATGTATGTATGTATGCATATATAAATAAAAAGAAAGAACAGTAAGATACATAATCCGGATAATCCGGTGTTCTTATTGATATTTTTTATTTTTATTTTTACAAAACAGTGCTCAATGTAAATTTACAGAGCATAAGTGAGTTCAAAAAGAGGTTCAATCAACATCAGACATCCCTTTCAAAATATTTCTGGCACTTCAAAGAATCCAGTAAAATACCTACAGTAAAATTGAAATTAATAAGAAAAGATAGAATATATAGGTCATTAAATGACCCATGTCCTTTGTGCATACATGAGAAACTATATATTACTAAGTTTATAAAAAATAAAAATTTACAGAATCAGAGAAATGAAATAGCTATTTTTTTGCCGTAATTGTCAAAAATTTTCCTTAAATAATATTTAAAAATAAAATTAAAAAATGGGAGCTGGTAATATGCATACTTATATTTGATATGAAAAAATAATTTTAATCTGCATTGTCAGTCATGTATCGAAATGAATCACGCATGGCACATAACTGGCTGAGTTGACAGGAAAGCGAGAAGCCAGAAGACAGAAATGCGAGAAATTGTTGACTGACTGATTTGTTTTTACGGTTTATCAACCCTTTGTGGGTTAGCTAAAATCAAACCATATTTCCGACAGTAGGTGGGGGATTACAGTACCTGGTGTTCCCAAAATCTGCTTAACTTTGGTAATTGTTGTAGCATACCTACGGACTGTAATAAGTATGTCCTCGTTCATACAAATGCAGTAGTAAATACTGTATGTTGGCGCGCAGATGGAGATTCGTCTCCAGCTGTACTGGTCAAACTCTCTGCCTCCGAGGTAGAGAGGATTCCCAGAGGAGGCTATGTCGGAGGGCAGAGTCTCGTCTCGGGAAACAGCTACCCGACCCCGTTTTATACAGTGTCTACGGGGAATTTTGGGCCGAGGCTACGTGCTTGGATACCCCACATTAAATTCGGCTTTGTGTCACATCTGACCGCGTAAGGCGGTTGGTAGATATCTTACAGTTGGAGATTCATTATGGAATTCACGACTCACTTCTAGCAGTTGACTACTATTTCTACGCTCCGCTGGCGAATCTTATATGTGTTGTTCTTGTCCTAAGTATTATCTTTCATTACCAACCTTCGTTTGACTATTCTATTCAGTAACCTTCCCTAGGTTACAACAGTAATCGAACGAGTAAAGGTATTTTCAGCGCAACTTCACTGTAGGCAAGCGCCAGAATCGAACTTAAAGTTACTCTTAGCAATTTCAACAGTAAAATAATGGGACCTAACTGCCAGTCTAGTAATCCGCTTCAATTCGTGAAGTCGAGTTTCCGAAGAGAAAAGACAGAACAATTGCCATGAAAATATAGAGAAGGCACAGGGAAGTGACGTTACGGTGGTGAGAATGTGACTGAAGCCGAGATAACATGTCAGGACTGATGACATTGCAGATTCTTTTGGATGTTTTTAAGAATCTCCAGATACGTAGCAGAAGCCAGATTTTGGCAGCAATATTGAAATGGTAAAGGAATTGTAGGCCAATATTGAAATGGTAAAGAAATTGTAGGCCTTTAAACGTGCAAGACAGATCTGGTTGGAAAAGATTGTCTCAATGTTATACCAAGGCCGTGTAACCAATTCTCGGAGGAATATTCAGATTGTTTGAATACTTTCTGAACAGATCTTGCATGTCTTGTGTAGTAATTTGTTTCAAATTTTGCCTTTCTTTTCCTGTGTTAAGGGCCGTTTCGCCGAACACCGCAGGTTGTTACAAACCCAAAACATTAACCTAAAAACCTAAGTCATATTCTTAAACAATATCGTCTGATTGAGACTTTCATTTGGACATGTATGGTGCCAAACTCGTTTAAATTCTCAGTTGTATTCAACCTCTTTCTCAAATCAAAGTTTAAAAATAGCTTCGAGCGAATGAATCATGTTGGTCTTATCGAGGAGCACCATTCTTCAAGTCTTGTGGACATGCATTATAATCACAAAGAACGTTACAAAATAACAGATACCACATCACCTGAAGATTTTCAACTAAAGCAACGACTAAATTGGGTGCTGCTTGTAACTGGAAGTGAAAATAATGACGTTCCACGCTACTTCAAGCAAAAAGTTAGGAAGGAAACCGCCATCAGTACTAAAACGAACAATAACAGTTGACCTGGGGAACGTATTCTCATTAAAATTTCTTTTAATTGAAAGATTTTATAAATTTGAACAGACAGTAGAACTGGATACGTCGCCCGAGATACCATCGAATTGAGAGGTGTACCAAGACATGGGTAAATAAATGTTTGATGTATATTAAAATGCTTCTATAAAGAAAACGACTCACAGGTATATTCGTCGGGTTATGCAGAGTGCAGATGGAGTCTATCACCTTGGGAAATGGACAGCTTTCATTTATGACTGGTCAGCGTTAATTTCTTTTTATACATCTTTATTTATATTCTCAGCTTGTTCATATCCTGTTCTTTCAAACACCCAGCTTTGAAAGGCGGTCTATTGTATAATGTCCGGCATTTGCTTCAAGCAGATTCACACTAGCCTGACCAATCAGAACGAAGAAGAATTCTGTTAGCAAAAGCATCAGACGAAAATACAACCTGAATTTGATTTCAATTATTCATCTCAGTATTGTCTAAATCTCAATATTTTTTCTTCAAATACAAAAAGATAATAGAGGAACAGGGCCATCTATATAAATGCCACACACTGCTTTTATAATTCCTTACTGGATTGAAAGGTTTTGTTTTTTACGGCTTATCAACCTTTTGCGGTTTATTTAAAGTCATAATATATTTTTAGGGTAAATAGCAGGACAGACTGGGTTCTATAGCCCTAGGTAGCAAACATTCTAGAAGGAAAACTCTGAATTCAAACCAACCTGGAGAGGTTTGGGCTCCATCAGGCTGCAGTGCGTGTTGTGCCCCTACGACCTTAATGATTTTCGGGAGTCGTGCTTGTGATATTTTTAGATTGTAAGAATGTTTTGGATATAATAATGATTTACTGATACAAGTCCAACTAATTAACCCATAGCGGGGATAGAAGAGGGGGATTCATCCCTTTCCCAGAGGTATTTCCGAATACAATGAACCCGATTGAAATTGGAACTCGACTCTCCGACCTATTCCCAAGTAGCTTCTTTTTTTATACAAGTTCTTTGCATATGTCTTTTGATATTTTTTTCAAGGATCATATGTTGAAATATCGTTTTAATACACAAAATCTTATATCGCACACTAAAATTTCCAATCACCCACTATTTTCTGTTCAGTTGTTCATCGCCCATGCAACAGTTGAAATCGCCCTCCGAAGGACGATATCACCCAGGTTGCGAAACCCTGATTTATACAGATCGTTATGCGCATTGTTTCCCATATTAATAAAATGTGAACAGATCGAGCTTAATATTTTATGTCCTTCTGGGGATTTAAAAACAGATCTCTACTCGCATAGGCACATAATTGTACAGCTGAACACCATTTTGTGATACTTTATCTCACCCAGCTTGCAAATGTTGATCTAAATAAACAAAGAGGTGTAGGTGGGCTAACTAAATAATCCCCAATATGAGAGCGATAAAAACGGCGTGTCATCCCCTGGTGGAGACAATGAAAACAGGGTGACATCCCCAAGAGGAAAGCGTGAACCTCAGAGGCAGATTGAGATGAATTACTTCAAATGGTCATTTAAATAAAAGTATTTTACTATACGTCTAATCCAAATAAAACGTGAAAAACTCACTTCACAACGCCGGTCAATCGACTAGAGAATCTTTACTGAAACCTGAAAATACAAACTAAAAAGATGATAACTTTGCGAATAATTCGTGCAGTAGTAATAATGCCTCGTTTCAGAATCTCCGACAATATCTATCTACCCATCATTTCAATTTCACTTACGGTTACAATAATGAAGCTGTCCAAACTCAAAATTAATCCGAATATGTTAATCTCTAAAGCTGGCTTGAGATCAAAATAGAATGTCTTGCTGGCAAGAAGCATTTTAAATGTAGTCAAAAGGCTACAAATTTCAATCGAAAGCAGCCAGAATTATTGTTTGATTTCTTCAAGTCGAAAAGCGCTCAGTGATGCTTGCCAAGAGATAATCACTCGCAATTAATGGTTTCAGATAGATAGATAGATAGATAGATAGATAGATAGATGTAAACAGACCGAGATAGATAGATAGATAGATAGATAGATAGATATGAAAAGAATATGCTATGCTTAATTAATTTATACGAAACAAAATAATAATAAACTAACACGTCAGCGAAGAGAGGTTTTCCTTTTGTTTATTAATATATATATATATATATATATATATATATATATATATATATATATATATACATATAAATATAGATAACTAGACTCGTTTCGAAAAAACCCTCGAATTTTTGATTTGCTAATCAAATCAATCTCGAGGAAAAAAAAGGTTTTAAAAAAGAAAGAGCTACAAACATGAACTGCTGCCGAAAAAAAATCGTACAGATGCAGGTCTGAAGCCCAAAGAAAAAAACCCCAAACTTTCCCTGACGATTCGTTTAGGTGAAACCTAGGTAGGTTTGTCTGGTTCAGTAGGTGTATCTATATATATATATATATATATATATATATATATATATATATATATATATATATATATATATATATATATATATAAAATGGTAGTACTCGATTGGAAAAACCTTGGATATTTCGACTGGTAGTAAAACAAACCAGTACCCAAGGAAAAATGAGGAATAAAAAAAGAAAGAACCAAGAACCTGAAAGAAAGGCAAAAACAATCGTCTAGAGTTCAAGCTCAAAGTCCAAAGAAAAAAAAAACCTCCAATACGAGTAAAGGCAACTACGTAAAGTGCTAAATACACAAAGTAGAGTAAACCTAAGATAAACCTAAGAAGCCAGGCAAACCTACCTAGGTTTCACCTAAACGGAACTTCAGGGGCATGCTGGTCCTGACGATCCGGTTTATCTTAGGTTTACCGGTACTTTTGTGTATTTAGCACTTTACGTAGTTGCCTTTACTCGTATTGGAGGTTTTTTTTAATATATTATGCACCAATCGTTTTTCGAGTTTTTGAATAATTTTAATTTTACAATAACTGATTTTCTACTCATAGAAATTATTTGAAACTTTCAGATTATTAATACTATATAATTTACAAAATATTAAAAATAGCTCAATTGCTAAAGTTTAAAAGATAAAATTCAGCTGTCCTTATAATCATGCACCATACTATATATATATATATATATATATATATATATATATATATATATATATATATATATATATATATATATAAAAAAAAAACACACATACATACATACATATATATATACAAAAATTTTTTAAAAATAAAAATATGTAAGTAAATGTGTTTATAATAAACAGTATTAACTTAATTTACCGGCCTGAATGTCCAAGAAATTTAATAGAAAATCTGTGTCCTCCGACAGGAATCGAACCTGTATCCTACACAGAACCGTCATTTGACCTGACATGCTAATTCGCTACAGAGAAAGCGTCTGGTTCGCAAGGTCAAATTAATGTTTTTAAACAACAAATGACGTCAAGCCAAATGACGGTACCGTTGAGGATACAGGTTCGATTTCTGTCGGAGGACATATATTTTCTATGAAATTTCTCGGACATTCGGGCCGGAAAATGTAGATAATATTGTTTATTATAAACAGAGCATTTACTTAAATATTTGCATCTATAAAAAAAATAACGTATAAACAGAAAATATATTAAAATAACTGTCGGATTTAGTCTATTTCATTATATATATATATCGGCCTATAGATCGAAAATTTTAGTCATAAATGCGCCTTCTGTCTCTGTATGTCATTTTTAATCTGGAAAGGAACTTTCTAGTCAAGTGTACTTTACCATTAAGCTATGGAAAGCCATCACAGCAAAGTAATGCTGAATTCATTTATTTAGGAAATAAAGATCTATCTCTCGAATCTTTCAAAACCTATATTTGCTGACTTAATTGATGTAAGTGAAACGCAAACAAATTAATTTATAAGCAGTCAATTGATCTGTGTAATTCAACATTACTTCTTATTGCAATAAAGAATATAATTGGTGCGCACTTGTTCTTGAGTAGACAAGTATACCCACTTTATATCTGTATCTGTATGTATGTATGTGTGCACCAGGTTGTATGCGTGTGTGTTAGCTGGTCTTTCTAAAGACAACAGACAAGGTTTGTCTTAACAATATTCAGTATTTTTCTCTTATTATCGTACAATTTAACCTACAGTATGTTTTGCAGTAATTTATAACATATAACACAACTACAAAAACAATAATGACATTAATAACAACAGCAACAACAATGGCAATAAACTCGATAAAAACAGAAATATAATACTACTTACTAAGTCTTTAACATCCCCTATCTAAAACAATTTATCTGACCTTAATAATATCAAAATAATTAGAACCACATCCAAAATTATTATGCACATGATCAGAATAAAAATTATCCATAACATTGATAAGTTATATAAAGTGTATGACAGAAATACCTCCCACAGATACCTCTCAGAAATATCTCCACATAATGGTAAGGCGTTAGTGATAATTCTCTCTTCATCTAGATAATGTCTTACCATTATGCAGGCGGTATTTCTGGGTTGGGTATAGGTAGGAGGTACTTTTGCCGCATCCTGTATAAAATAAACTGCTACAACTGTTCCTTACAACATATTAGGAAATTGCAGATTTTTTTTTCATTTCTATTGTTACTACCTACACAATTTAGGAATTTAACAAGAGTTGTTTTTTACCTAAATCCTTTCGCACTAATCTCTGACAACCACCAAGGCAAAAATGGACGCATTCAAATGTCCTGGAGACTAGATTTGTATGAGTTAATAACAGTGCCATTGGCAACAAATATTAAAACTTAAAATAAAGGAAACAATCTCTTTTTAATGCTTCTGGCTTTCTCATGGAAAATTTTATGAAATCTAATAAGGATATTTCTTCACTTCCTGCAGCTCCTTATATAAAGGAACACATATATTCCTATGACTTGTTTCATGATAAGCGACAACGCATCATTGCAAATAATGGAGGATATATATTGTTATTATGCACATGATCAGAATAAAAATTATCCATAACATTGGTAATTCCGAAACAGGTATATAAAGTATGTGACTGAAATACCTTCCATATATACCTCCCAGAAATATCTCCACATAATGGTAAGGCATTAGTGGCAATGCTGTCTTCATCTAGGTAATGCCATACCATTATGTGGGGGGTATTTCTAGGGGAGTATATATGGGAGATAATTTCTGCCGGACCCTGTTATAAATGAAGTGCTGCTATCAAATATGGTCAAAATGTTTACCTTCGCACCGGATTTTTCAAATATCTCCTTTTCTAAAAGAAATACTGTTTTCCCAAACCAGTATACATAAGCATAAAAGCTTCTAAAAATTAAAACAACAGTTAAATCAAAAGCTTTTATCATTCAAAATAAACAAATAACTAAGTAATTTATCAAATTAAAATAAAATAATAAATAATAATGCCACTAATAAAAAAGTAAAAAATCACGATTTATTTAAAGATCGGTTAGTTACCATGATACATTTAAAATTACAATAGGTTCCCAAAAACGGAAATTACTTATGACTGAAACTTATAATTAAATATAGACTCAAATATAAACTACCAATATTTACCTATTCAAGAACCAATTAAATCTTTCCAGGCTCAATTATAAACCATTAATATTTATTTGTTTTGTGACGTACGGTGACTGCTAATAATTAAGTATAACTCAAGACTTCAATCTTCAAACCAAAGATAATTAACCATTTCAGAGAATACCTTGTTAGTAGCGTGGCTCGGCTTAACGTCCGGTAAATCCTAAATCAAAACCCAAATCATCGACGCACAGTAATTTACACGAATTCGACTGGATAGTTCAACTTAATAGTCACCTAATAATCACTTCAGTCAGTAGCCTGACATCGCTATTTATACACCTGGCGGAAAACATATATTCATAAGTCCAGAGTGTCACGCTCGAACCTCGGTGTCGGTAGTTATTCATTTTCTTCGTATATGACGATTTATAAATATTTACCTATTACAAACCAAGGAAATGCGTACAGAACAATATATGATATGTAAATATTTTTATTTTTTATATATATATATATATATATATATATATATATATATATATATATATATATATATATATATATATATATATGAATGATCAATATTCATCTATTCTTGAACCAAGTAAATGCTTATTGACACATATATGAATTACCAATATTTACCTATTCACAAAGCACGTAAATTTTTACAGATTTAAATATAATTAATAATTAAATATAATTAAATATAAACAACTTATTTACTTATCCCCAAACTACGTAATTGGTTGTCAACACAACTGATTGACTTATTGATTGGTTCGTTTTTTTACGGCTTATCGACACTTTGCAGGTTATTTAAAGCCAGAAAAAAAATTTTTCGATTGTAAGAATGTTTTTAGAGATAATAATAGTTTTAGTGATACAAATCTTACTAATTAACCCATAGATGGGGAAGAAGAGATAGATTTATACCAAGGGTATTTGTGCGTAAATAAATATAACGAACCCGACTGGAAATGGAACTCGGCTCTCCTTTTAACAATTCGGAGCCATTATCCATTACACGACTTCCACATCCAAGCTTACTTTGGATATTGATATTCCCAAGCGGTTACCCATCTAGGTACTGACTAGGCTCGACGTTGCTTAACATCGGTAATCCTACGGGAACCGGTGTTCCAACATGATGCGACCGTTAGCCCTTATCAACGAAAGTATAATTTGTTTTAAAGATTTCGACATTAACCCTGCGTTAGTCACCTCGGATTTCCGAAAAGTGATAGTCTTCTGGCGTCTGCCTTCCACGACAACTGAGCTACAAGTGCGTCACTCCGCGTGCTACGCGTCCTCAACGAGTCGGGAGCGTAAATTCAATGTATTGAAGGAACACAATCTTTCTCGTCGCATATTTTATCTTTCTGAACCTGGGTCGCTTTAACTTTTTCATATAATTGATTTGAAGTATTCGTTGGAAATTTTAGAAAAAAATATCTTCAACTGAGACAAACAGGATATTCTAAGTGGTGAAAAATAGTTTTATAATTACCTAATAGGCAACAATTACAATTTTGGTTGTTGGTGTGTTTAACCGACCTTTCAGATTGTGACCTTTGAAGAAATGTACCATCAATTGGAATCACTGAAATCACTTTTGGCAAAAGGGGAAACGTTTTTCATTTGCCTGTGGGCCATAAGCCAGACTTTCAGTTGATTCGCAGCAGATGATAGCCTGATGAATTAAAAACGTCTAGCGAAAAAGAACAGAAAAAAACATTATCTAATTTTATGGAGAATGAACTGAAGTGCTGTAACCTTTTTATTTTTTTTTTCTCACCAGTCACAAAAGACTGGATTTTTGATAGATTTTATCATAAACAATTTCAGTAATGGATTGAAAATTTCCGGGGGAATCTTTTGAAGTCGGGCGCCATTAACTGGGCTAACGAAGAGCATTTCTGGCAAGACTCAGAATTAATGGTTTCATTAAAAGTCGTTGGAAGTTCTGAGATAAAAAAGAAATATCATGATTACATAACGAATTTAGACACAAAATTTTACAATAATGGTAAGAGACATAGATAGATAGATAGATAGATAGATAGATAGATAGATAGATTCTGCTATGTATTTATATATTCTTGATAAAATACAAAGTAGACTCCGGAATATTATTGGTCATGTCCTAACATCTGAACTTCAGTCTCTTTCCCACCGTCGTGCGTAACGTAGCTTATCTCTGCCTTTTCTATAAATATTTCCATTGCAATTGTTCTTTAAACGTTGTCCTTATTGTAATGAGTCTGCTGAGTAGGTGCGTTTTCTTCCCTTCCTTGCAGAGGGCCTGAAATAAGTATTTGAAGAAGTTGGACAACGTAAGAATTAAAATTAGTACGAAATTCTACCGCTATACTTTACGAGCAGTTTACCTGGTCGAATTGCTGTGTAGACGCCGCCCAAACGGACTATTTCGAAATAGACTGATGAAACTATGTCTTTTTTTCCGGGCATCTTTCACGAATTTTTAAATGCCATTTTGTTTATTGAATCAAAAAGCTTTGTATGAATGGCCTTATCTTTCCTGTATACTAATATAGACCAGTGTCCTCATTTTGGTTTTTGATAGATGTGAATAGACTGGGATAGATAGATAGATAGATAGATAGATAGATAGATAGATAGATAGATAGATAGATATGGAATAGAATCGTGTCAATTGTTAACTTTCCTCATCTTTATTTCCTACTATCCTCACATCACAGATCTCATTCATAATTATCATTTCGTTTGTAACCCTCTACTTTTTGAACCTTCCAGTCTTCTTCATGTGTCTGTCGTAGTAAGCAAATTCAAACTGAACCCTTTATAGAGTCCATAAGAGTAGATTGTTGTCGTTCCGCCATTTCATGCTAAGGGAGATAATTCGTATCGGTTTAATTCTTCCTAATTAATTTGTCCTTGTGATATCCAGAATATCAATGACGGGGTGATAAGCATCCAGGAAATCTTAAAGAAAATGTCAATAAAAAAACACTTAGGCTAAGAACCAGGAAGAGACAGCTGAAATTCCTTAGACACATAATGCGGAAGGATTGCTTAGAAAACTTGAGGCCCTCATGGCATATTGAGGGTCAGCGTGATAGTTGAAAGCAGCGAGCCATCTACTTGACAAGCTTGCATTCATCCATAAAACAAGATTTCGATGTGGAAACATCTTT
>CAHIKZ030000064.1:982500-1212500 GCA_903632075.3 Acanthosepion pharaonis | reverse complement strand
AAGGTGGTGTAGCGCAGGTCCACTCCTTGAAACACGTGTTTCCTCTTGTGCTGTCCCTATCAGCTGACAGGGAAGATCAAGTCGGAACTATACCCTTGTCTACTAGTGTACATGCAGTAGATCATACCCCTATCCCTCCTGGAACCTCGTCTTCTGAGGAAGGGGACGTTGTTTGGCACTGTCGGGTCTACAATGCCCCGCAAGGTGATCGAGCAATGATTTGCTGTAACAGGTGTGATGACTGGTGTCACTTCGGGTGGATGGGAATCAAATCTTCTACATCAAGACCAAAACGGTACGGTCTGGATTGTGCTCCTCTGAAGCGGTGGTGGAATAGGCCTAGTCTCCTTCCAGAGTAAGTTGATGCGCCAATATACCAAACAAAAAAAATACAATTCTTACTAATATTATTAAATGTTTTTTTGGTAAGGCACTGTAGATCCCTACAATCTATTTTTTTTTTCTTCAGTTTCTCGGGAATATGTGGAGAAATTGATTGTTGGTCCGACGGAAAAGGAGCGGTGTACTTACCTTGTGTTGTTGAAATACTTACTAAGGAAAAGGATTGTTATTTATGTACTAACCCTTTAGAGTTGCAGCGATCACGTGACTGGGTTACCACGTGATCACTGAAGTTGCATAAAAGGATAGGAAATCTGTCGCTTTTTATTATGAAAATTAACTTCCATGTTATTAGACGGTTATACGTCGCGGAAAAGTGACAATATATTTCGCAAGTTAAGTTAAACAAGATTGTAATCGTGTAGCGATTTTTAACACGTTTTTGTTTTAATAACCTAAAATAAATATTATACACACACACACACACACACACACACACACACACATATATATATATATATATATATATATATATATATATATATATATATATATATATAAGGCGTAACAGCAAAATAGTCCAAATTGAACATCCCACAATATGTTTAATATCTAAGAAACCACTAAACTAGGGGTCATCATTTCAACTTAGAGCTAAAGAGTCAATTGGTAAAGATGCAACTCAATCCATAAGATGTATGGGATGTGAGCGGAAAATTTCAGCTATGACAGTCTAAAAAAGCAATGAAAAAAGACTTGAAAATGATGAAAATTCCAGTAAGATATCTTTAATCATTTGTAAGATACATCGGTTCAAAGCTTAATCAAACAATTGGACAATTTTGCTGTTGCACGATTTAGACAATTTTGCAGTGTGTCGCTATCCAGAAGTTTCAGCCATGTTTCTCTATGGTATTTAAATGTTAAATGAGGGCGGTTTTGGAGGCCTTAAGATTTACAAGCCGTTTCCTGCCCCAGTCAACCACTGATTGGAGTCTGATGTTCAACTTGCCAAATAGTTTTTACTTATTTGGTAAGTTGAACGTCAGACTTCAATACATCTTACGAAATAATGTAAAAAAAAAAAACTGTATTTGTCCATAGGGAAATTTTGTAGGATTTATATACAAACAACTTCGTGCCATGACCTATATTTTAAAAAATATTCCGGTGGGATTGAATTTAACGTAAATAATCTGTAAAAAATGTTATAAGTTTAATGTACCTAGTTTTAAGTATAGCTAAAATAACTAATGTGATTTCAGGCATTACTGTAAATCAGTTGGCAAATGTTTTCCGTAAACTGCAAAATCGCATTACCCTTTGTATTGCTAATGATAGAGGACATGTGGAAACTTAAATAAAATTTCAATAAAACCTTAAAACATATAGATTTACTTCTTTATAATCCTTTTTTTCTTTTTTTAAAGTGCACGCGAACTTTATGGACACCCTATATATATATATATATATATATATATATATATATATATATATATATATATATATATATATCGCATATAGACAATCATCGCCTGAAAATTGCGTTGTGCATGAGATTCAGAGTTGTGCTCCCAGTGAAAAAAATCTATATTTATTATTAATATATATATATATATATATATATATATATATATATATATATATTTCAAAATCTTAGTTACCTACCTTGACGTATGTCGTATGTTTACATCATAAAATTTCAAAATCGTAATCGTACTTAGCGTTTTTCACTTCACAATTAAAAATTTTATTTTTTGATGAACACAACAATTTTGTCTTAGAAATATGAACACATTCATTTATCAAACTCGATATTCTGAAGAAAGCTGGAAAATTAACTAGTTGAAACGTCGATATATACAAAAATCTCTGAAACTTATTAAACGCGATATTCTCACGGAGAAGGCCGAAGAATGAACCGGTTGTAACGCGGCTACAAACTAAAATAAAAATTTTAAAATATGAAGATTCTAATGTGACTCATTGAATGAAGTCGAACCTCAGAAATAGTCACTGCTGTTCTGACTCCTTGTTAGTTCCATTCCCGCCAAGTCATGCAAGCCTGAGACACAATGGTAGTTAATTAAAGAATCCGAGTTACATGTGGCTGAACTGGGAAGGACGAAGTGGGTATGAGATATTTCCGTCTCACCCTCAACACTATTTTCCAATGACCTTTTCTACTCTGATCCAAATGTATGTTCAGACACACACGCACAATAACAAAGGTATGAGGAGATAAAAAAAAAAGCGAACCGCCATTTTCTTTAGAACTTTTTGCTTTTGCCTCTGCAATTCATAACATTATACACACAGACATATATATATATATATATATATATATATATATATATATATATATATATATATATATATATATATATATACATACTTATTTCGCTACCTTGACATCGTTATCAACGAAAAATGATATTCCAAAGTGTAAGGAAAATATCAGGAATAAAACGATAATTTTCTGTACTGAGAGTTTTATAATTCCTACTTTAGGTGTGTATTAAAAGTATTTTCGTTATTTAATGCTCAACATTATCTTTCGATGAATCTAGTTCTTCGGCAAGTTTTCCTATGGTGTTTGCCCGGCTCTGCTTTGCTTCGTTTAATGTATTATCGTCAACGCAAAAAGCTCAAAAATAGAAAGATTTTTTAAAAATTTTTTTGATAGTTTACAACGAAGAAGCTTTAAGCTAACGAGTGTATTCTTACAAGACAATGCGCTTTCACATTTTGCAAAGCTTAGTTTTACGTACGTCGCCAAAAAAGTTTTCAAAGACATCATCTTAATGGAATGGCGCCTAGCTTCTCCAGATGCTAATCTAGGCAACTCAAAAGATTTGCTAAAAAATGCCCCTACATAATGAAAAAAATGCCCAAAATTTAACAAAAACAATGTTTTATCATCAAAATCTTTATGCTATTAAGAGGAAAGATTAGAGGATTTTTTATCTATTTTTTAATTCATATTAGAACCTTCCAAATTTTGGTTAAAAATCTTTTTTCTCTAGCGTCAACGTCAACTTAATAAGGGAAATTTGAACTTCATTTTGCGGTGAAAACACATTGATTTGAAAAATCTTGAAAAACTCAGATAATTGTCGAATTTTAATGAATCTTCCAGGAATTATTCAGAAAAGAATGAAATTATTTTTAAATGTTTTTTTTCTTAGAAAATCTTGAAAAGATTTTTTTCCATTTGTTACCTCCCACATTTAATTTTATTAAATTTTGATAAATTCTTTTTTTATAGCGCTTCATGTTTATATTAGTTACAAGAACAAGTCCTAGGAGAATTTAAGTTGCCATTTGCAGAAAATCTGCTCTAAATTTATTAGCTTGAAATTAAAACTAAAATGAAAGCTTCAAGAAAGATTTTTCATTTTTCTAATGCATTTTAAACTTTAGATAACGCTTTTTTGGGGGTACCTATATTAATCCAATTAGGAAACGGTGGTCCATCGTTAAGAGAATATGTATTTTAAGTTAAAATTCATCAAGTACACGGCCCAAGAGACGCTCAAGATAGACTGTTACTAAATGAGATTTGTGAGGTGAACGTAGGAATAGAAAATAGGAAGTGAAGATTATGATGATATGAAGGATAGATAACGACTGACCCCAGCCCTGAAGGAGTGAAGATTGCAGTATTCGAATAAACATCCACGAGTTACTTTTTGACAAAGAAGCGGTTCTTGGGAAGGACCTTTCGGGTTGGAAAGTGCTTTATATTCATACCAAATGAATGCGCTGGGAACGAAGATGATAAATCTCAAGGTAGGACTTGATTGTAAAAGTTTGAAGTAAAGAACGAAGCACGTTGGAACATTTGCCATGGATGTAGCGATATAGTAACGTGAGTTTTGTGACTTTGCGTCTGTGCGGAAAGCGGTTGTAGGGCGGGAAATCAATCACTCCCTTTCCACCGAAACCGCGTAAATGTTTTCAACTCTGGCAAGAATGGAAAATAAAGATTAGGCAGATCCAACCCAAATATGGCAACGATATTCCATTTTTACGGTCAAATCACACTGAAGCACCGATTCTCGTCTGATTATAGTAGTTAAGCAGTGTCGAGCCAGGTCATCACTTAGATGGGTGACCGCTTGGAAGCACCGAGTACTATAAGCGAACAATGGGCATTGGCCTAGCAACGTCATACCGTAAAACGTTATTTGCTATGGAAACCACAATAGTAATGTTTAGTGTTGACGACAGCTGTGGCTCCATTTTCTTCTGTTGAGTCTACGGGACTAAAAGACGCGACCTCAATTTTTGGTCTGCTCTGATTCTTCCAAGGAATAGCAGGAATCAGGAACTTTCTGGAACGGCATAAGACTGGAAAGTAATATTCAATGCAAGAAGATATCTAGGAAGCAATGAAATTTACTTCCGGTAATGCATAAAGCAAAATGGTAAAAATCCAAGGTTGAAAGACAGAAGTTTATAGAATGTCAAGGTATCAATATTAGAACACAAAATAATAAAATAAAAATGTTTTACGTATATTGAGTATGGTATTAAATGTATATTTTTATGGCCTATATCTTCCGTGTGTATTTATTAAGAAAAAAATGCATGTTACACTTAGCATATTTACGGAGCAGCAGCTGACGAATTATCCTTATTTCGATTATACCTAGGCATTTACTCTATCTCCTCACTAGTACGAGTTGTGACACAAAGTCTTTTTTTAAGGTGGGCACCCAAGCGCGTACATCCGGACAAGGAAAAAAATTGCCCGCAGCACAACACCCCCCCACCGTCGTTTGCGCTGGTCTCGGTGCGATCACCAATCCCTCTCTCTGGTGCAATGAGAGGGCGCGGCCTCGGGCAGCTGTTCCACAAGGCTGGGCAACTCTCAGTATAATTTTCCTCAGCTTCTAGGAGTAAAGTGGAAAAAGTGTAACACATTGACATTCGCATTTCTTCATATAGAAGAATATGAGATATTAAATAGTCAAAGAATTGTGTCCCTTTAATTGAAAAAGTGTGACAGAGATTTTCGCATTTATTATATAGACTAGCTCAAAAGCCGCCCTATCAGGCGGCAATTAATCCATCTCCTGCGGAGGGCTCTTGATTGAGCCTTTGGCCTAACAATGACACTTCATGCATTTAGCACATATTAAATTTGAACAATATTTTTCAAACATTTAGCAGTTTTCATTAAAACAATGATATAATTCGTATATTTGGAACTTATTGCAAAGCTGCATGATAAACAACATTTTTGTTTTTTCCATTCAGAGTCAGTACAAATAGCTTGTTTCCATTCCCAGTCCTTGAACAACCAACATAGAGCTGGCCGTGAGAAAATCAGGATTCCATCAGATGAAGTCCAGTTACTTTCGATGATTGTCCTTGTGACTTGATTGATTGACATTGAATAGCTCACTCTCACTGGAAACTGGAGTCTTTTGAACCCAAAAGGAAGATCTGGAGGAATTAAAGGGATTCCTGGACTAGTAAGGATCTCTGCATCCAAGAGATGAGAAAGCATCTAGTTGACAATTAACATTGTTCTAGTACAAAACGTTGGAGGGTTCAGATTTCTCAATAGCATAACTGGAACATTCTCTTTTAGTTCAGCTTGTGTGATGGCATTCCAGGTGGATTCAATAAGTTCAGAAATTCTATTGGATAATTTACTACTTGCTCTTCTTCAATCACAGTGTCAATGGAAAAGTACTTCATGCTTTCTTTTGGAATTTTTTGGAGAAGTTTCCAATTGATGCTGTCCACAGTTTGATACTTGGGAGCTAATATGACCCTCTCATAAAGCCAGTTTGATTCCATGAAATGATGTTTAATGTTTGGATAAACATGATTAATCAAGTCTTAGGTGAGACTGAAATTCCACAATTTGGGAGGGAAATATCTCCATTTTGGCCCATTTTGCAAATCTTGCTTCAAGATCACCTGTGATTCTCTCATGTTTGTTTTCAGGCTGAGTCTTTGAACATGGCTCAGGTGTAAGAATTTTTCAGAGTTGTGTCCCTTTAAATGAAAAAGTGTGACACACACATACATGTTCGCATTTATTATATACATATAAGAATATGAAAATCTTGCCAACATCTGTTTGTTAATATCAATTTTATCCTACAAACTGTTATGGTCCAGGTTAGGACCAAGGAAGAACAACACGAACACAAGAGTAGAAATAGCGAAGGTATATTACACGAAATAATAATACAAGATGTGGAAGGTGTTAGTATGACTGTCAGTCTGGTTTGGAGTGAACTACTATCGGCTCTTGAGAGGCGTAGGATACATAGTGTTAGGAAGAGTTCATTCTGTAGTTATAGGTAAGGACCCATGACACAAACATTGATTTGCATCATAAAATTTGGCATCATGTGAGTCAGGCCTGCATGCAGCTCATATACAAAAATAGTGACTCTTTTGTGTTCATCAGAATAATTTCCGGCGAGTGATCTGTTTTGTGGAAGCTTGATAACCAATATTTCACTGTTTCTGTATCTAATTAATCCATCTGACTCGACTCGAAGAAAATAGAAAAAGAATGGCAAACTTGAACCTTCGGGGCTCGCAAAAAAAACTACGGAGTGTCGAAAAGACAGTTTTTCCCTTGACACCGCTATTAGTTTCGCTACCTTCACTTTGGGTTGGTTCCGTTTCTTTTACGGCATATCAATCTCAATGGGTTGCTTAATACCGACAAGATTTTTATTATCTGTCTATATTTCTGAGATTAAGTATTATGTACATTATTTACATTACTCGGACTATTGTCCTCATCTTTGTCGCCATATTTATTACAACGTTTCGGCCGTTGTACGCTCCGGCCTTCTTCAGGTGGTTGGAATGTCGAACGGAATAACTGACATCCATTAAACATGGCACGTGGAAATATCTACTCAGTCTACCCCAGTGAGCGAAATAAAAGGTTCAGTCCAACATTCCAACCACCTGAAGGAGGCCGGAGCGTACAAGGCCGAAACGTTGTAATAAATATGGCGACAAAGATGAAGACAATAGTCAGAATAATGTAAATAAGATTTTTATTGCTGGTAATTTTTTTTTTAAATTTATATTATGGTAATATTTTTTTCCAAAAATGTTTTGCTGGCAATATTTTTTCAAAAAAAAGTATTGTTGGTTAATAATGTATTGCTGGTAATAATTTTTCCCTCAAAAATTTATTGCTGGTAATAAAAGGAAGTATTTTAACAGAGGAGGGAAAGTGCGATACTGAAATCCGAAGGTATATCGGAATAGCCAAAGATGTCTTCCAAAAGCTAAGCAGGGAATTAAGAAACAGAAAAACTTCGTTAGAAAAAAAGAAAAGAGTATTAAACTGTTACGTGATATCTATCCTCCTGTATATCAGTGAATGTTGGACAATCTCGTCAAAAATGAAGAAGAAACGGAAAGCAACAAAAATGTGGTTCTACAGAAGGATGCTGAGAATGCCATGAAACAAATATGTGAGCAACGACGAGATTCTAAAGAAAATGGAAGCAAAAAGGAAACTTATACTTAACATCATGAAGAAACAGGATACATAATGAGGAAAGAAGGCTTGGAAGATCTGATACTCACAAGGCAGATTGAAGGCAAGAGGGACTGAGGAAAACAACTCATAAGCTACATAATGAGGAAAGGGGGCTTGGAAGATCTGACACTCACAGGGCAGATTGAAGGTAAGAGGGACAGGAAAACAACTCATACCCTACATAATGAGGAAAGAAGGTTTGGAAGATCTGATACTCATAGGGCAGATTGAAGGCTAGAGGGACTGAGGAGAACAACTCATAGCCTACGTAATGAGAAATGAGGGCTTGGGAGATCTGATACTCACAGGGCAGATTGAAGGCAAGAGGGACAGAGGAAAACAACGCATAACCTACATAATGAGGAAAGAGGGCTTGGAAGAATTGATACTCACAGGGCAGATTGAAGTAAAGAGGGACAGAGGAAAACAACGCATAAAATACTTAGTGAGCTTGAGTAAATGGGTTTGGGAGAAATAAGAAAAAGACAAGAGCTATTAAGAGCTACAAAGGACAGGAAGTTGTGGAGAGCCATTATCGCCAAGGTACTGAGGGCACACGGCGCATCAAGAAGGAAATTTATATGTGGTTTTGTTTCCTTCTTTATGAAAATCTAAGACTACTTTTATTTTTTGACTCATTTTTCTGTTCCGCGTTTCCCCGGAGGCGCAACAAACAAGTACTATCTTTGCTTAACAATGAAGGATAAGTGAATATGTCTCCGATAAACATCTACCTAGCCAGCTATCCACCCATTTGAAGACAAAGGTAACTAGTTTTCCAATTCATTTGTTCTGAATTAACTCCATCCTGGAACGGTTAATGGAGCTGAAAAACACAGCCTTAAATTTCACACCACTGAAGGAAGACAGGTCTCCAGTTAAGAAATAGTCTGTGGCACTAATCTTAGAATTCAAAAGTGCCTGTCTGCTTTGTCTGCCAGTATTATAAATCATGGGTTCTTGATAATTGCCTTAGTAAGGTAAAAGGTCACATTCACAGAAATGAGAATGAAGATTGTATTGCGGCAATATTAAAAATATTGGACGTGTTTGTCAGACTCAGAATTCAACATTCGAAAACCTGGTTTCTTGATATTTGTCTTAGAAGAGCACAAACCGACATTAGCAGAACTGAACATAAGGCAGATTCTATTGCGCCATTTTTGAAATTATAGGATTCCGTCAGCCTTGCAAATGAACATTCGAAATGCTAGTATCTTCATATTTAGTTTAGAAGAGCACAAACTACATACGCAGAAATAGGTATAAGAAAGACTATATTGCGTCAGTTTGAAGTGTTTGCCAGCCTTGCAAATGAACATCCGAAATCTTGATTTCTTGATATTTAGCTTAGAAGAGCACAAAGCGAAATTCGCAGAAATGCTTTGAGGAAGATTGTATTGCGCCAATATTAGAAATGTTTGCGAGCCTCGCAAATGAATATTCGAAATCTTGCTTTCTTAATAATTAGCTTAGAAGAACACAATCCAACATTCACAAAATTTAGCATAAGGAAGATTGTATTGCGCCAATATTAGAAGTCATAAGTTTTCGTCAGCCTTGCAAATGAACATTTGAAATGCTAGTATCTTCATATTTAGCTTAGAAGAACACAAACCACATACGCAGAAATAGGTATGAGGAAGACTGTATTGCGCCAATATTAGAAGTTAGAAATGTTTTCCAGCCTTGCAAATGTACATTCTAAATCCTACTTTCTTCATATTTAGCTTAGAAGAGCACAAAGTCGAAATCGGTACGGGTAAGATTATATTGCGCCAATATTACAAATGAAAAGTCTTTGTCACTCTTGTCAATGAACATCCGAAATATTGCTTTCTTGATAATTAGCTTAGAAGAGCACAAAGCGACATTCGAAGAAATAGGTAAGAGGAAGATTATATTGCGCCAGTATTACAAATTTGAAGTGTTTGTCATTGTTGCAAATAAACATCTGAAACCTTGATTTCTTGATAATCAGCTTAGAAGAGCACAAAGTGACATTTACAGAAATGGGTATGTGGAAGACTGTATCGCGGCAAACCTAGACATCCACAAAAATACACATTAGGAAGATTATGTTGCACCAATTTTAAGATGTTAGTATGGTCTGTATCCCATGATTTCTGTCTTCGAAATGTTACCACTCTGATATTTAGCTTAGAAGTGCATACAACGCCACTTTGGAAAGAATGGGTTGATTAAAGTTGTGTTGCTCAAGAAGTTCTTATGACAAATTTTTACGAAGATTTTACTTTTTTTTTAATCATTTCGTCCTAAGCAAGGCGATAATGCCTCTCGGACGCAAAGGGCTTACAGGGAGGGAAAAAACTGAAAAGAGAGAGTAAAGTGAAACAACTATTAAAGAACAGGCTTCAGGGAGACAAAAGATGGCGATTGGTGTTACATTTAAATTTTTCAAAATTGTAGGTGACAGGGAAGCTAGTAATCGGAAGGGAGTTCCACAAGTGAGAAGTAAGAGAAAAGAAACTATTAGAACAGAACAGACGGTTCTATAGTTCAATAGTTTAAATGGTGAGACCTAGTTGCCAATCTAGTAGCACGCTTAAATTCATGCAGTCGAGGAACTAAGAAGAAAAGCCCATCAGAACAATTGCCATAGAAATATTTGTAGAAAAGACAAAGGGAAGCCACATTACATCGGTGAGATAGTGACTGAAATCGAGATGCCAGGTCTGGGCCGATAACATTGCAGATCCTTCTTTGAATGCTGTCAAGAATCTGTATATAAACAACAGGGGCACCAAACTAGAAATATCCAATGTATGGTAGATTTATAAAGATGGATTCTGATGAGAAAAATGTTTCTAGCCAGACACAGTGAACCAACTTTCCTAGCAGTAGACCTAGCAATTGATTTAATATAATCACTTCACTTCATATCAGGGAAAAGTGTTGTTCTCCTGAAAGTGTTGCCCTCCAGAGAGAAAAGCTTAGAGAGAGCGAAGATCATCTTGAATAATTTAGAAAATGACCATGGAATATATATATATATATATATATATAATTGAACTTTATTTCAATCCTTTATGAGCTTTCGATCCTTAGCTATGATTAATTAATAATGAACATGTCATTTTCAAATTTCATCACGATTCTTCTGTTAAGCTTGGAGAGTAATTATACATTCTTATGTAGAATCCAATAGTGCCATAAAAACCTCGGAGAATTCCCGTAAGATATCTTCGCTCTCTCTAAGCTTCTAATTTTTGGTCCTGGAGTAGCAAGGTGCCTTACACGTTTCACGTACGATTTCATTTTCAAGTTTTTTTTCACTGCTTTTCTCTCTGGAGGGCAACACTTTCAGGAGAACAACACTTTTCCCTGATATGAAATGAAGTGATTATATTAAATCAATTGCTAGGTCTACTGCTAGGAAAGTTGGTTCACTATGTCTGGCGAGAAACAGTTTTGTTCTGGATTCGTTCAAATTTACAAGCCATTTCTTGCCCCAGTTAACAACTTGTTGAAAGTTCTTTTCAAGAGCAGTTGTTATGTTTACTCTGTCGGGTCTGCCGGATTTGCTGCTAAGACAGGAACAAGTGGTTGTGTCATCAAATTTCTATTGTTAGCCATCAGCACTGTGTCACCTGCATATCTTATACTGTGTATGACAATCCTGGGGGGACTTCTAGTTCTCTTGAGATTGAATTTCTCTATAGGTTAAATAAATCATTTTCTAATTTTTGCACTTTCTCAAATCGCTTTCTATCGTCACGCATGCGATTTGGTCATAATTAAAATTGTTTGGAGCGGTAAAATCAACATTCATTCGCATTCGTTAGCGCATTTTGCGTCGTTGAGGCCACCGCTCCCCTCATCTCACAATCGTGTTTCATGGTATTATTTAAATAACATTCCTCGGAGGTCCTTTTCAGGAGTAGTTGCCAGTTTTTGTCAATACCTCCTCATATATATATATATATGTATATATATATACCGGGTGTAACAGCAAAATTGTCCATTTGTTAGATCAAACTTTGAACTGTTGTATCTCAGAAATGATTAAAGATATCTTACAGGAATTCTCCGGGTTTTATGGCACTATTGGATTCTACATAAGAATGTATAATTACTCTCCAAGCTTAACAGAAGAATCGTGATGAAATTTGAAAATGACATGTTCATTATTAATTAATCATAGCTAAGGATCGAAAGCTCATAAAGGATTGAAATAAAGTTCAATTATATATATATATATATATATATATATATATATATTCCATGGTCATTTTCTAAATTATTCAAGATGATCTTCGCTCTCTCTAAGCTTCTAATTTTCGGTCCTGGAGTAGCAAGGTGCCTTACACGTTTCACGTACGATTTCATTTTCAAGTTTTTTTTTCACTGCTCTTTGGACTGTCCTTGCTGAAACTCCTCTCTCACGCGCCAAACGTCTTATGAATTGAGTTGAATCTTTTCTAATTGATCTCTTTAGGTCTAAGTTGAAATAATGATCCCTCTTTCTGTTGTGACCCCCTGATGCACTTTTCCTCTCTACTGTTCCCTATTTTTTAACCGTTCTCTTGATGGTTAAAAGATGGAATCCAGAGTATGATTTTGGCACCATTACTAAAGGCCTGAATTATCTTTTTCCTCTCACCATTTCTCAGTTGAGAAGACAGTGGTACTGGCACAAACAATTTAACCTATTCTATTTTTGGCTGAATAGCTCAAAGGGTTTTTCAGGGATTCTTACGACAAACGTCTTATCTGAAAACCTGGGAAAAAAATCTCATTTAATTTAGTGTTTTTTACATATTAAACATTTTGTGGGATGGACAATTATGCTGTAACACGATTTGGACAATTTTGTTGTTACACCTGATATATATATATATATATATATATATATATATATATATATATATATATATATATATATATATATATATATATATATATATATATATATATCATAAGTTATATTAGGCTGCACAGGAAGGCTTGTCGCATTTGAAGCTGAAAAGAAACATATTGCCTTTTCATCTTAATTTATATATTTAATCAAAATATTTCGCCTCCTTGTCAATAACATGATCCCATCTATCTGGCCAATGGAACATTTGCTTTTCATTTTAAAATACTTTTTCATAAATTCATATATTTGACTGATTAGAATAAAGTCTATTTTAATTTTCAAAGACGTTTTCTTTCTTGTTCTTAAATACAGCTTGCAAAACGGAGACATGTTGAACTTAACTGTCAAAAGAAACAGTTTTATTCCTCTTAAGTAACCAGCTCTTCGATAAGCTCTTATCGAAGAAGACAGTTGATAATTCTTTAAAAGTTAAACCATAAAAGGAAATTATCAATAGAAATGAGATAAAACAGTTAAAGTCGACTTTATCTGTCGTCTGTCAGGCAAACAATATACTGAAAGATAGTTGGTCAACTTCGATTACGCCGCGTATTTTCAAGGAATATAGAAAGTCCTTTTGCTAACACAAAGATGATTGACGTCTAGAAATAAACTGACTAAAATCCTAAAGTTAACAGCGGAACGTGACACATTTAGAATATTGAGTTTGTCGTATGAAATGTTGTTGACATAGACAGGATTACCAATTAAGTGCTGGCTAATCGCTGTGTCTGTCTGTTTCTTTAGACACCTAATTTCAGCAAGGTCTCCGCTTTTTCATAATATATTCAGGTTTTCTACCTTGAAATAAAAATTAATAACTTCCTGTAGTTCAGCAGTACCGCTGGCTTGTTTCCTGATACAGCTAAAATCCTTTTTGTGATGTTTTGTAATGTACTGCTAGCTTGCTTTTTCATATGCAGTAATATTTCCTGATACTGCTAAAGACTTTTTTGTGACATCTTGTAATGTAAGGCTAGCTTGCTTTTTATATACAGTAATGCTTCCCGATACTGCGAAAGTCCTTTTTGTGACATCTTGTAAAGTAAGGCTAGCTTGCTTTTTATATACAGTAATGTTTCTTGATACAACTAAAATCCTTTTTGTGATGTTTCGTAATGTACTGAAAGCTTATTTTTATATACAGAAATGTTTCCTGATACATCTAAAGTTACTTTTGTGACTTTTCGTAATGTACTGCTAGCTTGCTTTTTATAAACAGTAAAGTTTCCTACTAAATATAAAGTCCTTTTTGTGATATTTCGTAATATAAGGCAAGCTTGCTTTTTATATACAGTAATGTTTCATGATACTGCTAAAGTCTTTTTTGTGACATCTTGTAAGGTAAGATTTTCTTGCTTTTTATATACAACTAAAATCCTTTTCATAATGTTTCGTAAGGTACTGAAAGCTTCCTTTTTATATACAGTAATGTTTACTCCATAAGTATATGCGCAGTCAGTGCAGTCATGACATTATATGATTAGGCGTAAGACTTCCTAGTCAGAACTCAACGACCACGTGTCAGTGACCAAGGCGAACCTTCAAGTTAGAGGACATTTGCTATCGTTTGACCTGGAAAGAGATGAACCCCACCGGGTCTACACATGAATGAACAACTTTAATCCAGGATATAAGGAGAGAACTGTTCAGGTGCTCAGCTGTCCTTGGTTGGATGGTTGATTTTGTTTAGCGGCATATCAACCTATATTGGTTATTTAATGCTGAAATCTGAATATTTTGAACGCAATTTTATGGTTTCAATTACAGGTATTTTGTACATCATTTTATACTTTCAAAGTTAAACGTATGTTTTTTTAGATATATAATTTGTAGTTGATGAAATATATTGTTGGTAATTTTTCAAAAACTGTATTGCTGGTAATTTCACTACAAAAATGTATTGTTGGTCATTTTATTATAAAGAATATATTGATTGTCATTTTGCTATAAAAATGTATTGTTGGTCATTTTATTATAAAAATATACGTTTGATTTTTGTTTGAGGCTTCATTATTTGTCCATATCTTGGACCCTAACAGGTGCTACCACCCTGCGTTAGGGTGGACCTGGGAACAACGGCAATTAAGAAATGGTTCCATGCTCCTCAAAACCACCAATCTCCAGATCAAAGGCCTTTCTGCTGGATGTAGTTTATTGTCATACCCAGGACGGACCACATCAGGTCATAGGACTGATAATGATGATGTACTCCGAAATTGTACCTCGGAGTGCTTTGTGTAAATTAAATACGGTAATTAAAAACTAAAAACCTACTTTGCAAAATATATATGTTTATACATTCTTTCTATAGGTACAAATATTTAAGTAAATGCCCTATTTATAATAAACAACATTTACCGGCCTGAATGTCCGAGAAATTTTCACAGAAAATATTCGTCCTCCAACAGGATTCGAACCTGTGTCCTATACGGAACCGACATAGCTTGACGTGCCTTTAACCGATTTGGCCACAGAGGAGCATTCGGTTATTCGAGGTCGAATTTACTGTATTTGAACTTCAATCTTCTATGAACCTCTTCAATCTTCTATGAACCTCTCATTATATATTAAGGATTCAATAGATGTTTTTCGAAAAATAATATCCGATTTTAGAATCGACTTTTAGTACCGAATTCAACAGTATTTAAATCAGTTAAAATAGCGTCTATACATTTCTGACATCGTGTTAAAAAGTGAAATATACTTTTACGATATAACTATGTCGCCATATTTATTACAACGTTTCGACCGTTGTACGCTCCGGCCTTCTTCAGGTGGTTGGAATGTCGAACTGAACCCTTTATTTCGCTCACTGGGGTAGACTGTTATAGTTCCACGTGCCATGTTTAATGGATGTCAGTTATCAGTTATCTCCTGTTAATTTCCCTCTGAAAGTTCTCCACTGTCTTAACTAGGTATTGAACTCACACTCTTTGGGTCATGTCATTGGATCTGACTAACGCCTTTATCCACTGTGCCATGTGTCCTTGTTTAAATGTTTTAAAATATTGCCAAGACGATTAAAAAAAGTGATAGTCAGTGGGCGAGAGACCAGGGGAATAGGGTGGGTGTAATAAAATCTTGTATCCGAGGTGAGTTTCTGCGGTGTAGCCGGGCATTGTCATATAGCAGAATTGGACCTGATCGATTAACCAGTACCGGTCACATTTTGCTCAACTTAATGTGTATTTCATCCAGTTGCTTGGCATTGAACTTCAGCAGTGATGCCTCTGGTTAGATTCCAGAAAACTGTCATGGATAAGGCCGATGGCAGGCTACCAGACATTCACCATAATCTTCTGTTGGTGCAATTTTGGTTTTGGAAAGTGTTTGTGTGCTTTGTCATGATCAAGCCATTGAACCGATCGTTTACGATTGTCATAAAGAGACCATTTCTCATCACAAGTCACTACTTGATCAAGAAATGAATCATTCAAATTTCACGGATACAGCATCGAACACACTTCAAAACGTCGAACTCTTTGACTGAGTTTATGTGGAACACATTTATTGAGTTTCTTCACTTTGCGAATTCTCTTGAGATAATCCGATATTGTTGGCTTACGGTCATTTCATTTTGTAACTCCGTTTCCCGTACAATCACCGAAGTTAAGCAACGTCGAGTTTGGTCAGTACCTAGATAGAATAACAGGTGCCTTAAGCTTAGTAATTGTTAATTGGAATGTCGTGTTATTACATGTATTATACCCTTAGGAAAGGTATGAAACCACATCTTCTCCCCCAGCTATGGATTAATTAGTAAGATATATCACTAAATCATTATTGTCTCACAAAAGATTCTTACAAACTAAATCTGACTTTTAATAACCTTCAAAGGGTTGATAATCCGTAGAAAACGAATCAATCAATCAATGAAATACTGATTAGCTAAACAGGCATGTCTTTTAGATTTATTTACATTCTCTGGAATATAAATGTATAGAAAATACAGTGGTCATAAAGTGAGGGATCAGTTTATATATTGATGTTATGTATAATTGATCCCCCACTTTATTTCCACATTATAATTTCTTGTTTGCTGATAAGCTGCAGAAAACGAATCAATCAATCAATGAAATATTGATTAGCTACACAGTCATGTCTTTTAGATTTATTTACATTCTCTGGAATATGAATGTATAAAGCTAACGTGGTCACAAAGTGAGTGATCGTTTTATATATTGATTGTAATATAGAATTGATCCCCCTACTTTATATTAATATCCAAAAAGAATTCTTACAACCGAAAAATGCATTTGGTTGATAATCCGTGGAAAAAGGAATCAATCACTCCAATATTGTTGACATACTGTCACCTATTATCTGGAATATTTCCTTGACACTTTGATGCAAGTTTTATTCGACTAGTGTTTTCAGATGTTGATTGCCAATTGCAGATGGACGTCTTCTACCACCTTGAACTTCAAGACTCGTATCCTCACTGCGGAACTTCAGAAAGTAGTGTCGTACTGTCCGATCACAAGTTGATCCTTTACACCATGCTCTGTTAGTGTTGCCAGCGGTTTGAGAAGCATTATGATCAAATTTGAATTCATGCAAAACATTAAACGCATCTCTTTTTTTCTATTCAAGATGAGGAGTATATCATTTTTTTAGTTTTATTTTTTATAAATAAATCGTTCACTCGCCAGTAATTTAAAATCGCCTGATGAGATACTTTTGGTATGCATTGAAACACGGCTGATGCTTTCGATGTAATGTTCTAAAATACTCACACACACACACACACACACACATATATATATATATATATATATATATATATATATATATATATATAGTCATCCACAGACAGACTGTTTCGCTGTGTCACAGCTCATCAGCGTGGCTAGACATCCGATTGCTTCAAGCCGGGATTGAAACCGACCGATTTGGCACCAGTCATATATATATATATATATATATATATATATATATATATATATATATATCAGGCGTAACATCAAAATTGTCTAAATCGTGTTACAGCATAATTGTCCAGAATGTCTAATATCTAACAAAAACCACTAAATTGATTGGGTTTCTTTGTTCCAGGTTTTCAGTTTACACGTTTAGCCATCTTGACACCCTTTATTGTAAGAATCATTGTAAAACCCTTTGCGTTATTCAGCTAGAAAAAGAGAAGGTTAAAATCGTTTTGTGTCAGCCCCACTGTCTTCCCAAGTGAGCAATGGTGAGAGAAAAAAGATCATTAAGGCCTTCAGTAATGGTACCAATATTCATACTCTGGATTCCATCTTCAAAGTCCATTCAAGAACCATCAAGAGAACGGTGAATAAGTTTAAAATAGCGGGAACAGTAGAGAGGAAAAGTGAATCAGGGATCACAGCCGAAAAAAAGGATCATCATTTCAACCTAGCGCTAAAGATATCAATTAGAAAAGATCCAACTCAGTTCATAAGACGTTTGGCACGTGAGAGAAGAGTTTCAGCTAGGACAGTCCAAAGAGCAGTGAAAAAAGACTTGAATCATAAATCGTACGTGACACGAGTGAGGCACCTTGTTACTCCAGGAGAGAAACTTAGAATGTTACAGAGGGCGAAGATCACCTTGAATAAGTTGGAAAATGATCCTGGAATAATGTATATATATATTTGAACTTTATACCAACCCTATGATTAATTAATGAGGAACATATTATTTTTGTTTATGATCTATTTCATCACAATTCTTCTGCTATGCTTGGAGAGTAATTATATATTGTTATTGCTCAAAGTAGAGTTCAATAGTATTATAAAAACCTTGGAGAATTCCAGTAAGATATCTTTAATCATTTCTAAGATGCATCGGTTCAAAGCTTAATCTAGTAATCGGACAATTTTGCTGTTACACCCGGTATATATATATATGACAATATTTCATGTTTTATTTCGATATTTGTAATTATATTATTTTTTATGAAGATTTTGTAGAAGTCTTTCATGGTTTGATTTTCTACAAATTATTCCTTTAAAATGCTGTCTATTCTTTGTGTAGCATCTGTTCCCAAAATATATCAGCCGGCCATTTCATTGAACTATGGTTGGCGTCTGCCTTTTTACTCTAGCGTAAAACTGAACCTATGTCTATCTATTCATCGTGATTATTAGCCTATAAGTTTATTAGATAACCCAACAAGGGTTGGTATCTCGTTAAATTAATCAACCTTTCCAAACTGGAAAGAAAGAAACAAGAAACAGACATACAAGTGTACGGTCAAGAGTTTATATGAGAAAAAAATCCTTGTTACATTTGCTTATAAAACTTAGAGCGTCTTTGTCAGTTTTTGAGTGGAACGTGTCAAATTGTTTTGTAGCGTAAAACTTTCTTAGGTTGTATCGAAAAGAACACTTCTTGATTTTTCTTTTTCGTCTTCTTTCGTTAGCGAGGTGTCAATACAAAGTAGAAAACATGTCACATTCGCGCCATGTTTTATCTTTTTTTAACTCAAGTTCCTCTCCTTGTGTGTGTGTATATATATATATATATATATATATATATATATATATATATATATATATATATATATATATATATATTGATTGATTGGTTGGTTGTCTTTTCTCAAGCAGGCATGGGAGTTTTCAGTAACTTCAACAGAATAAAACTGACACAAATTGAGTAGATTTATTTGGGACTGCTCGGAAAGATTTTTTCTTCGCACCAAAGAATACAAAACAGAATTTAGCTTTACACAAGTAGACAAGGAAAGAATAGAAGCACTTTTCTCTGTCGTTTGCGCGGGAGGAGAAAACTGGACAAAAGAAAAGAAAAAAGCGACAATATGAAGTCAGAAGAGAGCCAAAGGCAATGAAATTGCTTTTGCCGGTTGAAAGAGGCGTGACAAGCAACGACGCATAGGCTATAAACATTTTGCTGTTTCTTCGATTTTATGAAAATGATTCTTTTTGCACGACTTCTTCCGCTTTTGGTGATGGAAATGCTGGAAAGGAAGACAGCAAACTAAAATCGAAAACGTTTCTACTGGAAACGAGAAACACTTCCAAACTACAGAGAGAGAGAGAGAGAGACGCTGACAAATCCAATCAAGATTTATAAAGAAAGAGCTTGACTGCGTGTTTGACTAGCCCTTTTTTTTTTTTTTTAGCCTCAAGTAATTTTAGTCAGCAACCAGGTTTCTCCCGCTGGAATCGGTGACCGCGGCCGAGGCGAACCTTCATGTTGGAGGAAATCAGCTGCAGTTTAGCCTGGAGAGGGATGGGCTCCGTCAGGTCTACTTGCGCAAGACACGCTAAGCATGAATGAATGTGTACAGAAGAAATCCAATTACCTTCCAAAAAGGCTGACAGAGTTCACCAGCCGTTACCATTGGCTCCATAATAATATAATGGAACAGACTCATTCCGTCGTTTATTTAACAGAAAACGGCAGATGGAAAAACCCGGATGTGCTACTTACGAGATTGATGGAATAACCCGGATGCGTTGCCTACGCATTAGTGGACCTACCTTCGAACATATATGAATTCAGTGACAGTGAACAAAAGTGGATATACGACTATTTGAACTTACGAATTTGTGACAGTTTGCTGGGGAATGCCTCTCCGATGTTCAACCCAGAGAGGTGGAGAAGGACTGGTCAGGTGCTCAGCTGCGCAATAACAGCACCGTTCATAGGACTAATGATGTTGACTTAGATGCTCCCTGCTATGGGTTAAATAGAAAGGTAGATTAGGCTCTCCAACCTTGGATGGCTGTCAATGAGTCTAGCAAGAAAAGTCACGAATTTCGAACCATAAAAAAGGTAACGGGAGACCACTCCACTATCATTCCTAGGAAGTCAAGGTAATTAACAGGTAATAAAAAAATCCAGTAAACTTGGACCTTCGTGCACGAAAAAAAAACGGAGTGTCAAAAGGGCTTTTCCTTGACGCCGCTATTATTTTAACTACCTTCACTCCTCGGCAATGTTTATTGTTTTCAAAAGAGAGAATTAGAATTAGAATAACATATAACATATGATGAAAGCGAATTTATACATTTTTTGCTCTTGAGAATTTAGAACAAAGATATTAACCACTATTGTAAATTTACAAGTATAATTTTATATTTACAACATTCTTTTTTTGCGGGGAGGGTCTTTTTTCGGACACGAAAGTCCAAGATTACCAGAAAACGAAATCAGAAAAGTTATGATCACCTACCTTCTGAAGGGACATAATATCAAAAGAAGTAGTTGACTGAATACAGCCATGCTTAGCAAATTCTTAAGCTTAAACCTTAATCCATTCTTATTTAAGGCTTAAAATATAATCCTAATGTGACTTTCAGTTATTTTTCATAAGTTGTGGTGGGAAAACAAAAGGTTTGATTATCATCATCTTAGTTGTTTTTTGTCTGAAACTTTGAGATGAGTTGTTATTTTTTTTAATCATTTCACCCCAGTCAAAGCAATAAAGCCCCTAAGATGCAAATGCTTACTGAGTCTGAGAGAATAGGAGAAAAATAGCATTGAAGAGAGAGAACAATAAAAGAAAAATAATTAAGAAGACACAAGATAACGATTGATATTGTATTAAAATTTTGGAAGATCCAAGTTGACTAGGAAGCAAGAGAGACTGTCACAAGCGAAAAGTACGATAGAAGACACTATTAACATAGAACTTACGGTTACATATTGCCATTTCAATTGTAAAATGTTGAAACTTGTCGCCAAACTAGTAGTGCGCTTAAATTCATAAAGTCTAGATACCATTGAGTAAAGTAATATTTATTCTGATACATACAAAAATGTGGCACAAGGCCGAAGGTGGAGATTGGGGAAAGGACGGTCTTCTTCTGTCTTAACTATAACTTAGCTAGATACAAACACTGACCCAATCATACAAACAATATTCCTTACACCAAAACAACACATTCTTACGTACGTTTTATACTACATCCACCATAAGACCTCACTGTCTCTAAGAAAATACTAACTAGTCCCCATATGTTCAATTCATTGTCTGTGGAGGGAGGGGAATAAAACAATAATTCTAACCATTGAGTAAAGTTCATCAGAACAATTACAATGAAAGTATTTATAGAAAAGGCACAGGGAAGCATAATTATGGCGGTGGGAAAAGTGACTGAAGCCGTGATGCCAGGTCAGGAAAAATAACATTGCAAATTCTTTGGATTTTATCAAGAATTTCTGAATGTATAGCAGTGGCATTAGACTCTATGTGACAGTAAATATTCCAATCGTAAACGAATGGTAGACTTGTAAATATGTAAGATAGATTGTTGAGAGAAAAATTGTCTAGCACAACAAAGTAAACCAACTTTCCTAGCATATTAATATAAAATGAATCTATATATTTTCGTTGTCGTTTTTATTTGAGCTCTGATATATTTTACAAAAAGCGGACAAACATTGTAAAGGACCTATCAAAAAAGCAATTATCCAATACTTCTTTTTTTATTACCAGTCTAATGCTCTTAGTAAAAGACTGGCTCTTGACGAATGTTTTATGAAAGAAATATATCGAAACAGTTGAATGTGCAAATTCGCATAGGAATTAATCTTTTTATATATCTCGTCAGAGAGAAATGACAGAAAAAAAACGTTTATATTTTGAAAGAAGATAAATCCTTTTTAGATGAAAATGATGTTTTCAATCGATTTTATATCAAACTGTTAAATTTGAGAGGTTAGAACAGAGAAACTAGAAAGTTATGTACTCTTAGAGATATTTTTTTAAGTTCTGGGAGGATAAATAATAATGAAGTTTTCGTAGGATGACAAAAATAAGGGAACAAAATCACTGCAACTTCTACTCAAAGAGCTTCTGCTCTCGCACTTCCCGACAGTGGAACTCCCTTCCTCTTACTTACTTCCCTGATAACTATAATCTTCAAAAGTTTGATTGGCATTTCGGCCCCATCCTGTTACTGTCAAAACAGTTCAATGTAACCGCCTCTTCTACTCTAACAGCTTCTTCTTTTGCACTTCCCGACAGTAGAACTCCCTTCCTCTTACTCGCTTCCCTGATAACTATAATCTTCAAAAGTTTAAATGTAATGTCAATCGACATCTTCTGTTGGCTTGATCCTGATACCCGTCCCTCTCTTTATCCTTTTCTCAAACAACCCTCTTTGCTCTTACTCTCATTCTGTGTAACCCATTGCACTCTCGCCTTTCTAAGGATGAAATGCTTAAAAAAATATTTTTCTTGAGGATGTAAAAATTAATTTGTTAAATTATAACATCCGAATGTTACACTAACCGCTCTTCTTCCCCTCACTCTCTCTCTCTCCGTCTCTCTCTCTCTCTCTCTAATAATTTCAAATTATTTACTATAAAATTTGATTCACTGTGTCATGTTAGACAATTTTACTCGCCAGAGCCCATTTTGTATGTTTATAAGACTACCAGTTGTACGTGCATTGAAGATTGCTGCCATATTTGATCACTGCTTCTGCTATATATTTAGATGTTCTTGATAAAATCCAAAGAAGAATCTGCAATGTTATCGGTCCTGACCTGGCGTCTCGACTCCAGTCGCTTTCCCGCCGCCGTAACGTAGCTTTCCTGTGCCTTTCCTATAAATAATTTCATGGTAATTGTTCTGATGTACTTTCCTCATTCATTAAGGTTTTAATGTTGTTATTGTTACCCCTCCCTCCCCCAGACAATTGTGGCTAGCTAGGTTTAATTATAATATCTCCCTTTTGGCCTTGTGCCATTTGGGGGGGGGGTTACAAAATAAATATTGCTTTCCTCTTTGATACCTCAACTTCATTAAGCGCAACACTAGATTGGCAGCTAGGTAATCATCATTTTACACTTGAAATGACTAGATGCAACCGTAAGTTCTATGTTAACAGTTTCTTCGCTCGCACTTCTCGCTTGTGGAACTCACTTCTGGTTTCTTGCTTTCCTGTCAACTATGATCTTTAAAAATACAAATGCAACGTCAATCATTATCTTCTGTCTTGTTAATACTTCTTCTTTTATTGTCCTTTCTAATTAAATTTTTTAACCTCTTTCGCTCTAAGTAACTCGTTGCGTCTTAGTGGCTTTTATCGGTTTGCCTTGTGTGAATTGATTAAGAAAGACTGTCCATTTGCAAGTTCGGATTGTACCGTGGCACTTAAACCTATAAAGGCGACGTTCGTCAGTACCAGCAGAGTGTAGGGATATCATTATTGTTGCAAATAAATAAAATAATAATTAAAAGTATAAATAAAATAGAACAATAATATTTAAACCTTGAATAAAATAAATTAAATTAAATTGATAAATAAATAAATAAAATTACTCCCAGCAGGCAATAAAAACTGTTCCTGTCGGAAATAGGGATAGCCCGCCAAAAGATGTGAGATACACTCTCGTTGTCCAAGAACTGTCATAATGACAATACGTGTGTAATTTCCCTCCGGGGTAGAACTTGTGATATTACGGAGTAACTTTATCCTTTTTATAATATGAACATTATCACAATTCTAACGTAAAACACACACCAATATACACAAATACATAAATAAAATTGTATGAAATTACCGTACAATTATTCATGCCTTCTCTGTATTGTGCACATTTATTTTTCCTGTTTTTATCTTCGTAAAAACAAGCCTAAAATTCTACTACGACTACTCCTATTCACAAGAGCCATTATATGCCTCAACACTGGCAACGGCAACAGAGAAAGATGAAATTTAAAGAAAAAATACAGGTAATGGAAAACGCTATCCTGGGAAACATAAATTTAAAACCGCAGATGTCTTTCATTCGAAGGTAGATTAACCCCCGACCACCTTCTTTGAAGTTAGAATCAGTAAATATCTGATTTTGGATGGTGCATGCGATGATCTGTGAGAATCTTTCGTGTTTTGGCTTCCATTTATCTCAGACATGAATTAGTTAATAATATTGCATTATGATTACAGGCATATCTAGTCAGCTTTATGCTTTTCTTCTTCTTCTTCTTCTCATTATTATTATTATTATTATTATTATTATTATTATTGTGTGGTATCATCTTGCCAGAGAATAATTTTAAGTACCTAATTACCAACTCCCCTTGGGGGTCTATGAGTAAAAATGGCGACTGTAGGAGATTTATCTATGCACATTTGGGACGTTTCGTTTAGATGGAAAGGGCTTTGGGGGATAATATCTGCAGTTCCGCACAGAGTCATCATTTGTAACTCTGAGATGCGGGATGTGTCCGGCAATTTTACTCACATGATTTTCAGTACCCTTCTTTATCAAACCCAATGTCCCCTATCACAACGTCGTGTAATGATTAACAAACTTGTCTCGCTAGAACAATCTCGACTGAGTAATTATTTTGACCCTCACTAGGTGCCCCATACTTCCGGTCTTGTGCCACACACGATTTGTGGTTTTTCATTTCAGAATTAGCTAATATATATGCCGTACACCTGTGTGCATAAGATGCATTGTTTTTCGTCCAAATGTCTACTGCGTCTTATACATTAGTTTAGAACTCAATTCCATTTTTTTCAGGACTCAAAACGGACAAAATCGGGTCAAATTGGATTTATTTGTTTACCATAGAAAGAATATCTATCTAATGGCGTATTGCAACAAAGAGAGATAAATCTTTCATAATGTTACTCTAAGTCCCGTATAGTTTCGTACTTTTTCCGGATTTCGTTGAGTCTAGACACCTACGTAAATTAGGAAATCGTTCAAATGTAAAATTTACTATTAAATTGATTCTTATTATTTGTTCCAGCATTTTCATTACTATTCTTGGCTTGAGCATAATTTTCATGCAAAAATAGACTCTAATTAAAAAAAAGAAAAAAAAGAAAGAAAACAATTTACTAGGACTCAAACTTTAGAGAAAGTAAACTTGCGTCCCGGTTCTTGCAACATTTCACAGCTCTTCTATTATCACAATGTGCGATATTTAACAACAAAAGTGATGGAAACATAAACAAAAAAAGAAACAAAATGAAATCGGCTAGACTATATACCCAAAATATATATTTAAAGAAAAATTAATTTAAAATTCTAAGCGACCCCTCTCTCCTTCGTGCGCATGCGTAGTCGCATCAACCTAAACATCACTTTAGTCTGATGAAGTCCTAAAGGACGAAACTCGTCACACCAAAACTTTTTTCCACTTTGTCATAGACTTTTCTTTAAAACTGTTCTCGATATATAAAAAATTCTATATTGTTTTTTCATTTCTGGCTTGCCGTTTCCGCATTTTTGCTTTTGATGAAAATACTTACC
The DNA here is from genome assembly GCA_903632075.3 of Acanthosepion pharaonis. Lineage (NCBI taxonomy): Eukaryota > Metazoa > Mollusca > Cephalopoda > Sepiida > Sepiidae > Acanthosepion > Acanthosepion pharaonis. The sequence continues at coordinate 1,186,524 of CAHIKZ030000064.1, read as the reverse complement.
TGCTTTCCTATCCAAAGGGAAGTGGGTTAAAAAAAGAAAAAAAAAGAAGCCATTACATGCTTTTTGTTTTTAGCCTCGTTTTGACTCTACGCTGGTTTTGTGAGCCGAAATAAAAGACAAATTCCTGACTAAATAAATTCACGAAAAAGCCAATAAAATTCCCCAGCAATTTATCGATCATCAGGCAACATCATTGAACTTCTGAAACTACAACTGCAGTTCTTAAGAAAACATTTCCACCAAAGAATGCATTTTCCTACTCTCTTATAAAGTACACACCCCACCAGATATTTTCCTCAATTCAAGCGTCAACAAGTGCGGAATTTAGATTTACTTCTAAAATCTTTCTTGGCTGAGGAAATCTAGTGCTACCAGAACCGACAGCCATACTCTCACCTGCATAAAATCATACAGATGGTGAACACCATTCTGTCGTATCTTATTACAGGCATATTACATTGAAACATTTCTTTTTTTATGTGCCATGTTCTTTCAGGACGTAAATGATCATGGCTCTCCACCACCTCTATCCTTTGCAGCTCTCAGCAAGTTCATTCCCTCTGCTACCTCCCCAAGACCACGTTCTGTCATCCACCTGCTCAAGACTGCCAGGAATGTCACGCGCTGCTTAACCCTTGTCTCTCTTTTCCTCTATTTGACCTGTGAGTATCAGATTCTCATGGCCTTCCTTCCTTATTATGTGCCCCAGAAACTTAAGCTCCCTCTACTTGATGTTAAGCATGAACCTCCTCCTTGTCTGCATCCTCTCCAAGACTTGATCGTTGCTCACACGCTTGGTCCACGATATCCTCAGCATCCTCCTGTAGAACCACATCTTCGTCGCCTCAAGTTTCTTCTTCATCCTTGAGGAAATCGTTTAGCATTCGCTACTATAAAGAAGGGCAGATGTCACGGAACAGCTCAGTATCATTTTCTTTGTTATCAAACAAATCCTCCTGTCTCGCAATACTCTTCCCAGCTTTTGGAATGCGTCCTTGGCCATCCCAATACGTCTACGGATCTCAGTGTCGCACTTACCGTCCACAGTGAAACACTGGTTGTCGTCAAATAATTGAAGTTAGTGAACGTTAAGTCTGATCATTACTCGTATGGGTGACCCTTAGGAAATATCAATCGCTTTAATCTATACAATAGGCCTAGCCAGCCAGCGACGGATACACTCCTGCAGAAGACCTCGATATGTGGAGGTGCTTCTGGACACAGGCCACGTGACCTAGCTGGAATTGGACGAATAGTATGTTATTCCACGCCTCTTATATCCTCAGTAAGTGATATTAATGGGCTAACAGGAAGTGTTATAGATTATGCCCTTATGTTCCAGGTCTGATGATTGTGCCGACTATGGATTAATTGATTGATTTGTTTTTTTTTATCAAGCTTTTTCAGGTTATTTAAAGCCAGCAAATATTTATAGAGTGTAAGAATTTTGTTTATAGGTAATAATACTTACTAATTAACCCATAGCTAGGGAAAGTAGAGATGGATTCATAACTTTCCTAAGGCTATTTGAACATAAGTGAATATAACGGACCCGACTGGAATTCGAACTCGGCTCTTTGATTTCACATTCCAAGCCGATATCTATTAAACCACACGCATATCCGAGATGATGCAAATCGTATCAAACGAAAAGAAAACATTAAAATTATAAAAAAATTATATACACAATAATGCCTAAAGAAAGATAGAATTACTGCAAAATTAGTTACATGCCGACTTACGGCCAGATCGATTTACGACCTGTCGATCGTAAACAATCGTGGCCGTACGTCGGCGACGACCTGTACAGCCTTTTGCCAGTGTCCTGTGTACAGCTTCTTTGGACCTACACAATCTCTATTGGCATTCTTTATGTATTATTTTAATCTAATTTCAACATTTCTTTTAGTTTGCTGTTTCATAGATTGGTGACAGTAACGAAGAAAACTAGAACGGACAGCCATACTCTTGCGTGAAATTATTTATGTGAGAATTCATAAAAATCTACCAAGCAGCGAAAAAAAAATGAAACTTCTTTTCCATTTGCTACGGGGCAGTTTTAAAAACCGAATTCAAAGAAAATTTTTGCATACAATTTTTCAGAATTCCAGTTCTCTTTGCAAAACCTGATTTCCTTGTTGCCTCTTCATTTTTAATTATGATCTCACCTTTCCCCCATCAATACAAATGCTGAAGGTTATGTACTTCTGTTTTATAGATTATGCAAGAAATACAGAAAGTAGTAAAGGAAAGCGAGAAGAAAGGACTAAACATCAATTGTAAAAAGACGGAATACATGGCTGTTAGCAAAAGGAAGAGACCAACATGCAAATTCCAAATTGGAAATATCAAAATGAAATTTGTATAAAGGGTTCAGTTCGAAATTCAAATAATATTACCCGGATCGAGCTGCAGAAGACCGGAGGTGATAACGGCCGAAATGTTGTTATAATAACAACAAAAATGACGAAAACAGCCTAAATATGAATACTGCATTAATTTAAATCATAAGTCTTACGCATGTCATAAATCTTATATAAGTCATAAGCCATATGTTTTATATATAAGTCATAAGCCTTATAAGTCATACATATATAAGTACAATAATTGAAATATCCGGGAAGTGTTTTAACAAAGGATTGAGAGTTTAACACGGAACTCGAAATCTACATTCCAATTCCAGTCGAGTTTGTCACATTAACTAAGGCACCAAATACCCTTGGTAAAGGTATGCATCCATCTTTTCTCCCTGCAACTATGGGTTGAATAGCAGGACATAATGGGTTCTATAGCCTTGGTTGGCAACCAATCTACCGAAGAATGAGATGGCAGTCTAATGCGGGAAAATCTTCTGCATAGTCAGTCATGGATCGAAAGAGATATGACCATCCAAGAGTTTATCATGTATGGCACTTAACTGACTGACTTTATCATCTCTCTACACATTGTTTTGTTTCTTAATTTTACGTTCGTCAGTTGTATGTAAAATTTTAAATACTACAGTACAGTTGGTTTAATTTCTCCATGGACCTGGTCCATTGCTTTGTTTTAAATGTCAATCGCAAGAACCTTTCGCAACTTTATAAATTTGTTCTCTGCCCTTCAAAATCGTCGACACAGGCGAGTGTGATAACTTCAGATACTGTAGGACCTCATTCATTTTCCTTCTTCCTGTTTATTTTATTTTATTTTTTATTTTTTATTTTTTTTGGCGTCGAGATCAATAAACTTTCTTTCCTTCGTGGCAAGTTGAGGGCTAAACGTAGACAATTTCCTCTTGGTTTTAGGGGAGGAGTTAAGAAAAATTTCAAAAACACAAACGGACTCGGGGGATGTGTGCTGTACCGATGCTACCCTTATTGCCGCTAAACAATATCAACCAACTAAAATCCAAATATTCAGATTTCGGCATTAAATAACCCATGGAGGTGTTTATATGCCGCTAAACAAAATCAACCAACCAAAATACAGATATTTAGATTTCGGTATTAAATAACCCATAGAGGTGTTGATATGCCGCTAAACAAAATCAACCAACCAAAATACAAATATTTAGATTTCGGTATTAAATAACCCATAGAGGTGTTGATATGCCACTAAACAATATCAACCAACCAAAATCCAAATATTCAGATTTCGGTATTAAATAACCCATAGAGGTGTTGATATGCCGCTAAACAAAATCAACCAACCAAACAACCAACATGAAAGAACTCTTTAATGACATTAATCCATATAATATCCTACAATTTCTTAAAGAAATCAAACTGTATTCCGAAATATAAATTCAACAAAACTACAACATAAAACACATATCACCGCCTCTAATAATTATGTTCACACAAACTTGCACAAAAGCTGAGTATCGTTTACCATGTATTCAATTGTGAAAGCAGAACAACATATCATAATTTTATTACTTCCAAGCTCTCAAGAAGATTAAATTTCGACATTAAATGACCCATAAGAAGCTGATATGCCGTTTTATAGAGAAATCAATCAATCCACATGCGAAATGTCTGGCATTACGACATGATGAATTTTGTGGAAAACCTGTATATGTTTTTTTTTATAGTCTATATTTGCACAGAACATGCTACCTCACTGATGATAAGTCACCGGTTCGCCATTACCATCTCTCGGGCTTGCTGAATCTTCTTGTCAGTGGTGGGGACTGACCGGCGCCCTGCTCCTTCTTCATGTGTCACGCTTCTCCAGTCACTTTTAAACTATTCGATTCACTCCTACACACTTCTACGCGATATTACACTGTCACCGTATTCTGTTAAATGCCTTCGAAGAATTTAAACCCCTGACACACCTGCCGACCAGAGAAATGTGTTCACTGCGCACTTTTATCTAATTACCTCAGGAACACCTAATTAAGAACATGAGGTCGACTACTGCACTGTCCACGGTGACCGGTAATGTCTTCCAGTATGTATCCACCCCCACCTTACACATGTGACATCGGAGATCGAGTGATGTCAAATGTCCCCGCGATTTCAGAGATGAAATATCCCATCTGTGTGGTACCAACGTCGTGTCCCGTTCGAAAACCGATAATTCATAGTGCGTCGCCTTCATCAGCCAAGCTGGTGTTCACACTGACTCACCAGAACATAATTTATATACGCCTGGGTATTTCCATGACGTCGGGGTATGGCGATGCTAACGCCTATCATATTTGCATACTGCTTTACTGTAAGCAGACAACGGGAGTCTCACGACCTGTACACAGACCAGCCAATGACTACCCCCGTTTGCGTCTACATTCTCCTTGGTGTCAGGGTGCGCCAAAATACCGAGAAAAAGGCCGATGCAAGCTCATAAAAAAGCAAATGATGAAAACAAACTCTTCGACGAGAAATGAGGATTCGGAAACTGCTTCCAATAAGGTGTCGTAATCAGGACTTCATTTGCTCCGATCTGGGTGGGTAGGCAGGTAACACTTGGGACAACTTCTGCAATGTCGGACTAACCATTAGACTTTTCTTCTTAGCAACTCTCTGTCCATCCCAATATCACGACACGTGGCTCCCAAGACGAACTAGCGACATCGGGACTACCCGAGGAAAAGTCTGTCCTTCATGAGGGGCGAACCAGAAATGAGTGCTTCAATCCCAATTGTGACTGTTAACATAGAACAACAACCGGAAATCATTGTTGTCCGGTTTGTTGTCACTTTACCCCAAATTATTTAATTTATTTATTCATTTGTTATCGTTCTGTACATTGCGTGGTCATATTTAAATGCAAATAAATGACAGAACCGACCAACAAAAATAATTGACAAAGTTTGTAATAAGCAATAACAAGAAAAAGAAAAGAACAGGTCAAAAATAATATAAAGCAAGCAAACAATATATACAAGGCAAATTAACAGTAATAAGGCAAACCAACAGTAATATGGCAAAATGTTCACAAACTAAGAATTGGTGTTGACACACAAGAGTAAGTTTGGATAAGTGACTGTAGTGTTTTGACTTCAAGACAAAACAGACTGAGACTGAGTGAGATGAAACTGAGAACTGGCCTATTTTATTGTCCAGGAAGAAATCCCAGAATGCATTTGTGTGCTTCTGCCTATAAATTGGGGAGTGGAAAGTGTTTTGCAATTATTCCCCACAAAGATTGGAACTAACACCAACCAAAATGTAATGGTCGCATGACTCATGAGCTGAAATTTATTTTGTGATATTTCAACAATAGAATTTTGATACAGCAACAACAAGGTATTGACTTAAGAATGTCCAGGTCTTTCAGGCCCATTCTTAACTGGTGATGAGTCTGAAAAGAGGAAAATAAATTTAATTCCAATAATGATTCAGATTTTGAGAGCACTGGCAGAAAACCAACTGCATAGACTGTTAATGGCAATGCACACTGTTATATTTACAAATTTTGCATTTTTATGCAATTTTATTACATTCTGATTCCAAGGAAATTACCTATTAAAACCAGATATTCAAATGTGCAAATGCCCTCACCAATAGGACAAGTGTAGAGTCAATGGTCATGGTTAAATATAAATAAATGGCATAAGTGTCCAATAAACAAAATTGACAAAGTTTGTAATAAACAACATCAAGAAAAAGAAAAGAACAGGTCCAAAATTAATATAAAGCAAGAAAACAATATATACAAGGCAAAGCAACAATAGTAAGGCAAAGCAACAGTAATAAGGCAAAAAGTTCACGAACTAAGAATTGGGGTTGACACACAAGAGTAAGTTTGGATAAGTGACTGTAGTATTTTGACTTGAAGACAAGACAGACTGGGACAGAGTCAGATGAAACTGAGAAATGGCCTATTTTATTAACCAGGAAGAAATCCCAGCATGCATTTGTCTATAAACTGGGGAGGAAAAGGTGTTTTGCAGTCAACCCTAGCCAGATTGGAGCCAACACCCTCCCTCAATCAAATAGATAAGTGCATTTATTTTCCCATTTCCTAACCCCTCCCGTTTTATGAAGCCAATAAATACAAACATTTACAATTGGTTTGCGTGTGTATATATATATATATATATATATATATATATATATATATATATATATAGTAACGATACAATATAGTAATCCGTATGGAATTAAGACAGAGCAAAATTATTATTAATTAAAGAGTGTTTGATATTCTTTAATTAATAATTATATATATATATATATATATATATATATATATATATATATATATATATATATATATATATATGTACAAGTATAGAATGGTGTATATGGAATAAATTCCAATAACAAAAACATATTATTCTTAAAAAGAGTGCTCAATACAGAGTAGAGGAAATATAATTTATTCGAAAATTATAACATAAATATGTTATAAAATCACTACAAAAATAGCCATTTTGTTTCAACACTTCTTTTCAAACTCTTTATTCTACATTCAACATCATCACTTGATAAGATACCAGAGGTGTTGAAACCAATGGCTATTTTTGTAGTGATTTTATTTATGATATAATTTTCGATTATATATATATATATATATATATATATATATATATATATATATATATATATATATATATATATATCATTTTCAACTATTAATATTTCAAACTTTTTTTATTTTATTACATCATATATTTTTTAAATGTTTCATAACATTTAAAAAAATTTTTAGATATTATTACATTATTTTTTTTTTTCTATTTTTTGCGGGGGGACAATAATTTCATTTAATTAGTTAATCGCTTTAAAGACCATATCTCAGAGATTTATTGTTGATCATAAAAAAAAACCTTGAGACTGGGATAAAATCTCACGCCTTCTCCATCTATATAAGTGTCGAAGTCTTAGTGTCACATCCTATGACTTTTTTCCAATCAATATATTATATAGCAGTTGATTAATATATCAATATTTGTAAATATTCTACAGTAAAACTGAGCAAATATTAGTGAGCTATCACAGGAGTCATTTGTCAGAGATTTTAACTAACACATGCAGTATAAGTAATCTATAAATTAATATTTCCTACTGATATGAACGAACGTCTATACGCAATTCGTCTTTTTTAAATTCTATCCATTGATTCCTAACGCATGATTTGTAAGAACCGAGGAACTAATTTGTGCACAGACAAAAGCGGATGAAGAAACCGTATGTGCACTGCGGCTCTCTTCTGTCTGTCGACGAACAACGTCGTTGCATTATGTGTACGCATGTCACGTTACCGTCCATTGTTCTCGTGTTTTACTCTTTCCATTGTATTTGTCATAGCCCCAAAATGCAAATATGAATGAAGTGATAGCGAAGCCGTCTAAAGAAAGAAAGATATCACCATGGAAAGGAAGGAAAAAATATACCTTAAAATACAAGAAAAAAATTGCGAAGAAAGCGTTTATTAATTACATTCAATCTATTGTTTGGAACTATTTTTAGTGACGAAGAAGAAACATGGATCCCTACGAAAGCTACAATGAAAATAATGCTTTGAAAAATGAAAAATCGAAAATTGTAAAACCATTGAAGACAAACGCAACAAAAATAAATACGTAATTAAACATGCTGTTTTATTTAATTATGCAATTATGGTACAAGGCCAAATAATTAACAAAATGTGATCATGAGTGCACTTGTTAAGGGATACAGCTCTGATGTGGCTAAGGTCGCTTATGTCATTCCGGTGGTCTACGATATGCCTGTATTTTCTGTATAATTACATCTATGTGTCGAATTAAATGGATCGTCGTCGAATATAAGAAGCATTATTATTATTATTATTATTATTACAGGTTGAGTATCCTTCATCCGAAATACCCAAATCCGAAAACCTCCAAAAACCGAAAGTTTTTTTCAGCAGCTAACATGACTTGCCACAAACGGAAAATTTCAGAAAACACTGGGAATGTCCTAGGTGATGTGCAGCTCTTGTAAGTGACCTCATCTGTCCTGGGTTGCGCCAGTTTTTTCTTAGTCATCGTGACAGCAATACTTTTTGTCTGTGGATTACTTACAAGGTGTTTCGTGCTCAGTAAAGATATTGTTTAAAATGTCAAAAAGTCCTGCATTTACATTTTTTCTAAGTAGTGATCATGTTTTTTGTACGTGTACAGAAAGTACAAAAGTTTATTTTAATATGAAATTTTAATTTCACCACTTGTATCTTTATGTACACAAAATTTATTAAATTTTAAATAAAACTACCTTCAGGATATATGTATAAACTGCAATGAAATGTAAAGGGATACTGTGTTTATGCTTGGGTTCCATTCCCAAACTGAACCATTTTATAGATGCTATATACAAATTAAATAGCCTGTATTCCAAAATCCGAAAAAAAAGTCTGAAAACCGAAGCACTTCTGGTCCCAAGAATTTAGGATAGAGGATTCTCACCCTGTATTATTAATATTAGCCTATTATAACTGTGCGTGTTCCGCCATTCGTTAGTTCGCACGACCGTTACGGTATTACTACTGATCCTCACTCTTTAGTGCAGTGAGGGAGCTACTGCAGCGAGCAGCTGTTTCCCGAGATCGGGTACCTCTGTCCGAATAGAGAGAGACACAACTGAGAGATGAAATATAGTTTATCCCCCCAAGGACAGATACTACACTTTGATCCCAGCCAAAAGGCCGAGAAGTGATATATTTTTCAGAGAGCCCACGTTGCTACCGAATGTGACACAAGGTCAGTTTAAAGTGGATATAGCGTTAATACCATGTAAAATTTGACCAAGCCCCCTCGGCACTTCACCATTTGGAGACGCTTCAAGCACCGAGCAATAAACCCAGCCCTTTCACGAAGGAGATGTACTGCCTGGGAGAGGGAAGATCCTTGGGGCTTGGGATTAATATTATGTGAACCTCCCTGAGTCAAAAGGCCGAGAAGCGTTGGCAACCTCGATAAAAACGCCATTTTTCAGACGCACAGTATCGAACGACGAAAACCGAGTAAGGCAATCGGCAAAAATCCAGTTACCATAAATTAAATAAAATCATCGACTAAATTATTTTAAAATTGTCATTAAGAGAAATGTTCGTAAGACAGGGATTTAGCAAGTTGTTATTATTTCACATCAGTTTAAATGATAAATAATAAATAATAATAAAAATAACGGTCCTACACCAAAAAATATATATATTTATTTTGTCACCGAACAATGCAAGCAATTCCACGTGTAGTAGTTAAGAGGATATCATCAGTGGAGAGTTCAATCGAAAGAGAATAATTACAGTGAGTTTCGATCTGCAGACTAAATCTGCACATGGGACCGGATGACTGGCAGTATATTCAGGACGGTGATGACAAGGCATCTAATGTAAACCAAATCTATATCTAAGTTTTTGACTTTGGAACAAACGAGACCCGTGTCTCTCCTTTTGTGTCTAGTGTAAATCGAATCTATATCTTTTTTTTTTCTCTCTAGTGTAAATTGAAATCGTGTTTTCAGTACTGACATGTTTTATTTAGTCAGCTTTTTGTCACTTATGCCCCTATAGCTTCTAGCAATGTCAATGCATGAGATTATTTTAAGTTTGGAAAGAGAGAATTTGATTAAAATAAAGGCATCATTTCTGTTATGGTAATTTACCCACACACGCATGAACTCTCGCAGCTATAAATAGGAGCAGGTTCTGCCTTTTAGTGTGTGAAGTTTCCAACAGTCAGCTCAGACAGTCGGACCGAACATTCTTGCTGTAACACTCTCGTTTGTATATGTTTGTATTACTGTTTTCTGCTATTATATTTGTTTAACTCAATTCCTCTTTTGTGTCTTCAATTCTGGCCCTAACAAGGCCACAACAATTTCTGAGGTCCTATTATTTTGTTTTGGTAAATCTTGGTACATTTTTTTAAATAGGTAACTCATCCATATTTTGAACTCATCCACAAAGTAAAGAAAAGGGAAAGAAGAACTCCGATAAAGTGTAAATCGGAAATTTTTATATTCCAGAAATTGTTGAGATGTTTTACAAAAACTGTTTTTTCGTCTTTTTTTTTTTCTCTTTTTAGTTCAGTTTCTTCTTATGAAAACAGACTGTGTACAACAGGAAAGAGACTAGTCACAGGAAGATTTCATACTGACTCTTGTTACTAAATCAGGTGGACTAACTACGTGATATTTAGTAGTAGATACATGAAAATGTGCAAGTATTTAACAGAAAAATATTTGGCTCACTTTGAATGTGTTACTTAGTATATAATTTCTAACAACTTAATAAATAGTTATGCTTAAAATTGATTTATAGGGATGATATACACACACACACTCATATATATATATATATATATATATATATATATATATATATATATATATATATATATATATATTGATCCGGTATTTGATACGTTTTACATAATGTGTATTTTTTATCCATAAATCATAAGTTAATTAAATTATATTTTAAGTTGGTATCCACTCAGCTGGGAAATTGTATCTTATTAATAATTTTGATTAAAAAATGCCTAAGAATAATCTGAGTGAAGAGAGCAGGATGTGTTTTCCTTTAAAAAAAAGGGGGGGTGAAATGAGCCTTGCTTACTATAAAGTCCATCGTGGTCGAGTAACAAAGCATACCGGACCAATATATATATATATATATATATATATATATATATATATATATCCCTATAAATCAGAGGAGATTCATTAAATTCAACTGAGCCTGCCTGTCTAATTTCATTTTTATGATATTTTACAGTTTACCAATATTTAACTATAGACTCAAGTATAAACTTGACCAACAATTTATAGACTCAAGTATAAACTCGATCAATATTTAACTATAGACTCAAGTATAAAATTGACCAAGATTTATCTACAGACTCAAGTATAAACTAGATCAATATTTAACTACAGACTCAAGTATAAACTTGACCAAGATTTATCTACAGACTCAAGTATAAACTAGATCAATATTTAACTACAGACTCAAGTATAAACTTGATCAATATTTAACTATAGACTCAAGTATAAGCTTGAACAAGATGTATCTACAGATTCAGGTATAACGAAAGAGAATTATATAATCCAACAGGGTTGATGATATGCTGTAAAATCCGCCAAATCAACAAATAATTGGAGTCCATTTCTGCAGCCAATTTCATTTATTTGACACGAAACAAGACAATTTCTGGGTGATTCTGGCTTTCTTTTGTGTTAATTCTTCGCCATGTCATTAATGGATGCCGTATTCCTGTATAAATAGCTAACTATTCTACTCGTATTTTATCCATTCTTGTATTCAAAACTAAATAAATAAATATCAAATTGTTTTTTGTTTTGTTTCGTTTTTTTTTTAACTTAGGCAGTCATTATATATCCATCGCTCTCATTCCAGGAATAATAATTCGATTCTTGCATGATTGGGCAAGAGTTACAAAAGTTAAAAAATAAAACATGTCAGCACAGAAAAAATTAGTTCAGTCTACAATGGATTGGAAAAAAGTTAGATATATCCGATTTACACTAGAGACAAAAGGGGAGACATGGGTCTCGTTTGCTCCAGAGTCAAAAACTTAGATATTGGTTTCGTTTACCTTAGTGTTGAAATGGTCGACAGTGGGTTGTCCTGGTTACACTAGAGTCAAAAAGATAGATATAGATACGGTTTACACTTCACTCGAAAAGGTTTACATAGGTCCTGTTTATACCATATGGTAAAAAAAGGTCCGGTTTACACCATAGACAAAGTGGTAGACAAAGGTACGTTTTGAACAATAGCAAAGAAAGAGACATAGATCCGCTTTACACCATAGTGAAAGAAGGTTGGCATAGGCCCGGTTTACACCATAGTCATAAAGGTAGACATAGGTGACATTTGTAAAATCAAACTTAAGTTCAGTTTTGTTCCTGCGTATTACAAGAGAAATTAAAGGGTTGTCCAAACATCGATTCCTTTTAAGCTTTTAGATTTCGAAATGTCTCGCCAACGTATTTTTACATTGCAAGCACTTTATTCAATCCCAGCATCTGAAGTGGTGTTGGATCGATTTTTCTTTCTAATTATATCTCCGATTGACTTGGAGGTAAAGACTCTAGCAATGAGAACTAATTTTCAAATCTTTTATAGACAGAGTGTTAGTAGGATTATGAATTTTGTGTTGTAGATGTTAGAAATGCTATCAGCGGTGTCTAGCTTTTTGGACATGTGAACATTGTGTTCTCGTTTTCTAGCGTTAAAGATGAAATGATCAGGGTTGTAAAGAAGTCTGAATGTTTTCTCAATGTATTTCTCTTCCTCACCTAGGTTATTCTCTTCCTCACCAAAGTTATTCTCTTCGTCACTTAGGTTATTCTCTTCCTCACCAAAGTTATTCTCTTCGTCACTTAGGTTATTCTCTTCCTCACCTAGGTTATTCTCTTCCTCACCTAGGTTATTCTCTTCATCACTTAGGTTATTCTCTTCCTCAACTAGGTTATTCTCTTCGTCACTTAGGTTATTCTCTTCCTCACTTATGTTATTCTCTTCCTCACCTAGGTTATTCTCTTCCTCACTTAGGTTATTCTCTTCGTCACTTAGGTTATTCTCTTCCTCACTTAGGTTATTCTCTTCCTCACAGGTTATTCTCTTCCTCACCTAGGTTATTCTCTTCCTCACCTAGGTTATTCTCTTCATCACTTGGGTTATTCTCTTCCTCAACTAGGTTATTCTCTTCGTCACTTAGGTTATTCTCTTCCTCACTTATGTTATTCTGTTCCTCACCTAGGTTATTCTCTTCCTCACAGGTTATTCTCTTCCTCACTTAAGTTATTCTCTTCGTCACTTAGGTTATTCTCTTCGTCACTTAGGTTATTCTCTTCCTCACCTAGGTTATTCTTTTTGTCACTTAGGTTATTCTTCCTCACCTAGGTTATTCTCTTCGTCACTTAGGTTATTCTCTTCCTTACCTAGGTTATTCTCTTCGTCACTTAGGTTATTGTCTTCTTCACTGAGGATATTCTCTTCCTCACCTAGGTTATTCTCTTCCTCACCTAGGTTATTCTCTTCGTCACTAAGGTTATTCTCTTCCTCACCTAGGTTATTCTCTTCGTCACTTAGGTTATTGTCTTCTTCACTTAGGATATTCTCTTCCTCACCTAGGTTATTCTCTTCCTCACTTAGGTTATTCTCTTCGTCACTTTGGTTATTCTCCTCCTCACAGGTTATTCTCTTCCTCGCCTAGGTTATTCTCTTCGTCACTTAGGTTATTCACTTCCTCACTTAGGTTATTCTCTTCCTCACTTAGGTTATTCTCTTCCTCAACTAGGTTATTCTCTTCCTCACCTAAGGTTATTCTCTTCCTCACAGGTTATTCTCTTCGTCACTAGGGTTATTCTCCTCCTCACTTAGGTTATTCTCTTCCTCACCTAGGTTATTCTTTTTGTCACTTAGGTTATTCTTTTTGTCACTTAGGTTATTCTCTTCCTCATCTAGGTTATTGTCTTCCGCACCTAGTTATTCTCTTCATCACTTAGGTTATTCTCTTCCTCACAGGTTATTCTCTTCCTCACTTAGGTTATTCTCTTCGTCACCTAGGTTATTCTCTTCGTCACTTAGGTTATTCTCTTCCTCACTTAGGTTATTCTCTTCCTCACTTAGGTTATTCTCTTCGACACTTAGGTTATTCTCTTCCTCACTTAGGTTATTCTCTTCCTCACTTAGGTTATTCTCTTCGTCACCTAGGTTATTCTCTTCGTCACTTAGGTTATTCTCTTCCTCACCTAGGTTATTCTCTTCCTCACTTAGGTTATTCTCTTCGTAACTTAGGTTATTTTCTTCCTCACTTAGGTTATTCTCTTCCTTACCTAGGTTATTCTCTTCGTCACTTAGGTTATTCTCTTCGTCACTTAGGTTATTCTCTTCGTCACTTAGGTTATCTCTTCCTCACTTAGGTTATTCTCTTCCTCACCTAGGTTATTCTCTTCCTCACTTAGGTTATTCTCTTCGTAACTTAGGTTATTTTCTTCCTCACTTAGGTTATTCTCTTCCTTACCTAGGTTATTCTCTTCGTCACTTAGGTTATTCTCTTCCTCACTTAGGTTATTCTCTTCCTCACTTAGGTTATTCTCTTCGTCACTTAGGTTATTCTGAGCTACATATTCTAAGGGATCTGACGTAGAATCTCATGACTAGTCCTGATTTTATTTTTCACTGTGATGGGAATAAAAATTAATTAGATCGTTTCAGGCTTAATGACATAAAAATGTTTGTATTAAAAATAAATCTTTTCTTTCAGGAATAATAATAATAATAATACTGAGACTGTACCAATAGTAATCGGAGCACTGGGCCTCGTGAGAAAAGAAATGGACAATTTTATAGTGTCCCAAGTAACATCAACATACAAGTTTCCCAGAGGATCGCCCTACTAGGAACATCCCATATGCTAAGAAAAGTGCTATCAATTAAATGACAATTCTTTTGTAGGACCTAAGAACCATAGTCTGGACCCGGTTCTACAGGATACAAAGCTGGAAACATTACAAACACAAATAATAATAATAAAAGATCGAGATTAACAGGATGTGGGGAATAAAGACTGGGACTGTACCAATAGTAATCGGAGTACTAGGCTTCGTAAGAAAAGGAATGGACAATTTTACTAACAGTATACCAGGTAACATCATCATACATGTTGCCCAAAAGATCGCCCTACTAGGAACATCCCATATACTAAGAAAAGTGCTATCAATTAAATGACAATTCTCCTATAGGGCCTAAGGACAATAATTTGGACCCGGCTCTACAGCACACAAAGCAGGAAACATAACATACACAAATAATAATAATAATAATAATAATAATTACAACCTCATCTTGAAGTCGAAATCTTAAAAATGTGGCATATGAGTACATCAATAATTTATGTTGTACTTGGAGCCCTTGGTTTGATTGGAAAAGTCTCCGGTAGGCTCATTGAAGGGATGTTTGGTTGTTCATACCTTAAAGAAATACAAAAAATTGTACTCACAAGTACAGCTCCCGCATTACGAAGAGATTTATCTATGTAAAATGTGTGTGATCTTTGTGTTTTTGCAAACATGATCAGCGGAAAATATCATGAAGTCATTCCTGGCCTTAGGTCTCTGGTTAGGACCCGGAAGGAAATGTGTATACAACAGAAATCAAAGGAAATAATAATAATAATAATAATAATAATAATAATAATAATAATAATAATGTTGTTTTTTATGAATTCATATGTATTTAATGCAATTCACGCACAACTTGTCGAGAGCGTCTCACTACGCCTTCTTGGTCTCACGTTTTCCACTGACCTAAGGTGGAACAACGACATTGAATCTATAGTTCCATCTACCGCAAGGAAAGTTGGTTCTCTGTGTCGCGCCAGAAGGTTTTTCTCGTCTGAGTCCATCCTTCAAATCTAGAAATCAACTGTTTGTCTTTGCATTCAATACTGTTGCCATATATGGCCTGATCCCCACGCTGTTCAACTCGAGGGTCTCGACAAAATTCAAAGACGGATATGCAATGTGATAAGTCCTGACCTGGCATCCTGACTCCAGTCATTTTCTCACAGACGGGATGTGGTCTCCTTCTGTCTTTTCTACAAATATTTTCATGGCAACTGCTCTGACGAGCTATTTTCACTGGTGCCTCAACAGCATGAATTTAAGCGTGCATAGTTTGATAAAAAGGGAGGACTGGAACCTGAATATTTAACATCAGAAAGAGACAGTTGAAATTACTAGGGCGCATAATGAGGAAAGAGGGCTTGGAAAATTTGACACGCATAGGGCACATTGAAGGCAAGAGGAACACTGGAACAAACCTACCACGCGAGCTTGAGAGAACAGAGTTTAGGAGCGATAACAAAAAAGACAAAATTTATTAAGATCTGAGAAAGGACAATAAATTGTGGAGAGCCATGATTGCTAGCGTCCTGAAGCGACACGGCTCATATGAGAAGAGAAAAAGTTGATCTGCTGTGTTGTTTTGATTTTGGCGCCAGTTTACTCAAACTTTATACCGACTTGATTGACGGTGGCTCGCCAACGTGTGCAACACCCGGCTTGCTATTTCGACTTGCGTCTTCTTACATCAAAGAAAAACAAGAATAATGTTAAAGTTTGAGTTGCATTCAATGATGACAGCAATTCTTAAAAAATGGATGTTTTGAGGGGTTTTTTCTGTTATTATTTAACTGAAACAGAAAGAATACGGGTATAAAAAAAACAGTGGACCCGAAGATTCCGTTGTGTTCTCTCCTTGTTATAAAGCAATGAAAAACAAATAAAAAATTACTCGTTCATTTTAACAAGCTTAGCACATTTCAGTAATGTTGTTAGATGAAATAGTAAGTGAATTACTGCGGCATCTGGAGTTGTTAATTGCTTTCATTTGTAAGGCTTTTTTGGCGTTTTTTTTTTTCTTTCTTCATCCAAGAAGAGTTCTGCTTTAGAAAGAAACATGGCGAACAATTTAAAGAAAGAGAATAATAAAATATAGCATGAGCTTCTAATTTTCTTACAAATGCATGGAATTAAAGTTTCGGCTTCAAACATGGAAATTATTTTTTCCCTTTCTTTTTTCATTTTTTTTTCTAATCAGTAAAGTACGTTAATTACGTAACGCTCCCTTTTTGATATTTGCGCCACGTCTTCATTGTATCCTCTTCCACGGAAGTAAACGAAATGCTAGCCGCAAATTATTTGTACCTTTTTATTCACGCCATGTTTCTCAATGAGTGATGGTTTGTTCCTGAAAGTTAATTCAACCCCACCTCTATCTGAGAGCCGAATTCGAATTCCAGTCGATCTTGTTACATTTACTTTTGTGCGTAAATACAGTTTGGAAAGTTATGAATACGAACTATGGGTTTCACTATGATCAATTCATATAGTCTCTCTGTTCGGCTCAGAGAACCGAGATGCTGAAGACGACAGGAGAGTTCAGTATATATATATATATATATATATATATATATATATATATATATATATATATATATATATATATATATATACTGAACTCTCCACAAATCAGTCCCTACCCACATTTCTCACCCACACAAGACAGGCGTGCTTGCGGAGGTGTTGAGGCCTCACACTTATGTACACACCCATACTCATCATACTCACTCACTCCCTAAGAACCAAATACCACACACACTTAACAGAGACACATCCCCTTTCCAGGAACCAATAAAACTGTAAAAATGACCAAGGGAATTCAGAGCGGCATGAATCCATCCAACCCTTATCTTAAATAACAACTTAAACGAAACTGTTTGACAAACACAAGAAATGACCAAAAGTCATGATAAAAAAATAAAACAAATGAAAACTCCAGATAAAGTTCATTTTTTCCATCAAGTCATTCATTTCTGTAGTTCACTGCTAATAACAAGCAGATTTTTTTTCTCCTGATGATGGCCATGTTGGCCGAAACTAGTCGAGAAATCTAATTGAAATAATAAAAACGAAAGAATATTAATATACAACCCAGTGTGTCTGAATATTTTAATTTTTTAATATTTTTCATTGTTCAAAACATATATATATATATTTATATATATATATATATATATATATATTGGGACAAAGTGGAAAAGTTTTTTATTCACAACGCATTCGTTAGGTAGTGAGGTAGACGTTTTCAGGTCAGAATCAAAGACAAATCTCTCAAACGTTTCTTTCGTTCTGGCCTGAGGACGCCTATATGGCTGCATAACGAAAAGGAAACGAGTTCTTAATAAAAAATCTTTTCCACTTTGTTTATTTTTTCTCCACCTTTCTTCGGATTCTATATCCTGATATCAAGCATATATATATATATATATATATATATATATATATAGGCAGCATACCTTCATTCAGAAATGTTTAATTGAATAATAGACATATTGTGTTTATTTATTTTTATTATAATCTTTTCTAGTTCTCTTATCAGTTTCTTGATGTTAAGATGAAATCCAGCATGGAAGACTCCATAGTTTTTTCCTACCCAAATACTTTCGATCTTCTCCGAAATCAGCCTCAGGGTAGACTTAGAAAGACAAACTTATTGTAACTTGTGATGGTGATTTTTCAAAAACACGCTTGAACGCGCTAAGTTATAATTATTTTGTGTGTGCGTGCGCGCGCGTGTGTGTGTGTTTATAATTATTAAATATGGCGACTTTCAATCTCATGATATGACACTAAACTATGACGTCAAACATTGAACATTATTCTTTAATTTCCTTTGTAACATATCTAAAAAAAAACAAAAAAGAAAAGTACTTCATGTGTCACTTTCTTTCTATTACTCTCTCTTTCTTTCACCTTTCCCTTTTTCCTTCTTTTCACTAGCTTCGTCTTTCTCTTCTTAAAGGACAAACAGAATTATGAAAGTCATTGTCAGGGTTAGGAAAGAAAGGTCTCATCCGATTGGTTATTTGATATCTTACAATGCTTATTGTGAACCAATCAGAATCTATGATTCATTCGTTACACTGCTGTGATTACTGTCTGCATCTTCTGCTGTATGCTACCTTGGATGTTTGTTGCTGGTTTCAGCTTTCCGCATTGCTGCCTCAAACCTAAAGCTGCGATCAAACACAACATCGGTCAATATTGACTAACAATGCAGTTACACCAATTGATCTCAAAATAGTATTTCAGCACCAAAGATTTTTCTTTTGAGCTTTTACTAATATCGAATATAATTATCACATTCAACAATCAAGCTTATTCGTTTTTTGTCTGATGCTAAAAACTTAACACTCACACATACACACACGCATATAAATAAAAATTGCAAGTGCATTATATATATACACGTTACGCACATTATATTGTAATTTTTTAAATGAGAAATTACCATTATTATAAATGCTTTCTATTCAGATATTGTATTCTTAAACAGCCTAGTTAAATCGAGAATTTCATATGGATGCCATTCATGGCACCAAACCCGTTCAGAAATATCTAAACTGTCAGCTCTATAAAACCGCTTTCTCTTATCAGTGGTTAAAATGCCTTTAAGCGAGAGTATTATAATTTGATAACTACTACTACAATGTTTTACAAGTTTATATTCTAGCCTCTTTTCTGGTCTTTGCCTCGACTTCCGCACCTGCTTTCAAATCCGGCTCCCAAAGCCTTGATCCTTATCAGAGATAAGAATATTTTTCTAATGAACCAGAGTGCTTGAAAAAATAAAAAGGAAATTTGACCACCCCTACCCTGACCATGGTGCCATAAAGTCGGGGGATAACGCTCACAACTTATCGGACTCTTTCTTCCAAAAAGCAGCTACCAAACTTTCTATTCTTATCAGAGATAAGAATATATTTTCTGATGAATGAAAGGCCGAGAAAGTGTATATCAATTTTGGAGGGAATAGTTTCTGAGCCTTCTAATCTCGATAAATACGGCAGTGAGTGTTGGTCATCAAAGAACAATTTACTTGCTTCAAGAACTTTTAGGCGCTCAAAGAAATATTTTGAGCCAAACTTGAAATGAGCTTCCTCTTAACACTATCCGCAAAGCTACTGCTTTATTTCTGAATTTACCGCTGTTTTACTGCGCACCCTGTAGATGATATAGGAGAACTGTTGCATTAGTAACGTAAAACGTCGCTTTGACCGCCTACTCGCCAGTATAACACCCAAGATTAGTGCCCAGTAAAGAAAAACGGCAAATTTATTCTTCGAGAAAATACCATTTATAATTGATCCATCTCAGTCGTACTCAAAAGCCCATTGATTACGGTATCTCACTTGCAAAACCGTCGTCGTGACATCGTCGATGTTGATTCGATGAAGTGGAACTTAGCTGAAGCTTGAAATGATCTTCTTCTTAACACTATCCGCAAAGCTACTGCTTTATTCCTGAATTTACCACCGTTTTACTGGTCACCCTGTAGATGATATAGGAGAACTGTTGCATTGATAACGTAAAACGTCGCTTTGACCACTTACTAGCCAGGCGTCGGATCGGGCTTAATCAGATCCCTTCGCTGAATCTTATCAACATGGTTAGCCTTATCAGGAGACGGGGGTTCGGAATAACATTTCATTCACCTTCCACGAATATTCAAAACAAGTTTATATGAACACTTTTTCTTCCTTTAGGTTAGATGAATATTCTTCTCTCTTTCTTTCTCTCATATTTTGTATATATCCCTTTACCTTTCTTGTGTATATAAATAAACATTTTCTTCTTCTATCGTTACATCCCGAGTAGAGTTATTAAAACAATTATAAAAGAGCGTGTTCACGCGTGTTTTTTTTCTTTTTAAAACTCAGCATCTTAACGATCACAGTTACAATAAGTTTGCATTTGTAATTCACCTCTGAGGATGATCTTGGAGGAGAGTGAAATTTCTTGGGTAAGAAAATACTACGGCTCATTTCTTGATGAATTTCATCTTAACATCGAGAAACTGGTTAGAGAACGAGAAAGGTTTATTGTAAAAATAAAGGGTGTTTCATTAAGGCGGATTATATATAAAGGTGTTTCATTAAGATGGATCAAAATCAACAGTAAATAAATCAGTGTTATTGGTGAAAATTTATTTATTTCTCTATTGGATCATGTTATTTAAGTCATGGCAATTATGTGTGAAAAATAATATCGCCCAAATGTCAGCCAAGGCTTCGGCGACACACCTCCACTCAATGGTCAAAATTTTTGATGACGTCTCTACATAGTTGCTCCTAGATCTCACCAATATGCCTTATTATCCCGTCTTTCAGCTGTTGAATTGTTGTTGGCTTGTTGGCATAGACCTTCCTTTTGAGATGACCTTAAAGGAAGAAATCTAAATGCGTCAAGTCGCACGATCGTTGTGACCAATTGACTTTGCTGTTTCGAGAGATGATGCGACCTGGGAAATTCTCATTGAATTTCGGTTTGAACGTTCATTTTCGTAATAGGCTTCGATAATTTTAACATGCTGTTTGATTGTTGATCTTTTCATGGCTGAAAATGCCAAAGACTTAAGTTGTTAAATCTGAAAGAAAAAGAAAAAAATCATTAGACGCTTAAACTTAATTCATATTTAAAATCGGTCCACGTTATTGGAACACCTTTTAAATAGATATAATATGTATATATTATTCAATGAAACATGTTTCAATGAAGATATGCTGCCTAAATATACTATATATTTCTACATATGTCACACATCGTTGAACAAAGCGTAATGTTTTATTAACATTCACTGAATACACGATCCAAGAGCCACTCAAGGTAGAGCGTTAGTGAATATGTTGATATGAACGTTAGAAGATGAAGGGAATGAGGGTTATGAGGATATGTATGATAAATAACAATTGATCCTGGACTTGAAATGGTTAAAATTGTTCTGGGAAGTATCCACGCGGGAGTATATTTCGCAAAATAGCCGTTCTTGTGAAGAAGGGAATAAAGGATATTCAACGCTGCGGACGTAGCAGGGCAAGTGTTGGCTGTACAGGTCTGGGCCGGTGGCATTAAAGAATAGAGCTCATCTGAAGCTTAGCCATAGTTGCGATAACAAATTGAATAAAGTGTTAGTAATAATCAGAGAAAGTTAAAGTGTACGATGACAGACATCTGAAGAAGGCCAGAAAGTATAACTATCTAAACGTTGCGAGTATAACACCCAAGATTAGTGCCCAGTAAAGAAAACGGCAAATTTATTCTTCGAGAAAATACCAACTATAATTGGTCTATCTCAGTCGTACTCAAAAGCCCATGGATTACGATATCTCACTTGCAAAACCGTCGTCGTGACATCGTCGATGTTGATTCAATGAAATGGAACTTAACTGAAGCTTGAAATGAACTTTTTCTTAACACTATCCGCAAAGCTACTGATTTATTCCTGAATTTTCCACCGTTATTAAACTATTATAGATTAATTAACACCATAAAATATACAGGGTGCCGAGTAAAAAAAAAAAAAAAAAAAAAAAAAGCGGCAAATTTATTCTTCGAGAAAATACACCAATTGTAATTGGTCTATGACAGTGGTCCTCTAAAAGTCTAGATTTGAATGTTATGGATTACTGTATCTCACTTACAAAACCATCGTCGTGACATCATCGATATTGATTCTATGAAGTCGAACTTAACTGAAACTTGGAATTAATTTCCTCATTAGAAACTATCCACAAAGCTACTGCCTTCTACTTATCACGATTACAACTTTGTATTGAATATTCAGGCAAACGTTTTGAACATCTACGATGATTGTTCAGTTTGTGTATGAATCATGATAGCTAAATAAATTTCTTTCGGAATTTACTGCTTTTTTTACTGGGCACTCTGTAGTATGAATGGAAAGTATATATTCCGTCACATGTAGAAAGCTTAAAAAGGAGGATTGGTGAATTCAGTCAAAGGGCGAAATAAAAATGTGGTTTCTTAAAATTGTCTCTGTTAACTACGTTGTACAAGCGTTATAAAAAAACTTCCTGCAGATCTTACACGCGGGAATATATGAACCTTGAAGTCCTCTGTCTTTTCTTCAAATATTTTCATGGCTACTGCTCTGTTGGGCTTTTTTTCCTGGTGCCTCAACTATATGAATTTAAGTGTGCTACTAGACTGGAATCTAGGTCACACTCTTTTACTGTTGAAATAGCTAAATGCAACCGCCACTTTTATTCCAACAGATTCTTTTCGCACATTTCCCACCTGTGGAACTCCCTTGCGTTTACTTGCTTCCTTGATAACTACAATCTTCAAAATTTTAAATTGCCGTTGTTATATCATTTCCGGCAAAACAGAATATGACGTTTCGTGAGCATCGAGAAGAAAGAATATCTAATTTATCAATCCCAGAGGAGACAATCAGTGAAAATGCAGGAAATTTTGGTACTACTTATGTAGACAGTTCCACTTGTAAAAAAATAAGGAAAAACTTTTCTTGGAAATCTTTCTTTTTTAGATTAGCATTCATTAGATCGTCATGCAGAATCGACTTTTTTAGCCATTTTACTCCCATCAAGGCAATAATGCCACTAAGACGCGGGTGAGGAATTAAAGAGAATGAGAAGACTTTGGTTCTTGTGACATTTTTGAAGTACCAGAAAAAATCATTTCATCTACTTTTGGTTGTGAGTTAGATTCTGTTACTGCCGATGGTATCGCTATTGATGGAAGCGCCTTGTTGACGGGCTGTGTAGTCCTGCAGTCTGCCGCATTCGGTTGAGCTTGTCTGCCGTGGGATCCGTCGCTAATACAAGCTAGGCCGGCTCTACCTTCGTGGGCGAAATCAGCGTTGGCTTTAATGTCAGTCAGTGGTTCAGAAACGGATGTTGCGAAAACTGTGTGTTTTTGAACGGTATTCCGGAAATGAGTTTCTCCGAGCCGGTAAAAATTAAGGTTTGTTTTTATCGTATGAGCTGTGGATGTCAAAGTAAGCACTTCCTTTTGAGTTAAAGAACTAGTCCCGACAAGATACGACACTACCTTTTCACTTAAGTGTAACCCGGGTGTATGTCTTATAGCTGAAATTAAATGATACAATTTTTTTAATCGTTAAATTAATTAACCAAAAGTAATAAAAAAGAAATTATTTTGAGAAATGTCATTATCATTCAAAAAGATTTTGGAATAAATGACTTCATTCTTTGTGCGTTTGTACGAGGAGAATGAGTTTTGTTTGTCCTGCTGTTTCGGTCGATCCATTCTACGACCTTCTTTTGGTTTACTACCCATAAGAAAAGAGACGGTCCCTTTTTCGGTGATGCATCTAAAAGTAAACAATGTACAAATAACGGTAATGGGGATGCTATGCAAGAGAGAATATTCCCAGTTTCCATTTCCCTATTATAGGCATTAATATATCGGTGATATGCTAACACCTTAATACAGCGGACAGACATAATATATGAAAGAAAAGAATGGCAAACATGCATTGTTATCAAAGGTTTTTATACTGATATACTTGTCACTATTTTATTCCACACAGAGAAACTATAGCATATGCATACAACAATCAGTGTGAAAGGGAAGAAAACGAGATGGTCTTATTTGTAATATTTTCCGATGGGAAAACAGGCTGCCTGGTGGTGTCCTTTATGTAACTGGTGAGACTATACGGTTTCCTCTGCTCACTTTACTGCCGTGAGCAGCCACGTTTTGCTTCCCTACGGCCTACACAGCAACTGGTGTGGCTAAACGCGTCTTGCTTCTAGGCGTGATAAATAGCAACTGGCGCTTGTCACTCAAGGAACTGAAGTTACTTACCGGCCGTCACGAGACCCTCGTAAATTCGTCTTTCCCAAAAGGGTATAATCACCCTTCGCGACCCTACAACGGTATTCCTCCATCTCATAAATATTCATGGAGTAATTTATATTCACCATAGAATTCTAGATCCCGTGACCTTTGTGAAAATACAGTATTTTTGGTTAGGAAGTCCCGATTGAGATGGAAGAACAGTTTCTGAAAAAGAGATATCTCTTTGTATAATTCATTTTACCGCCGTCTACACATGGTGGTGTAAACACGTTTAGTGGTCTGGACCTCAGGGTCTTAGGACGACGTTTTAACCACAGGGCTAACGTTATGCTGGTTAATGCTGACGTTGGTCCAAGCTGGTTGTTGATCGCTGGCCGCTTCGATCTACACCAACTCTGCCCACATTGCTTTCATGATCTCAGAGCAATGGAAGATCCAATGCCGTAGTAATCGCAGCGCTGGTTGAATCCGTGTCGGGTGCTACGTTAAGAGATACATCTTCACAACGAAAAAATGAAAACGTAATATTCATTAGGTTAATCTTCAATTGGTTAATTAACCCTTCCCGCATCAATCTCTATAGTGACACAGTGCCTCGCCTAACATTTGGGTGCTTAAAGTTCTTCGGAATCAGGGAATCTGGTAGCAGTTGACGTGGATTCCAGAGGCATTCGATTCGGGGTTCGCAGCCAAGTTTTCGAGCTCTCAAGGCTGTCTGCTTATATGCACTTTGGCCCAAAACTGGCGTGGGTCCGAAGGATTTTTGGGATTCGTTGATTTTTCAATTTTCACATTAATCTCAATAAGGGTTTTCTGCTCCCTATTTCTGCTTTCTTAATCAACTCTCCAAATTTGCAGAATTATCCACTTTCTAGGAAGTAGTTACAGGGATTTCTCCTCTCTTAGACTTCAACTTGCTTCACTTCACATCTCGCACCACCACTCCACACAGGCGGCGCCAAATTCTCCCTCTTCCTCCTCCTTTCTCAGCATTCAACCTCAGTCAAACCTCCCAGGGCAAGCGTAAGTGTCTTTGTGACAAATCTAATTTCAAATTTTAAAGTTGGTGAAAAGCGTAGTCACTAATTTTAATTCGCTTGATTCCTCCATACTTGGATTTATGCCTAGCGAAAACATAAACCAGATCACCTGCTTGTCAATGACAGGGTCTGTTTTCATAACGTCGAACCTCAAAAAGTGTTCTTTCCTTGTTTAGATTTCCCAATTCGTTTTCATCAAGGAAAATATAAGCCCCGTCTGTCTCTCTTCTCTTTAATGATATGTGTTTGCCTAATCCCTCAAGGAAGAGATTTTCTCCAAATCTGTTTTCGTACGCATGCCAGACTCTTGATGAATTAAAAAACAAATACACTTTAAGAGAGAAGAAATCCAGACGGTCCCATTTTCACCAAGGAAAATGTCTCCTCTTTTTTTCTTTCTCTCTCTCTCTCTCTCTCTCTCTCTATATATATATATATATATATATATATATATATTTAAATGCGACAGGCTGTTTCATGCTTGATACAATCGTCAGGCCACCGATTGCGTCTAACATGAAACAGTCTGTCGCCTCTAAGTGTTGACTTCAATGTTCACTTTTATATTTATACACGCTCTATCTCTGATATTGAGCACTATTTCCCATATATAGAGCACACCTTAAGAGTATATTTCTTTATATTCGGAGGACGAATATTTTCTATGAAAATTTCTCAGACATTCAGGCAGGTAAATGTTGTTTAATACTGTTTATCATAAACAGAGCATTTACTTAAATATTTGTATCTATAAAAAGAATGTATAAACATAAAATGTCTTAATATATATATATAGCTTACATTCTGTTTTGGACTTAACCCTTTCCTGCTTAAAATCAACATCTAACCATGTTGAAACTTGACTAATGCATGGAATAATAATGCAACACAAAATGTACTTAGAACAAAATGTATTGAAACAAGAAAGTGTACACAATATTTACATATAGTCTTTTGTATATTCCTGGTAAGACCGTTCCTGGAGAATGTGTTGACTGAGTCGCAGTCGGGCAGAGTCTCTGGTTGAATCTCTTGATTCCTCCCTCTCTTCCCGGTACCAACCATATTTATATGGTCGGTACTCCACTATGCAAATTAGGTGGATCCTACCACAACACCACCCTCCCAAGCCTTGGAATCCCTTCTGGATTTCAAACTGGCTTCCTATATGGGTTGATGATTATGGCTATTTCTTTGTAGATCCATTTGCATACTTCATATGCATATGTCCATCCGCTTAATTTTAATATTTTTTCCGTTTTGGATTCACGTCCAATGGGTCCGTGAACTTTCGTTTCCTACTGGATCTTCTCGGTTCAGGAGTATTCTGCGGAGGTTCTACTTGAAACATATCATACATTACCTCAATGGGATCTTCCTCCTCATCCGGTATACTCTCTTCATGCTCTATAACGTAACATTTTTTAAGTTGATTCTGGTGCCTTTTATGCGTATTCTTCGGCCCTTTAATTATGTAAATCAGGTCACCGATTCTCTTGTCCACTATGCCTCGCTCCCAGAACTCAACGTTGTTTTTGTAGCACTTGGAAAACACCTTCTCTCCAGAGGTGTATCTTTTTCTCGCTGTAGTATTCTTTACTCTATTTTTTCCTGGCAAAAGTTTGTCAAACACTGACTTAACTTTCCTAGCAAACATTAGTTCAGCTGGTGCCATGTTTGAGTGTGTTCTCTGGTTTGGCGTGATTCTGTATACTTGTAGGAATTGCTGAAGCGCCTTTTCCGTTGGAACTCCTGAGGCTTTCTTCAGAGCGCGCTTTAAAGTATCGACAAATCTTTCTGCGAGTCCATTGGACCTCGGATGATACGGCGGCGTCGTTATGTGATTAATTTGATATAACTCACAAAATTCCTTAAATTCTTCAGAAGTGAATTGTGTACCATTGTCACTCACAATACGCTCTGGCACACCGAACCGTGCAAATAGTTCATGCAAGAAAGTTGTTGTGGTATTGGACGTAGGCTTTTTGCAGCGTAGTACTTCCAACCATTTTGTAAACTATCTACCACTATTAAGTAGTAATAATCTTCTACTGGACCAGCGAAATCAATGTGTAATCTTGTCCACGGATGATCCGTCTTGGGCCATGGTTTGTGTACTATAGGTGGTGCCTTAGCTGCTAACGCACGCCCTTTACATCGATGAACCATGTTTGCGATATCCACATCCATTCCTTTCCAATATACAAAGCTTTTTGTTCTATTAACCCCCGGGTGACCCATATGAAAGTCCCGTAGTATTCTTTTCTGTAACTTTTTTGGTACTACTACTACTCTCTCACCATATAATAAAACTCCTTCACCTATTGAATAAATCTCCTGCACTTTTTGGTCATTTGCTACCATTTTGCTTTTTATTTCTAAAATGAAATCATCGCTTTCAGCTTCTTTTTTAATTTAGCTGCTCTGATATTTGCAATAATTGATTCTTCGAATCTTTCTTCTTGACTCGGTACGAGTCTTGATAAACTATCCACATGAATTATATTTTTGGATGATAGGTGCTTTATGTGAAAATCATAATTGAGAAGAATGGTTCCCCATCTCAACAAACGATTTGCCGTATAAATGGGTAACCCTTTCTTTGAACCCAAAATAGTGATCAGTGGTTTATGATCCGTTTCAAGCATAAAATGTCTGCCGTGGATGTATCTGTGAAATTTTGTTATGGCAAAAATGATACTCAACGCCTCTTTTGCGATTTGTGAGTAACTTCTTTCTCCTGGGAGTAAAGTTCTCGAAGCATGTGCAATTGGTTTTCTAGAACCATCTGGCATTATGTGTTGAATACACGCTCCTATCCCGTATGAACTGGCGTCACTTGCCACTACAATATCCAGTTTTGGATTGTAATGGGTTAAAAAGAGGTCGGACGTAAGCATTCTCTTTATTTCATCAAAAGCTTTCTGACATTCTACCGTCCATTTCCATGCCTTGTCTTTTTTTAGCAGTTCATTCAACGGAGCTCTTAGATTATACATTCCTTTAATGAACGCTTGATAATAATTTGCGAGCCCCAGAGAACACTGTAGCATCGCCACATTAGTGGGCGTCGGCATGTCTCTAATCGCAATGGACCTTTCCGGATCTGGAAATCTGCCCTTTTTGTTGATTATGTGACCTAAATACTTAATTTCCTCCAAACCAAATTCGCACTTTGACTCTTTGACTTTAAAACCAAAGTCCTGAGTCTTTTTAAATACTTGATGTTCGTCGACGGTTTCGCTCCTTACTATGATGTCGTCTAAGTAGGCGCACGCAAAGTCTAAATCATTCAACAGGACGTCCATAGCTTGTTGAAAAATGGCTGGTGCCACTTTAATACCAAAAGGAAGCCTGTTGTACTTGAATAACCCTCTATGCGTGTTTATCCCTAGTAACTTCGAACATTCCTCTTCGACGGGAATTTGGAGATAGGCATCTGATAAGTCGATTTTTGAAAATATAACTCCACCATTTAGCTTGTTAAAAATCTCCTCCGGACTCGGTAACGGATAATGATAGTCCCTAATTACCGAGTTCAACCCTGTCGAAAAATCAACGCAGACTCTGACTTGGTTTGATTTCTTTTTTATGCACACAATCGGCGCAGCCCATGAATTAGATTCTACTTTCGAAATAATTCCCATTTTTTCCAACCTATCAAGTTCTTCGTTAATTTTCTCTACACTTGCGAAAGGCACGTTACGTTTCTTTTTAAAAATTGGCATAGTATTTTCCTTTAATTCAAATTTAGCTTCAAACTTGTTACATCTTCCAAGACCAGGTGTGAAGGTTTCCGGAAACTTTTTCTTTAATTCATCTTTAATGTCCTGTCTTGTTTACGTATTACTTTCTACTTTTCTGCAGAATGAGTTTAACGGTTTATCCCGCAATTCGAATGTTTCAATAAAATCTGTACCCATCAAGTTTTCTCCATTTTTCAGAATGAAAACTTTTATTTTTTTAACTATCCCGTTCAATTTCATGGGAAGTACAACCTCGCCTTCGAAGTTAATTTCCTTTCCAGTTACCGTTCGAGCGCATTTCGTTGACTTCATTATTGTAGGCCTTTTTAAAATTTTCCATGTTTTATAGTTCATTATTGTTAAATCTGAACCCGAATCGAGTTGAAATTTGATATTCTTTTTAAATATTTCAGTTGTCACATATTTCCTCAAATCTCTATCTGATTTTATATTTGAATTTGTTTGTCTAATTCGGCTACTGACTTTTTTCGTTTTACAACACGATCCTTTGTGTCCATTCTTGTGGCACACGAAACATTTCTTATTTCTATATGGGCAATTTACCTCCCAGTGTCTTCCGTTGCAACGTCTACAATTATACGGTGGAACCTTTTTTTCCTCCTCGTTCTTTTCATTTAATTTTTCTTGTCTATTTTTAAGATACGCCGAATTTTTACTCCAATTTTTTGCTGATGGGTAATTTGACTGTTTTTTTTTTTTTAATATAAGCAATGCCAGCTTCTTCGATTTTTTGAGACTCTTTCTTTAAACTTACAGCCCGCTGACACTCCTCTGCTAACTTTTTTGTAGGGTAAGGTTTTGTTCAGATTCGAGTTTAGCCAAAACTCTACGTCTTATTTCGGCACTCTTACTGGATACCAGTCCTTGAGCAAAAATTAAACACTTGAATTCTTCAACCGTAATCTCTGCCAATCTGAAATTGTCACAATGTCTATTCACTATAGATGCATATGTTAAGTAATCCTGATCGTCGGATTTAGCGACATTCATGCATAACCATCGCTTATGCCAAAGCGACATATTTGCTCTAAACAACTCCTTTGGCAATTTCACTGTTTCCGAGAATTCCAATTCACTCGTTCTTCTCGGTGGAATAAAATCTACAAATTTGCTATGTTCTGCTGTATCTAGCTTTCTTAGCAATAGACTGACTTTTCTTGAATTCGACCAGTTTTCACAGTCTGTGTAGAAAATATCTTCATATCGTTTAAAGTACGCTTCAAACGTTTTTTCCTCGTTTGGCCCATAGTTGAAAGTTTCCAGCGAATTAAATATGATGTTATTAGAATATGAAGAATTTCCTTCATTTGCCTGATTGTTGTTTAATTTCTCCAGTGTTAACTTTTGAATTTCTAAAACCTTGATCTGCATTTCTTACTGTTTTCCCAGTCTTTCCTCTTGCTTTTCTTGATATTTTTGCTGTGCTATCTGTTGTTCCCTTATTAATAAGGCAAACTGTTCACTTTGACGTTGCTGACTCAACTGCTGGGATTTGAATAATTCAGCTATGACTTTGGATAATTCATCCATCTTTTGCTGATAGTGTTCATGCAACAAAGAATATACTTTTAATTTGTGTATCCACGGATATAATATAATCTGACCAGAAAAATCGAAACAACTTGCGACTTTTTTATTTTATGTCTTGCTTTATAAAATATTGTTGAGCAACCAAAAAAAAAATATATTTTTTTTTTTTAAAAGTTCGTTACCTTTCAAAGTAGACACGATGTATTTGTGCGCCTTTTAAATCCATGCATGTTTTTGTAGTCGGCCCGTTTTTTTTTTTGTTTGTTTTTTTTTTAACTCACCGTTATTCGTTTACGACACCTTTCAAATTTTTCTGAGTGAACGTTCCTTTATGCTTAGTCGTCCTTTAACGAGTTCTAAATATCCAGAAATTCAGAATCCTTCGCCGTTCCATTAGATGTTGGACTTTTAATTAATAATTTTTTCCTTCAGCCTGGGTTCTTCAATGACTTGTCCCAATTGTTGAAGGCTATCAATTATCAATTCTTTTTTTTCATATAGTTCTTTCTACCTCGTCGCCATTGTTGAAACTTGACTAATGCATGGAATAATAATGCAACACAAAATGTACTTAGAACAAAATGTATTGAAACAAGAAAGTGTACACAATATTTACATATAGTCTTTTGTATATTCCTGGTAAGACCGTTCCTGGAGAATGTGTTGACTGAGTCGCAGTCGGGCAGAGTCTCTGGTTGAATCTCTTGATTCCTCCCTCTTCCCGGTACCAACCATATTTATATGGTCGGTACTCCACTATGCAAATTAGGTGGATCCTACCACAACAAACCACTTCATTGCTTCAGTGTAACATTTGATATCCAAACTTATTTAGTCTTTCAAGAATCATCTTATTGTCATATACGTTATGTATTCCTTTGCTATTGACCAACTATAAAAGAATATTTTTATTAGTAATATAAGATAATAAAAAATATATAATTATTACAATATTCTAGTTTTGTCTTTTGCACTTACTTTTAGAAGTGAATGAAAATCTGACTGTTAATAAAAAAATGAATTTGGTATGATACCATTGTCTTTTAATGTTTATAAATATAGAATTGGTTAAAAAAAATAACCGCCGAATAATAATTCGGTCAAGGCGGACCGTTTGTGATTTCTTTTTCAAATTTGAATTTTATTTCCAATCAGTAGGATGACTTCCACTCACGTAAATATAAAAGTTGGGGTTCGATTGAGCCGCTTTCGATGATATATAAGAAGACGGATAATTTCAAGAGGTAACGAAACTTTCGACAGAAGGTTTAATCATTTTTCACCAGAAGGAGCGAAAATTTTGAAGAAGCCAAAAGAGAAAAAGGCATGAGAAATTCTTTCTGGAAGCATAAAAATAAGGTTCCAGAAGGAATGGTTATTTTTTTCGCAGTCACCTGTGGATGAGCTGGACTGTTTCTTACAGAAGAAGCAAGCAAAAGAAGAAATGAAACCTGTGAATAGAAGTTTGTTCTAAAAGTGAAAAATAATTGTTAAAAGTCCTAGTGACGTAAGTAAATTTGCCAAAACCGTTCTGTTTTTCCATCGTTCAATTAGACCTTTTTTAAAGAGTATTTTCAACCTTATTTATTTTGTATTAACTTCTCAAGTTTTTGGGGTTTTTTTTTTCATTATTTGAAGATTCAATTGCATATCTATTTAAGAGTCTGTAATTCTTAATTTCGTCCGTTATCCTGCCTTGTTAATAATAAGGCGCAAAAAGAAATCATTTGGAAGCCTTTTTTGTAAAAATTGTATTTTCGTTATATTGTTTTTACGTTTTAATAAAAGCTCCTTTTAAATTTCACATTGTAGTTTTGACTTTTTTTAAGCACCTCTTTCTATAATCGGTATAAGAGAAGGATGACGCTCTTTCTTCTTCGATTCCGTCGCAGGAAAAAATCCTTTTACAACTCAATGTGTACAATATTTGATTGCTATTTTTAGGTCATGTTTTAATGCAAATGCAGTTTTTTTTGTTTGTTTTTTTTTGTTTTTGTTTTTTTGTTCTCCATGTTGCTTGAATATATTTGGTAAAGTAATAAATACTTCTACTTTTTTTATCTCACGGCTGATTTGACTTTTTGTGCGTGTGTTTTTTTTTTATTTCCCCATTAAATAAATAGACATATGGGTGCACCTCCAAAGCTCTAAATGACCAGAGCTTGGTAGCTGATCTCTCCTCTGGGCCAGCTCAAACAGTTCAGTGGTTGGTCACATTCAATGCGTCGAAAAATCAAATTAGTGTCCGTCCATCATCACCAAACGGACCTAGAACTTTCATCGATCACGATGAACGTGTGTTTTCTCGGGGATGCCCGGTGCTATCAGCGACTATTTGGACTTAAACTCAATTGAGAAATCAAGTGAAACCCGTACGTACGATCCATCGTTAAAGATACAGGAAAAATGGTCAGTTCCCTGTACCGCTCCAGTAAGTACCTGACTCCTTGAGCTATCATCTACCTTTACAAGAGGCCAAAAATGGAGTACTGCTGCTATGTATGGACAGGGGCTACCCTGTCTTCACTTTCCAGTCTCTACGCGGCCTTGTAGGTGATGAATTATTTTCAACCCTACAACTTCTTTTCCCATATACGAAACGTCGCAAGCCTCTCACTGCTCTATCACTCTTTCTATGTAAAGTGTCCAGAAAAACTACATCCCTTCGTTTCATCAATTCTAACCTTCATGGCTAAGACCCACCACGCCACCCCCATTGTAGCGAACCACCCTCATTCCCTTCGTGTTCCATTCCCAGAAACCACTGCACTGTTGAACCGACTCCCAAGGGGATACTTCCTCGATCACTACAATCTTAACCAGCTCAAGTCCCCCACAAATCCCCATAAACTGTGCCTCTTACTCTCTAACCCTCCCCGCGATTGGCTCTTGGTCCTTGTACAGAGTGAACATCATTGTAAAAATAAAATAGATACAAGGCCATTACAAAAATAGCAACGCTTGCTAAATATTGCTTGAAGTAATTTATTTTACAAATATTTCTGCAGACATTTAAATTAACTGGCTAAATGAGCCAAAACAGTTTGATAAAAAGCGGGAATAATAAAACGAACGAAAAATAAAGGCACAACTACCGTATAGCGAGCACGCTTAAGTAAAAAAAAAAGGAGCGACTTAACGCCCGCTTGCTAATTAACATTTTTTGCACAATTTCAAACACGCGGCCCGCGAACCACCTTTCTGCGGCCAGCGAACCATCGTGCTGCGGCCAATGGACTAGCTTGCTGGGGCCCACGAACCATATTTCTACGGACCGCGAACCATCTTTATGTGGACACGGACCATTTTTCTACGGACCGTGAACCATCTTTCTACAGCCCATGGACCATCTTGCTGTGGCCCGCGGATCATCGTTCTGTGACCCGCTGAACATCCTGCTGCGGTCCGCGGATCATCTGTCTGCATCTCTCGAACCATCATTATGCCGACGCAGACCATCTTTCTACGGACCGTGAACCATCTTTCTGCGGACCGCAGACCATCTTGCAACAACCCTCAGATTATTTTTCTGCCGCGTGTGGGAAACCATTTATATGACCTAAATTTTCTTTAAGTTTAATAAATTCGTCTCTCACTGCTTCCATAGTTTTTGCAGTAGCAATGCTCAGATTGACCTTGTTACAACCACTACGTCAAGTCAAACCAAAGGCAGTGGCAACAATACTTTACACATGTAAATGACGAATATAAAGAAATGGAAGACAATTTCAACAAGGCGATATTTTATATTTTGGTTTTTATATAACCAAGTGAAAAGAGAAAGAAAGAAGACATTACAAGTTAGGAATTGTGTAGGTGATACACTCGCAAACGTGTGTGAATAATGTTCAGTCTGTAAGAGGAAAGACGTGCCCATACCCGGAGGGTGGTGTATGCTAGAAAGGAAAGAGAGACATGAGAGAGGGGACAGGAAGTGTCCTGTTTTTTATAGGTACTTGACAGCGCCTCCTAATGACTTTTTAGCAAAATTGGCAACGTTATTTAGGGATAACCAATAATTTATCCACCAAATACAAACAGACAGTCAATCGATTTTAAGATCGGCCGGGTCTGTTGTAGTTCCTCTCCAGGGAAAGGAAGAAAACTCGACCTCCCCTACAACTATTACGTATTCTTCATCAGTTATCTGACGAGAAGATACAAATGTACTTTGAAACAATATTTCGATATATGTTTTCTTTCTTTCTTTTTTTTTTTTAAGAAGAAGAAGAAATACATTTC
The DNA here is from genome assembly GCA_903632075.3 of Acanthosepion pharaonis. Classification (NCBI taxonomy): domain Eukaryota; kingdom Metazoa; phylum Mollusca; class Cephalopoda; order Sepiida; family Sepiidae; genus Acanthosepion; species Acanthosepion pharaonis. The sequence continues at coordinate 1,151,310 of CAHIKZ030000064.1, read as the reverse complement.
TCAACAGACATGTTAGGATAGCCCACGAATTAAAAAATCCCGCCGTGATACGAAAATGCGAGAAAACCGTTACTCTAAACGTTAGTAAAACCCTGGCAACGGACCTGCTTCTGGCCCCTTCATCTCTCTCTCAGGCAGTAATAGCCATTTGTGTCTTTGACTTTGATATCCCTGTTTTAAACGGAATAATTGAATTTTTTATGTCGGAGTTAGATTAATTTGTGTTTTTTTGTTTTTTGTTTTTTATTTATTTAATTATGATATTGTGGCGAACTTCACCACATTAATTTAACTTAGATTAGGAAACCAAACTGACGTGAAGAAAAAGAGGATAAGCCAAAGACATCATTACACATAAAATTTGTATTTAACAAGATGTACAAACAAGGATGTGAAAGAAAAGCATGCATTGAGTAAAACAAGAGTTGTCTCTCTTTAACTACCAATTGTGTTTCAAAGTTCACTGAAAGAAAGAAGTTTGTGATAGTTTCTGGCAATAAATGTTTTCAACAGTTTTGCTATGTAAGGGAAAATATTATGTGAGTGTAGGGAATATTCAGCATGTGAGTGGTGGTGTGAGTGAGAAGATTGGCGAATGGTTTCAAATGCCATGAATTCGTTTGGCAGCTGAAATCTCACTAATTATCTAAGAATATTTCTTGCTTATATAGGTGATCATCGGCTCTGAAGCGCTGCGCGGGAAGAATCATTCTTCACGTGAAGATAATCTGATTGGTTAGCATTGACCAATCAGCGAGCGAGCTTTGGGGAGACTCACGAAAGCTTCTGGGATGCGATTCTCCCAAAAGTGCACGAAATCAACTACATAAAAATATAGCGATTATAAAATTGTCGCATAGCTGCGATTTATAATTTGTCCATTAGACAGTAGTGTTGATTTATTATCCAATGAATGCTTCTTATTGTATAATTTGAATTTGTGTAAGTATGTATGTATGCGTGTGATGATCATCATTACAGTATAGCGGTTGTATTACCATTGTTGTTGTGAGCGTCGAACGATGGACGTCGGGGTTGGCAATCTTGTAGTGACGGTGTTATCAATATTTAACTTTGGCTAGGAAAGGTGGGATTAAGGACAATGCATGGACGCAATGCAATTTATATTTGACGTAAATAGCACATAGAATAAAATACAAAACTGAACGGAATGATTTCAAAACATAACAGTTGAATTTATTAATGTTTGATGTACATGCATGCGAACTGAAAAGGTAGGACAGAGTCGTGTCCCTTTGATTAGGTAATTGTTGTACCTGAGTTCATATTAAGAAGAAGTAATATTAAACTGTAATTTATAAGAATAAAGTTTGGAATTGTGAGTTGTAAAGTTGGTAAAAGTTCAGTAGAGATTTCAGAGTTCGTACTTGCGTGAATGTTGGTAATAGTCTTTAACGTCTGACCGCAATGGCTTAGACGGGAGTTCTTGAAGATTACATCTTGGCACTTGGTAGCAAGGAATGAGACGTGCGAGAGAGATGAATGAAAAGAAAACTCGAGGGAGTTTACACGTGTTTGGTTTATATAATGGTCGTGAGGCTCCCAGCATATGAGCGGGAAAACAGATTGGTCGCGTGCAGGCAGTTTGATTGGTCGGAACTGACCAATCAACAAGCTCGATTGAAGGTGATTGACCAATGAATACTTGTTATATTTGTATGAAAGTAGGATGTTACTTACCAGATAGAAAGGGTGCATTTCCTAAAAAGAGGTAAGGCTGGTTTGTTGTGGAAGATCCCACGACAGTATCAATTTTGTTATTGTTGTTTAAGAAATTTAATTCAATTTTTAAGGTTAGATAATTTAATTCAATGTGTAAAAAGAAGAAGCGATAATTCAGTTATTTTGGAAAAAATAGAAAAAAAAATAACCTAGCGATAATTCAGCTGTTTTGGTAAAATAGAAAAAAAAAGACGTTTGATCATCGCCCGCTTACTAAGTTCTCACCAATTCGCTAGTACTTTTCGAAGTAAGTCCGATAATCCGTAGCCCCGCACCCATATTGTCAACAATTATAGGTAACTCCACTTTTTCGCTAAAAATCAGCATAGGATGATAAAATAGGCCTCAGACTTAATAAAAACAAAATTTTATCGTCAAAATGTTTATGTTATTATTAAGAAGAAAGACCAAAGTATTTTTAAATTTTTTTTTTACTTTTATATTTTTCACTCCTTTCTAACATATACGAAAGTTTATTTTAAAAAATCTCGTTTTTTTAATGCGTCAACGGGGTAACAGAGCTGTCTATGAAAATTTTAGCGCCTTTTTTCCGGTAAAATATGACATTAAATTAGAAATTCTTGCAGACGTCAAATAATTGTCAAATTTAAATGAAACTTTAAGGACTTATTCACAAATGATTTAATTTATTTTTGAAATTATTATTTTCAGAAAATCATAGTATTTTTTTTAATCTGTTACCCCTCCCCCATCTCTCTCATGAAATTTCTAGAAATTAAATCCTGATCACAAACTTTGTTTTAATAATTAAACGCAGGACTCCTTGGAGAATGTAAATTATCTATATATTTTTTTTCAGTTACTGCTTTTCAGAAAATCTGCCCCAAATAGTAAATAAAAACTGCAATAAAACTATGACATTATTTAATTACATAAGTTTTTAAGTAATTTTATAAATAATATATATTAATGGAATTATTGTCTGAACAAAAAAATTTTCGATGAATAATGAATTTTTACAACTGTTTTAATTTTTTTTTTTTTTATTATAATAATTTATAGTTTCAAAAATCTTTTTAAAAAAATGTTTCATATTTTGTTATTTATTTCCAACCTTAAATGAGTAATTTGAACATTTACACAGCCTCGAAAAATTTGCTTAATGTCACAAAAAAAATCCAAGTACGTTTTAATTAAAATATCTAGAATTATGTCAAATGATTTATTTACGAATGGAATCATTGAATTTAAAAATGAAAAAGAAATACGAATATTACTCTCTCTCATAAATGCAAATCAACACACCCGTCTTAATTTGAAAATAAACAGGTCTTCAGGAATATAGACCAGAATATTTAAGTTTCATAATTAGTTTATCAGTCATGTAATTTGCGGATTTTATAATTCCAATACAGATATCTTCCCGAATAATTTTTATTTTTGTTAATATCAGATTTTAAAATACTGATTTTAGAGTTACCTCCCTTCCACCATTTTCTCAACCAGGCGGGTTTATTAAATTTTTTTTTTTAATGTTCTTTCTCATCATGACGTAGGTGATCATGACACCCCATGGATTCCTTTTCTTTATTTTCTATGAATTGACATGACATCTTTTAAAATATATCAGTGATTTTCTACGATTTGGAATTCGAAGTTGTCCTTCGAGACTCGCCGTCACTCAGGGCAAGAGAACCCCAGCCCACTCTGGTAGTTTCACCTGGAAAAGGGGAAAAGAAATAGGTTCATAAATCTCTCCAGGACATTAGTGCGAATTTTTACAGATGCTAAGAGGACATGAGTCTGAGGTACATCAAGTTCATCTTCATTTTTTTATTAAATGAATCATTGTCAACTATTATTATGAATTTTAGACTAGAATTTATTTTCATTTTCATTTTTTATTAGTTAAAGCTATTATTATTAATTTTTACTAGCATTTACTTAAAACTAAAAGCAGGACTCCTTGTAGACAGTAAACCATCAATTTTTTTGTAAAACAGTTGCTCTTTTCACCGAAAATCTGCTATGAATTGTAAAATAAAAAATGCAATAAAACTGTGACATTATTTAATTAGAAAAGCTTTTAATTGCTTTGATAAATAAGATTTATTAAGGACACTATTATCTTAGGAAGAATTTTTTTTCGATGAATAATTAATTTTTACAAGATCTTCATTTTTAACTAACTTAAAACATTCTCAGCCGTTATTATTAATTTTTGACTAATATTTCCTTTCACCCTCATTCCCTTCATATTCCCCTGGTTCCATTCAAGCAACTACTTCCCAAAAACTACTGCCTTGTGGAACCGACTCCCAAGAGGTTGCTTCCCTGATAACTACACTCTTAACCTGTTCAAATCCCGGATTAACTGTTATTTTCCACATTTATCCGCATAGGATGTGCTTCTTACATTGTTACTCTCTACTTTGAGTTGCATTCGAGCCTTGTACATGATTAGCATCATTGTAAAAAAAGATGAAGCATTGTCAGTCATAATTATTGATTAGTATTTACTTTCATCTTCATTTTTATTGCAACTTACAATGTATGACCAAAAATAGTAGATAAGAACTTCGAGTGACTCAAACTCATATCCGCTTTGCATCTGGAAAAATCGGGTTGGATGCACCAGGCAGTTTTAATCACTCTGCTACAAGAACTTCATGGCTCTGTAGAAGATTGAATCTCACCTATAAATACATTACTTCATTGTGCTTGTGTAGGGGGGATATTTGTGTGTGTAGAATAACTTCTATAGGGTGCGTTCAAAAATTATATATCCATACAAATACATACAAATTATATATCCATACAAATACATACAAATTATATATCCATACAAATACATACAAATTATATATCCTCCATACAAATTTCAATTTTGTTCTTCAATCAAAGAACAAGAAACAACAAACAGTTTCCATTATATTTTTGTAGAAAAGGTTTTTACATAATGGCGTAGATTTTTGAATGAAATCTAAGTTTGTTTAATTAGCTTTGAACTCAAATTATGTGTATGTTTGATTTTAGTTGATGAGTTCAGATAAGAAATGCAGTTTGGTAGAATGTATGAATGACGTTTCATAAGGTTAGTTGCAAGAGAAAGTTTTGTTTTTTTTTTCTTATAGTAAGTTACTGTTCGTCTAAGAAGTAAATTTACGTAAAATTGTGTGCAAATTTTTTTGTACAATGGAGTTGTCTTCCTTTGATTTTGTGAGACAATGTTTCACAAAAGATTAGAAAATGTAAAGTTAATTCACTTGCAGAAATTAAGTCCAAGTTCCTGCGTAATGAATTGGTGAGTGAGTGGAGATTTCTTAAAGTTTGTTGAATGTTCATAGAAACGTTAAAACTTAAGATGATATGACGTGGATTCTTGTTGCAAGTCGTTCGGAGTCACGAAGCTCTATATTTATTGTATATAAATACAATTATGTCACAAGACCGAAAAGTGGGGAATGGGTTGAGGCTGGTCTTCACTGACTATCTTCTACCTAGCTAATCCGATTTACGACCCATTCACTCACTATAATTTGCACATTCACTATAAAAACACATCCGTCACCAATCAATCCTTCATACATCGTAATACCACATCCTCTCAGGGGGACCTACAAAACGCACCCCATGACATAAAAATCGGATGATTATTAAAATTTATACATAAAAATTTATGGATTATTTACAATGAGCGGGGAAGGGATGAAACCCAAAACAAACTAAATATCAAAACGAAGCAAAATAAACATAACTGATTTTAGTAGGACCAGTCAAGCCGCTGTATCCTGCCCTTGGACAAAAAAAATCAATAGGCTATCTCGCTGCGGGAGAGGGGAAAAAAAGAAAATATATATGCGGGCATGGGAAATAAATAAGGCTGACCAAGGTGAGATGAAAAGGGACCCAAAACAAACTGAGGAGGTTGGGAATCTCAATTAGGATCATGACAAAGGGTGTAGTCGGGAGCAGGCCGGGAACAATACATACTCACATTAACTAAGCCCACAAAGTCAGGGGAGGGCACCACAGGAATCCACCCCGATATAATATAGGTTGACCTAAAAGAGAAAATCAAGGCTAGACCTATTCAAACGAACCAAGCTCGCCCCACCTTTCGTTAAAGTCTGTCGAAATCAAGCGTTTTCTATCAGTTCTAATCTTCATCTTGAGCTGATGCTCAAAGAATCGGATCAGATCCCGATGGGAAAGACGACTGCCTCGGAGGCGACACATTGTCACACGCGTATGCGCGATCAATAAGCACGAGCTTTTCGGGAGCGATACGAGCCGTCAGCTCGCCGATATGGTTCCATAGGGGGCGGACCCGAAGACAATGGTAGAAGGCGTGCAAGCCGTTTCTTCTAGGCCAAGGTCACACCGTTCACAGTCTGGCAAATCCGCCAAGGCCCATATGAAGGTCATGTCATTGAGAGGCAGCCTATCCCGAGCCAGTCGCCAGGTAAGCGAAAACTCAAGGTTACTGAGGTAATTCACCGCTGGCGCCCAAGATCAGAAGGAGCGAAACCCCTCCTCGAACAAGTTGAGCCGTTCACGTAGAGGATCCTTCGCGGCCCCATCCACTAGATAACGATAGAAGACCCTCCTAGACTGTGAAAGGTCACTGGACCGAGGAATGATCGTCAAAGCATATCAAAACTCGCGAAGGAAATCCGATTGATCCCGGGGTTTACGATGGCGCTCAACCCGCGAGATGGGGAGACTGATAGTAAGGAAAGGGGAGGCGTCCCTTACAATCTCCGCCATAATCAATCTGTCAATGCGCGGCGTAGGAAAGCCAACCTCGAGGCGAGCTTGTGACTCGCCAAGTGTGGCATTCCCAGCTCCCCATGACTTGGACGTTGTGCATAGACTTCTCTGTCGGCTTGATCTTGCGTCCTCTCCACAAAATGGAGGATAGCGATCGCTCGAGCGCCTTCTTGTGGTCCTTACATAGAGGAATTACAGACAAGCGATAAAGGAAAAGAGGAAAGACGTAAGTGGTACACGCCTCCGTCCTGCCCTTCACGGACAACCACCGTCGACACCAAGCTCACCGGCCGCGTCGACCTTTGCCTGTACTTCTGAACAATTTTTCTCCAGCTGGAGGTCGGGTCCAAAAAAGTTCACTGGTGTGTGTGAATGAATTTTTTTCTATTTAATTACAATGGGTGGCTCACAAAAAAAAGGCGCCAACTTTAAACTGAGTCTCGAGCTGAAAAAATACTTGTGCGTGGGTGGATAGTAATACCCACTTACGTGTTTATTGACCAATTAGAACTTGAGTTTTTTGAAAATGTGTATGAAGCTGGGTAAGCCTTGTAACCCGCTTTTTGCACAGATTTCAACAAATTATTTTTAGGTATTGAAATGATGTTAAATTTGACTTCTATATACTGTCATTATCAATGCAACATTTTTTTTTTTTCAAATTCGTACTTGTAGTATCAGAAACCACTATAAATAAATAATAAATTGAATTGTAAATTAAAATGTATATTTGCACTTCAACAACTGTTGAAGAGAGCTCATCTCACAAATCATTACAAGAATAGCCACTTCAATCTTTAATCGGTGAACTCCATAATGTTAACCTTGTGCCATGCATGTCTCTAGAGTTCAGATGTTTTATTTTGAATAAGCTGAAAGTTTTCACGAAATAATTCTTAGGCTAATTTGAGTTAGTAACAAAATTTCAAATTAACTTAAAAATTATTCAAACGCGCGTGTGTGCCTGTGTACGTGTGTGTTTGTGTCTGTGGCGGGGGGGTATTTGTTTAAAACCAAACGCTTCGTGACTGGTTTCGAACAAATTTATTGCTGCAATCGGTAATCAGACTACAACTACATTGGTGTCATATTTAAATTGCCTCCCTCCCGATAAACTTATTTATTAAGTGTAACTTAGATGCGGCTCAAAGCTGCAGACATAGAGTTCCCAATGAGGGTCGAACTCACGGTAACTGATCTGTGTGACACGTCGACGTGTCTTCTCTCCTGACACAGAAAAGTCTAATCAGGTAGTCATTTTGTTTTTAATGTAAAAATAATGTACAAGGGGGGATAACTCGTAGTTACTCCCAAACAAAATTTAATATGGCTTTTGTGTGTTGTGATGTAATAATGGATAAGGAAATGTGAAATCTTTTTCATTCACTTACCCGCAAATACATTTGGGAAATGAATGAATCCATCTCTTCTCCCTACACCTACCCCTACTCCACCCTTGTTTTGGGTTGATTAGTAGAACAGACTGGTTTTATTAACCTCGAGTAACAACCAGTCTATCACAGAAATATGGTAACCTACTGCGGGAAAATCTTCTGCCTAGTTAATCATGAATAAAAAAAGACATGATTGTCCAAGCGTGTGCTCCGTGTGGCACTTTAACTGACTGACTGTGCATCAAGTTATAGGTAAAAAAAAACTCATGGTACAGTATTTTACGATAGGTATTTATTTAAAATGGGTTACTTAAATATTATAGATGTATTTTTTAAATGTATGCTTGGACCTTTTCTATTAAGTGTTACTGTTAAAGTATTAACTCCCGCCGCCCAAAAAATATAATATTAATTCACCCCAAAATAAAAATAATTTATCATACTTATTATAAAACCCAGGTTATGTGTGTGTGTGTGTGTGTGTGTGTCTGTACGTTTATATATTGGATCGGATTTCCTACATTTTTCAACCGATTTCAACAAAACTTCACAGGACTGCGTAAAATTACCTTGCGGTGGTTCTGACAGCGCCAAAAATTGAAGAAACGCAATTAAGAGGCATCACTTGAGAATGAAAAGGGGACAACTCATATCATTACTTATTATTATAAAACCCAGGTTGTTAGTGTGTGTGTGTGTGTGTGTGTGTGTGTGTGTGTGTGTGTGTGTGTGTGTGTGTGTGTGTGTGTGTGTTCGTTTATATATATGGGATCGGATTTCCTATTTTTTCAACCGATTTCAACAAAACTTCACTTTTTTTTGGCAGGTAGTGTTTCTTATTGTCTTGCACACTTTTTTTTTTTTTTTTACATTCAGAATGCTTTAAAAATTCCATCTACAAGACAATTGTTTATAATAAAATTCTATTCAATCGGTAGACTCATAACGATTGAAAACAATGTTTTTGTTTGAGTTTGGGTTTGACCAATTCGTAAAAAAAAAAAGAAAAAAAACTAATTAAGACATGCGTGTCCGTCAACGTTAAACAATAATCTTTGTCAATTTTATTTTTCAGTCTTTATGATGGTCGATACTTGATCTATCTCTTACTGTTACATCCCCGGGCAACGCCGGGCTCTACTGCTAGTATTTACTAAAATTCACACCAAATTCTCCCAGGGTGAGGCCCTTCCATTGCAGTCCGGTTGGGTTGACCTTTTCAACCGGACCAAATGCGGACGACTTGGGTGCGCTAGTTCTAAGTGTGTTTGTGTAGGGGGGGTATGTTCGCGCTCACCTCGAGAGACAAGCCAAAAACAGATTTAATTCTTTTTTTTTAATTGTAAAAAATACCTTGTAAGTATGTAGTGGTATTGACGGCATAAATCAACCCACACATTTTTTTACTTTACGAATGTGTAAGAAAACAAAAAGCAAACAAGAGAAAGAACACAAGAAAATAACTTTTCATAACAGGTACAATATTTATATTTATAAATGACAACAGTTTACAATAACTATTAATGAGTTACTTCCCTTTGACTGGGCTAAAGTTTTTACTAATAAAATATGTTCACTGAAAGAGAGTTTAAAGAATCATGTAAAGCAGAAAATATGTTGATAAACTTTTAGCTTTAAAGAAGTTGGAGAAGTGAATGTTCCGTTTGTTTTCGTTGCTCGTAGTTGAATGTATTGTTCGTACTTAAGTTTCATAAGATTCAATAACGTGATTGAATAGTTTTAGTTAGTAAGTTGCAGAAGTTGGTGAGTGAGTTGTTTGGTTGATATTTTAGCTTGAATTACAGCGAAGTTATTTCGTGTTAAAGTACTTGAGATTCTAACTTTGTACTTCACTGCAGTAATGATACAAGCGTCGTGAACTCGTTTAGCAAATGCTAGTCGTCGTAAATTCTCACTGACTGGGTTCGCTCGTACCTTCAATTTATGTGTTTTTTAATCACGTGATAGGATCCTGAGAGCATTGTTTTTTTCGTCAGGTCAAAAACTAGGTTGATGTTATTCGGACTTAGTGGTGAGCAGGTAAATTGTTTTTTTTAATATCTGTTAACCTCTCAGAAAGCGCCTTACAAAACTCAGTCTGGAGCCTGATATGTTTTGTGTTGCTTATTGAAAACAATGTACGTGAAGATACACGAGATAATTTTAATATTTATTGTCCAATGAGAAGTTCAGGTTTTCAGAAAAATGTATGAAGATGTGATCCGCTTTTTTGCACGAAAATCGACATTGATGAAAAAGTGGTAGCGGACAGCTAAAAGTACATCGAATATCATCCGCACTTACGAAATGTGAATAACTCCCTGATTTTTGGGAATTTTTCATTCTGAGGGTTGGACCTGATGTGAGACAAGCTAAACAAATTTTGATTTAAAATTTATAATTTCAAGAGTGCCAAAAATTTAATAAGAAAGTAAACTTTGATTTAAAATTTATTTTTTATTTCTTGGGATGAATTAATATTTGCAATAAATAACTCTACATTATTTGGGGTGAATTAACAGAAAAGATCCGCATGTTTTAATATAATTAATTTAATTATTTTTTACAACTAAAAGACATTTTGTTTTTATTCATTTCTTTCATTGCTACCAGTCATTATTGCTGAAAAATGAGATTGTCGGGTTATTTCCTCCTAGTTTTCCAAACTGTTCCTAGGGGACGCTCTCCAACACTATAAATACTCTGCAATAATTTTTTCACACTCTTTTTAGTATTCTACTTATACGACAACAATGTAATTTTTAGTAGAAAAACATGATCCCTCTTTTGGGACACACATGAACTTCACATATACACACACACACACGTACGTACGCACATTCACTCACACATACTTTGGACCACAAACTTTTCACATTCATTTGTACACACACATTATTGTCTTTGTCAAATGTAACTTATGTTGTTAATACATATTAATTTGTTTGTACATTGTTATGATGTTAATTTGGGGTTAATAAAGACAAACGCCAAATAACATATAACAATAAAATGGGGTTTATTCGGTTGGTAAGTTGGTACAGAATTCGCCTGAGTAGTCTATAACTAACTCAGCCCAGAACTTCTCCTACACTGTCTTTTTACATGCCACTATTTAACGTCCTTGTTTGTAGACGAGTTCATCTTCAAGAGGGGTGGTAGGTTCCTACACAACAACATATATAACGGTTCTGGTTGTTTCATTATATTTCATTTGATGGATTCATTCTCCGAGTCTGCCATGTTTGTTGTGGGCATTTATGGAGACACACGTGTTTATCTCACAACGAGTACACCGGCCCGCAACAAGATTTGAAGTTAAGAATTCGTCTTCTCTTTTGTGGATATATGCTTAATGTTGTAAACCAAAGGACACATTGTTGTTTTAAAGGGCTTAACTAGCAACACATTTCCACAAACGTTGACCGATTACGTTCTGCTTGTCCCTTAATTAGTTAGCGTGTACGTTACATAACATTACCTCAGATAAACAATGGACCATTCCTATTTGATTGCAATGATAGAGCTGTAATAACTTGTCTGTTCCCCTCAGAAAAAGGGAGAAAAGCTATATTAAAGGCGCTGTTTGGTTTTCGGAAGGGAAGGAGAAAAGAAAAGAAAGTAAGACAGAAAGAGGAAGACAATAACACTATCATGCCTTTAACGTCTACTGGAAAATGAAACGCCTTGTCACTTTTTAATCTTTTCCTTCTTATTTCTTTAAATAATGACCTGCATTCATATTTATGATTCTTATTGTAATATTTTGCTAAAGTTGTTAAGCTTAAATATTTAACAATGCAATAAGGGTATAGCGGCGTGGGACTTCAGGGGTTAAAATGACCAGTTGATTGATCCACGCCAAGAAGATTAATGAAGGATTGTAATGACGAGGAAACACGCGGGTTATTTTCAACAAAAAAACCTAAGGAATTTACTCAATTACGTTGACGAAGTTTCTGGTGGTAACTCTCACGATTGGCTTACAACACCAGGGGAAGACATTTTGCCAATACGAGAAAAAAGGGGACCATATCGAGAAAGGAAGAGAGAGAGAGGAAGGGAAGGGAGGAGCAAAATGAAAGCGATAGAGAGAGCGAGGTTCAAAGATATAAACAAAATAAAAGGAAGGAATTGTTGAGAAGGAGACATAGGAAAAGATAAGGAAAGTAAACGCAAGATTGATATAATAAAAGAAGCAAGAAATGTCAAGGATACATTTTATAAGATAGGTGGATGTTTGGAAAGCGTAACATTGAACGACATTGAAAGCACAATCGACATGCCGAGTTCAAATTCTAGCCTAGTTTGTTGCTATCTCTTTTACACAAATGGCATTGCGAAATTTACGATACAATCTCATCTGCGCGTGATTATGAATTCATAGCGGCGTGGTACTTCAGGGGTTAAAATGAACTTTTGATTTACCCACGTCAAGAAGATTAATGGAGGATGATAAGGACAAAGAAACAAACGGGAAAATTTAACAGTTGAAGATAAGGAATTTATTCATGAATTTACATCGTCTCAGGAAAATGAATCAGAATTCTGAAAGTTCGTAGTTTTAATGTATTGTCATGAAGAGGAAATGTTAAAAAAACAAATTAAATGATCAGACACAAAATAAATGATTAAAACAAAGGTAAGAGAGTTCGTTGTTCACTGAAGGGATGTATAGTTTACGTTCAAAAGTAGACAAACAGAGATAATCTGAAATACTTTATATGAACATTTCCTCTTCATCACTATATGTTAAAATTACTCGCCAATATATATATATATATACATATATATATATATATATATATATATATATATATATATATATATATATATATATATTGAGTAATTTTACACTGACGAGAACTTCAACGTTGGTCGTGAGGAACTGAACGAAGCCTTTTACATGACTTCAGACACTCGTATTAATTTAATTTTTCTCCTCATTTTATATAAAAATGAATTTCTTCTCGGCTGACTGGTTAATTTCTGTGAAGGCAAGGCTTTCATTGATCCCAACACAATTTCTCATAGACTCACGAATTCCTTTCTTTCTTCTTCTCCCTCAGTCCTCCGAATTTTAAGTGAGTGGATGAAAGGTGTTATTATTATTTCGCAATCACTTCGGAATGTCCAATAGGTGTTTTATAATCATGGAACTTGCAAGGAGCTTGCCAAGAAAAATATGGATAAGGCCGTATAGCAAATTTTGTAAGTATGCAATGGCTTTCAGTGTTAAGAAAAAGACACGTATTTGCGTGGACTCCTTTCAAGTGATGAGTTGAAATCGGTGGTAAGTGTGTTCACGTCGGGAGGTCACCAGTGTGGTTAGGTGCTATCAGGTATTCTTGGTGATGTTTATCGGAAACATAGAGTACAAAACGAATTGAAGCAAGGGTATAAAATAATATATTTTTATTTATTTTCTTTAGAATGATGAATAAGTCTTTTGGTATTTGGTGTAGCAAAATGTTCGGTTTATAAGGGGGATATTGGTAGCAGTCTGGAGAAATATCCGGTAATGATGAAGTATGATAGGGATATAATTAAAATTTGAAATTAGGTCAGTGTCAATCTACTGTGTTTTTCTCAGCCGTAAGCAAGGCAGGAATATCATTAGCAGATGACCTCTTAACTACTTCTTCAAACGTTACGCATGACTGGTTTATCTGCGGTAGCGTTCTTTTGTTACGTCCTCTCCTCGTCCCTTCTGCTTCAAGCTTATAGTCTTTTAATCAGACTCCAAGACTCCTGCACGAAGATCAAGTCTCAGTGTGTCATTTTTTTGATTGGCCAAAATTATTTTATTTTCCAGCGTTCCTTTCTTTTTCATTTTTTAACAGAATTTATGCATAGAGCCTCCTTGAATTTTAATATATTTCAGTCACAAATAAGTAGGATCTGATCATGCAAAGTCCCGGCTCTTTTCAGCCGGGTTCAGTCTTTTCTTCTTCATCATCTTATAGCGATTGTTATGTTTTCCACACACACATTTTATTCGTCTGGGATTGACTAATAAATTACTACTACCTTTGTATAGGACAATTTAGCCATCGCAGTCGTTCCTTTGAATCTTATGGTTCTGAGCATATTTACCTATTCTGTTTAGTACGAGTGTAGTGATTGGTCAATTTTCAAACATATATTTTTAATGTAAGATCGAGTTTTCCCGTGGTTCCGTAGGAGCCTACCTTTTTTCCTTAAAAGGGGCGACTTTTCGCAAGTCGCCAGAAAGATTCCAGCCGTCAACACAAATCCACGATCTTGCTCAACGCACATACAGACACAGAATTTCGTAACTACACGCTTACATTTACTCTCTGTAACTTTTGCCAAGTACAATCAGCCAGAACTTTGTTGATTCATACCAGTTTATCCAGAACACATACCAAACAATTGTATTCTTCGTGTTGTTCATTCTTCACATGCAAACTTTGCTCTAATCATTATTTCGGAGTATTTATCTCATATCTTCAAACAATTAATTATAAATCAATCTACAGTTAAAGGGGAACAACTTCCTTCTCTTTAATCTACATTGTGAATAACAAACTTATTTCATGCTTGTTGTTGTATTTTATTCAATATATATTTGTTGATTAACAAATTGGAGTTATTGTTATTATTACTTGAATCCTGTACGTTGGAAGTATCGTTAATATAAACGTAGTGCCGACACAATTGGTGCCTCTACAATCTTTTTATTTTAGGGTCGCCTTCTCGTTAGTTGAGAGAAGTATAGAAAGAGAAGCTCAGAGAGAGAGAAAGAGATAGGGGCTTTAAAGGAAAGCGTAAATGCCGGATTTTAATTCCTTTTATATTTGTTTATAGATTTTATTTTTATCGGGATTCACTACAAACTATCGAACAGCTTTTTATGACATAATACGACTGACATTCTTTCAATTTATCTTGTATTGATTAATATTTTCCAATATGAAAATAGACACAAAAAATGAAAAGATTTATTTTTAATCGTTTCACCTCAAGCAAGAACGCGGGGTTTTACAGGGAGTTGAAGTGAAAGAGAACGAGAAGATTAAAATTGGGGAGGATTGATGAAAGAAACAGGGTTCAAAAACAGGACGATTGACTTTACATTTAAATTTTTGAGGATTGTAATTATCAGGGAAGCAAGAAATCGGAAAGGAGTTCCACTGGTGGGAAGTGCAAGAAAAGTGTAGTATTGTAGCATCCCGATATCACTTCCTTATCAATGTATAATTTTGTACATTTTTGGTGCAAAAAAATGGATCAGAGAGCCTACTCAGCTTACTAAATATTTTCAGGAAATATCAGCTTCTAATTAGTCAATAAGCACGCAAGTGGGCGTTGCAATCCACCCACGTACAAATATTTTTCCAGCGCGTGACCAAATCAAGTTTCCTGCCAATTTGCTGCGATCTTGTCACGTGATTACAATAAATATAAATAGCAGACACAAGCTCGCTTTCTCTCTCTCCTTACTTCATTCGCCTAAGAAGATGTGATCTTCAGGATTCTCGTCTAGATCATGGGCGATCAGACATTAAAAGCATATTCACGCATGCACGTACGTACGAACTTTTCCACAACACATTTCAAAACATGCAACAAGAACTTTTCTCTTTGAAACATTCTTCTAAAACTACAGTTTATTCATCATTTCTCAGCTTTATAATTAATTCAACTTTTGTGAGTTCAGATAAAAATATTTCACAGTCTAAGGGACATAACACCCACAGATCTTTAACTTCTACGCATGTACATCAATACCACAAATAAAAATACAAATGTTATATTTTAAGACCATTTTGTTCCTTCTTGTATTTCATGTTATGTGGTATTTAATGTTTAATATAAATTGTGTGGTCATGTTATTCACGCAGCCATAAACAGACATCTACAATAGTCCATTGTTATTACCATAACACTACATATGGTAACCCCGACGTTTGACATGGGGTAAGAGAAATAATAGACCACTACAGTATCATGCAAATGAGAAGGACAACATAAATAGAGAAAAGAGGGTGAACAAAGGGGATTTAGTCAGCGAACCTGTTTGTTAAACGTAACGTGGAGAACTGTGCTACGGCTGCTACTACCAGAGAGAAATACGCAACATAACAAAAAGAAACTGTTAGAATAAGAGTGGAATTTGCATCTTGCTAGTTCAACAGTAAAACACTGAGACTTAATTACCAATATAGTAGCACGCTTGAATTCATTTAGTCTTGATACTAGGAAAAAAATTTCATCCATGCAGTTGCCATGAAAATACTTGTAAAAAAAACAGAGGGAAGCCATATCAAATCGGTAAGAAAGTGACTAGAGACGAGATGCCTTATCAGGATCAAGTTATATTGCAGATCCTTCTCTGGATTTTATCAAGAATCTCGAGATGTACAACAGGAGTACGAGACCAGATATACCAACAGTATTCAATACACAGGTGAATGGTAGATTTATAAATCTACAAGATGGATTTGTAAAGGCCTGATTGTAGATAGACCAATACTCTTTATATTAACGATATTTCCAATGTACAGGATTCAAGTAAACAACAATAACTCCAAATTGTTAATCAACAAATATATATTGAAAAAAACATACAAGAACAAACATGCAATAAAATTGTTTTCACTGTATAGATTAAGGGAAGGAAGTTGTTCCCCTTTAATTGTAGAATGGTTTGTAATTAATTGTTCGAAGAAAGTTCTTTTTGAAAGAAAAATGTTCAGAAATCAATATTAGAGCAAAGTTTGAATGTTAAGAATAAATAACACAAGAATAAAATTAATTAAAAATGTGTTGTATTATAGAATGGTTTGAATCAACAGAGTTCTGGTTGATTGAACTTAGCAAAGTCACAGAGAGAAAATGTAAGTTTATATTACAAAATTCTGTGTCTGTGTGTGCGTTTGAAATGTGATGAGTAAGATCGTGGATTTGTGCTGACGGCTGGAATCTTACGGGATCTTACTGACGACTTGTGAAAAGTCGCCTCTTTTAAGAAAAAATGGTAGGCTCCCACAAAAACGCGGGAAAACCTAATCTTGCATTAAAATATGTGATTGGTTAAAAATTAACTAACAGAACAAGCAAGCAAGCTCAAAACCGAAGGATTCAAAGAAACGACTGCGATGTCTAAATTGTCCTATATACAGCTAGTAGTGATTTATTAGCCAATCGCAGGTGAATAAAATGTGGGCGTGGAAAATCATAGCAACCGCTACAGATTCAGACGAAAAACTCTTTTTGACACAATGCTGGGAAACCAACCTTCCTCATAACAGACCTCGCAATTGACTATTAACAGACAAAAAATTCGGTAATCTTTAACCTTTGCCCGTAAAAAAAGGATGTGTCAAAAGGGATAGTGTTTCCCTTGACACCGCTATTATTTTAACTAATTTCACTCTTCAGAAATGTTTATTGTTTTAAAAAAAAACGATGATTAGAATTGTAATGAAGCCTAAACATATGTTAAAAGTACATTTATACATATTTTTTGTTCTTGAGAATTTGCAACAAAAATATTAAACATTATTTAACAAAATAAAATAAGACATATCTCGGCTGATTTACAGGCAAATAAACTAACATACTCAAGAGCGAGAGCCGGATGTGAACGGGACAACGCCCCGTCACAAAATGACCATTATCTTCGTTTACGCATGTTCCCGACGCACGAGTTCTGGTCGAAAAATAAAAAAATATTTTAAAGTGTTTCTATTTTTCGACCAATAAAAATGCTTCCCTCCTAATTATACTCGCGTCGTTTTTCGAGCCTGTTAAGCCATAAAAAACGCCATAAAAGGGGTCACACGGAAATACACGAGGCAGTCAACAGGAGGCCAGGGAAGAGACCTGTCACAGTCAGGCTGAGCGGTCAGCAGCAGTAGCGCCACGCCAACCAGCAAGAACTACTATGAGAGATCAACCCAGGTCTTCAGCCGGCCTATGAACTATACCACAAGGTAGCTGTCCCAAAGCCACACGTTCCTATTGAAATAAATCACGTAAATCTATTTCTGCTGTTGTCGTATTTCTTTCTTGCAACCATACGCTTATCTATAACATTTATTTAGTAAATTGTTTATTCGCAAGAATAATTCTATATTTACAACATTCTAAAAACTAATACAACTGCATTAAAACTAATGCAATGCAATATTTATCCTTTACCAATTTATAAAGAAATAATATGAAAAGATTTTTTTCATAAATTTATAAACATTTAGTAAATTATTAAAATATTTGAACCAACAAAATAAGGAAATCCTTATTTCCAATTTTATAAAGTTCAAATTGATTGGCAATTAGACAATGTTTTGCCAACCATTCCAATAAACAATTTAACAAAGAGAGTTTATTATTTCTGCTGTAAATTTCAAAGAACAAAGATAATATCTAAATTCATTTTCATATGCATAGGTTTTATTAAATTCTAGTCATCACTTTTTAAAACAGTAAACATTGCAGGGGAGTGAAGATAGATAAAATAATAGCGTGTGAAGAGAAAAGTCATATTTTTTACACAATGTTTTTTTGCAGGCACGAAGGTTAAAAATTGTCTCGAATTCAATCATAAGACAAAAAAAAGTGTCCTTTATTTACAATTAGGTTCAAGAGTTTGCATATAAAACCCTGCACAATTTTTTTTCTTCGTTCATCTAGAAACACATTTAGAGAACGATAAAGTTAACAAGGCAAACCTTTTTCTAAGATTGGGTGGAAGAGAATATTCAAAATATAAATCCTTATGGAAGTCAAGAAATCAACTTGGTGTATGTCAGAAATGTTGTTTAAAATGGCCAAATAAAAACACTAGAAAGCAAAACAAATTACGAAGATGTACATAAATAAACAAACACAAATATCGATGGAAAATTTGATAATTTTAGAAAAAGATTGAAGAAACAAAAAATGAAAATATAAATTGAGATTTAAGCCAAAAATACTTGGCGTCTCTAGTTTTTAAAAATAAAGATTTTTTAAATATAAAAATTGAAGGTCGTCCTTAACGGATTCTCCTCCAGTTCCTTTCCCACGAACGCAGGTGTTCCCCAAGGCTCTATCCTGGGCCCTACTCTGTTCCTTATTTTCATTAACGTTCTTCCCGATGTCATCAGTTCCTAAGTAGGCATCTATGCAGACGACACTACTATTTACTCCTGCCTCAAAAGCAAATCTGATATCGCTGACAAAACTAAGCTGGCTGTTAGTCTCGAAAGGGACCTCCAATCGGTTGTAGATTGGGGCAGGAATTGGCTGGTTAACTAATGCCTCAAAAACAAAATTGGTCACTATTACTCACCAGAGAGAACCCTCCGTCTCCCACTAGAATGTCTGATGCTCAACTCCACGAGAGCACCTCTTTGCGACTGCTCGGTCTCACATTGTCCGCTGACCTGAGATGGAACAAATACATTGAATCAATAGCTTCATCTACCGCAAAAAAAGTTGGTTCTCTGTGTCGCGCCAAAAAGTTTTTCTCGCCCGAGTCCATCTTCCATATCTATAAATCAGCCATGAATGGAATATTGCAGACATATATGGTCTGGTGCCCCCGCTGTTCGTCTTAAGGTCCCCAACAAAATCCAGAGACGGATTTGCAATGTGATCGTTCCTGATCTGGCATCTCGTTTACAGTCGCTCTCTCACAGACGTGCCGTCGCCTCCCTCTGTCTTTTCAACAAATGCTTTCACGGTAACTGCTCCGACGAGCAACTTTCGCTAGCTCCCAGACTGCACTTAAGCGTGCTACAAGGCTAGCATCTCCATCCCACCCCTTCACTGTCGAAATAGTTAAATGTAGCCGCCTCTTCTACTCCAATAGCTTCATGTCTCGCACCTCCCGTCTGTGGAATTCCCTTCCTATTACTTGTTTCCCTGATAGCTATAATCTCCAACTATTCAAATGTAATGTCAATCGACATTGCCAGATGTTTTGATCTATTGCCCATCCTTCTCTTCATCCTTTCCTCTATCACGCCTCTTTACTCTCGCCCCCACTCTCTGTAACCCGTTGCGTGCTAGTGGCACTCCTGCCTTGCTTGGGGGGAAAAGCTTAAAAAATATCATAAATTACACTTCTGTTAACTTGAGGTGGACATGTCTTCCTTTCAGGGTGCATTAGTTGAGAAATGCTGTTCTAGTCTTATGATGAGTAAGGGAATAAATCCATGTTAGGATTGAGCAGGAGAGAAAAATTTTGTAAAATTCACAAGACATTGTTGAAGTCACCATTGTTGACAGTGAGAATTCAGGTCAGTTGGTTAATGAATCAAAAACATGCTGACCAACTTAACATTTGGAGATTGGAGAGCTTTGCTAAATTGGTCTGACAGTCTACTAAACTTAGTTTACTTAGTTTGACACAGGATCCCAACTGTGTGTCATACAACATGGATCAAACTCCCTACTCAATAATAATAACCAACCAGACTTGCACCACTACACATTACAATACCCCGGGACACCCAGTTGTCATTTACAAAACATAGCTTAGTTTTAGCACAACACCACAAATATAGGACACCCGGTGAGTAACAAATTCACAATTAATGAGCCACACATCCAGTTTGTTAGCCATTACACCACAGTTAGTACACTCCAGTTAGTACAAATCCTGATGAAAATCTGCAGATATGATCGAAATATCTTTTTATCAGTGATTTATTTTTTCAACTATTGCTCCCCAAGAGCCACACAAGGTAGAAGGTCACTAAATGAGGATATTGCAAAGGCATACAGGGAGAGAGCAAGAGTTGGGGATTGGGCAGTGCCAGCCAAGATACGGCAACAATTCTCCATTTTTGGTCGTGGTCTGACGATTACATCTAGCATGATACAGACTGTCGCCTCTAAGTGTTGACGTCTATGTTCACTTTTATATATATATATATATATATATATATATATATATATATATATATATATATGTATGTATGTATGTATGTATGTATGTATGTATACCATTCATTCTTGCTTTGAATATTGCTGCTACATCTGTTCTGGAGCTTCTGCTGTGATTCTTGATAAAATCCAAAGAAGAATCTTCAATGTTATAGGTCCAAACCTGTCACCTTTCCACCACCGTAATATAGCTTCCCTCTGCCTTTTCTATAAATACTTTCATGGTAATTGTTCTGATGAACTTTCCCCTATGGTATCTAGGCTTTATGAATCTAAGTGCAGAATTAGATTGGTGGCAAGATCTCATCATTTTACAAATGGAATGGCTAGATGTAACCGTAAGTTCTATGCTAACATTTTCTTCTATCACACTTCTCACTTGTGGAGCTCTCTTCTGGCTTCTTGCTTCCCAGTCAAATTTGATCTTAAAAAATTTAAATGCAACGTCAATCATTATCTTCTGTCTTCTGAATTCTTGTCCTCTCCCCTTAATAGTATATTCTCATATTATATAACACTCAGTAGCCTCTTGTGTCTTAGTGGCTTTATTGCCTTGCTTGGAGTGAAATTATTAAAAAATTATATACATATTCCACTTGAGATCTACCGTGAGCTTCAGTCCCAGTAGACATTCAATGTAAAGTGTCTCATTTCAAGAAAACTCAAAATCTGCTTTATAATGACATATTAGTATAACTTACATAATTATAATTATAGAACTAGGTCTGATGATAAACTGCATCCGGCAGCAAGGCCTCTGATTGGGATATTGGAGGTTTTGAGGAGCATGGAACCACCTCTGTTGTTCCCAGGCCTACACTGACCCTGATTGGAAGCACCTGTTAGAGTCCCAGCTATGGGCAAATAGTGAACACCCAAACAAAACACTATGAAAGTATAAAAATACCAGCAATACATTTTTATATAAAAGAATTACCAACAATACGTATTTATAGTAAAATTACCAACAATAAATTTTTAAAGCAGAATTATGAACAGTATATCTTATAGGAAAAATGACCAACAATATATTTCATCTCTATTTGAAGCCATAAAACTGTGTTCGATATAGTCAGATTTTGGCATTAAATGACCCATAGAGGTGTTGATATGCCGCTAAACAACACCCAACCAAACAACCAACATGAAAGAATTCTTTCATGACAATCCATATCATATCCAACAATTTCTTAAAGAAATCAAACTGTATTCCAAAATTTAACTTCAACAAAAACACAGCATAAAACACACATATCACCACCCCTAGTAATTATGTCCACACAACTATGTACAGGGCGCGATGGGTAAATTGTTGCCATTTTATATTTTTCATTTTGCACATTGTTTGTTTTTTTTTTTTATTTTGTCAACTGCACAGTGTAGTAGCATCAGCTTGGCACTGTTTCTGAGAAAAAGACCACCATGACGCAATTCACTCCACCAGAAATTTGGAAACAGCATGCTTGGCATTCATGCCGAACTATTTCAGAGTGTTTGGGTGTCAATCTGAGGAGAGTGCAATGGATTCAGAAACAATTGGATGTGTCTGATGATAATTACAAAGGTGTTTGAAGTGATCACTAGCGATGGTAATGTTATGCCTTCCTTCATCTTTCCACAAAGCCTCAGACTCAACACTCAGGCCTACATCAAGTGCCTTGAGGAGGTACTGATGACCTGGGTCAAGAGGGCGACTGCTGGAAGACCCTATGCCTGGCAACAGAACTCTGTACCAAGCTACACAAGCAGGAGAACCAAATCATGGTTGTCAGACAATTTCTGCGACCACATCACCTCTTACATCTGGCCACCTAACTCCCCAGACTGCAAGTCCCTTGAGTATTATGTGTGGCCCACAGTTGAGCGAGAGACCAACAAAACTCCTTGCAACATCAAAGATGAACCGAAGGTAAGGATTGTGGCAGTATTCACCAACTTAAACAAGGAGACCATCAAGAAGAAGTGCAGGAGATTCCAAAGTCGTCTGGAAGTCGTGGTTGAAGCCAAAGGCAATTTTATTGAATAAATTTACTCTTTAGTATTTCAAGATATTTTTGTATCATTTTGATAAATATATCTGTTAAAAAAAGAGAAGTCAGTGTTATTTTCCTTTTTTGTATAATTTAGACAACAATTCATCCATCGCACCCTGTATAGGCACAAAAGCTGAGTATCATCTACCACGTATTCAATTGTGAAAGCAGAATAACATATATCATATTTTTATTACTTCAAAGTTTCCAAGAAAATTAAATTTTGGCATTAAATGACCCATAAGGATGTTGATATGCCGTTAAACAAATCAATCAATCAATCAATTAGTAATTAAATTACTATTAAATGTTACAAGCCAATTCTTTCCCAAAGCAAGTTTAGAGGCCAAGTTCTGCTCATTTAGATTTTTGCTTGTGCTCCAATGAACTGTGATAATATCTGTTTATTTATTTACACATGATGTGAGAAGGTTCTAAGCAGAACGTTAATTATATAGCAAAACTGTTAGCACTAAGAACTGAGCATTGGAGGACGACTATATACATCAGTGTATAGGATACAAATCCTATATCATTCCAACAAATAACTGAAAAACACAAAGTAGATTTGCACACCCGCAAAATCGGATTCAAAACGACTAAAAACAGATTTCGCAATAAGGTGTGAAATTAATTTTCTGACCAGTGAATGGAGGCGATTTGCTAAACTAAAAAAAAAGATAACGATCCAGTGTGAAAAAAAAAGTCAGCTATAAATAGAGAGACTCAAGTCAATCACCAGTCAGAAGGGCGCAGAGATCATAGAGGACAGAAGACTGACAGTCAGGTCCGTCACTGACTCAACCAGACACTAAGAGCAGAAAGTGGGGTAGGAAAGGAAAACAACAACAACAACAACAAATTTACAACTGACTCCAAAACAATTCAACCCGATAAGTACATTTTCCTCTTATCTTTTATTTCCCATTCACACTCTCTTTTTCAACTTAAATTGATCGCCCCCTTTTCCTTTCCACCTACTCGGCGGATACACAAAAACAAAAGAAACAGACATTACTCTACTACTCAGCGAACACATAGACATTTTTTGTTCAAATCACATTTGCTTAAACGAACTAAAGCACTAATCTTTTTTACTCTATTCACAAGATATAAAAATATACAAATTTGTTTATTCTATGACATTAAATATACAATGTTCTATTTTCTACAAACGTTCCTTATCGTGTTGTCTTTTCTTGAAATTTGCGTTGTATTTTGTGGGCAGGGTATCAAGTATCAAATTCTCCTTTTATTCTCCTTGTATGCTGTACCCCACAAGTGTATCGGTGAATTTGTGATATGGCAGAACATTTAGAATTTTAACAGCAAAATTTGGATGTTAGTCATTTTTCTACTCTGCGTCTTGAGGTTAGTGCATAAAATTAAACTCGGTTACGATCTGAAAAATTTGAAGAATCTTGGTATTCATGAGGATGGTAAAAATGTAAGGGAGTCAATTTACTCGTTATTTTTATTATAATATATATATAACAAAGTTACCTCCCTTCATCTAAGATTCGGGTTTTCAAGATCTGGTGGTTCAGTTTTGTTCACAAAAAAAATGTTTATGTTCATTGCACACGTCAAGACGCGATATGCCACCTTTTCTAGCGATATCACCAGCTTTTTAAATTTACTAGATTTTATTATTTCAACCCAAACAAGACGATAAAATCACTAAAACGCAAATGGTTATTTACTGAATAAGAAAGACAATAAAAAAACAAAAGACAAAGCCGACAATTGACGTTGCATTTAAAAATGCACGTTTATTTTTCATTTTTTTTTTTTTTTTTAATATTTTGATAAATTATTTTGCCGTTAGCATAATGGTGTAGTGAGTTTATAGTGGCGTGGGGCTTAAAGGGAGTTAAAATGAACAGTTGATTTACCCACATCAAGAAGATGAGATGATGATAAAAAGTCTAAAAGACAAACACTCGGGTAATTTTAACAAAACAAGATAAGGAATTTATTTACGAATTTACACGCTTGAAGTAACGTCAATCGTCATTCTCTGATGACTTTGTGGAATCGTGAATTCCACCCTTTTGCGTGTGTGCGCGCGGACTGCACCCCTTCCTGTCACGTTCAGCTAGATATAGCAGCAAACGCTGACGTGAGGGAGGTTGCTGGCTAGCTACTCCTGATACCGTCTAAAATCAGAATTTGAATTTTTTCCCGCGCGTGTCCTGTCGTCACCGACGAACAGCGTTTTCAAGTTAGTCGCCGCCCGATTTTCAAACTAGATGGTTGACTCATTTATTCCGTGCCCCTAACCCATACGCGGGCCGGAATATCTTAAATGACCAAAAATTCAACATGTCGACATCACACTTTTCCAAGACTTATCCTCGTCTTGATGCGAACAGCATGTTGAACTTTCTTCCGTTTTCAGCTAGA
Organism: Acanthosepion pharaonis; assembly: GCA_903632075.3. Classification (NCBI taxonomy): domain Eukaryota; kingdom Metazoa; phylum Mollusca; class Cephalopoda; order Sepiida; family Sepiidae; genus Acanthosepion; species Acanthosepion pharaonis. The sequence continues at coordinate 1,126,097 of CAHIKZ030000064.1, read as the reverse complement.
AAATGTAGAGACTACGACACTGTCGTCAATATATTTTTCCAAGACCAAATTCCTCGTCTTGAAGTGAATAACATATTTGAACCTACTTCATTTTCTACCAGAATCTACGACACTGTCGTCACCACACTTTTCCAAGACCAATTCCTCCTCTTGATGCGAACAACTCAGAATTTTCCTTCACTGAAGGTTGATGAACTTTTCATACACCTCTTTTGAATTCTAACCTTTACGAACCAGTTCCAAAAAAGATAACATTACACACACATTATTAAACCTCGCTGTGAGTATTTTGTCCTTGTTGTGTATGCTTACATATTTTGTACAAAAAGATACTATTCCAGAACTTTCATTCTGAAGAAACTTTTCCCGCCTTAGCCATCTTGGTTTTTTCGTTTTGGCGCGGAACTTAAAAATTCTATTAATTACTACATATCACTAACAGCCTACAGGCTAAAAACAGATCTTACCTTTTCTGATAGTCTCCACTGTTGAGACAAGATTATTTGTTATTAAAATAAAATTTCTTATTTGTTTTCCACCAGACTCATTTTGTCGTTTAATCCTGGCTATCTATATTTTACTATTTTTGTGCATGTGTTAAATGACCCCTTTTCCTCACTAAAGATCACTCATTTAATATTCTTACTTTGTTTGTGGATTCGGTAGTCATAAGTAGTGTCTGGCACAAGGGCACCTTTTAAAATTGTTTTCAATGTATAGATTAAGGGAAGGAAGTTGTTCCCATTTAATTGTAGAATGGTTTGTAATTAATTGTTCAAAGAAAGTTCTTTTTGAAAGAAAAATGTTCAGAAATCAATATTAGAGCAAAGTTTGAATGTTAAGAATAAATAACACAAGAATACAATTGATCAAAAATGTGTTGTGTTATAGAATGGTTCGAAATCAACAGAGTCCTAGTTGATTGAGCTTGGCTAAGTCACAGAGAGAAATGTAAGTTTATATTACGAAATTCTGTGTCTGTGTGTGCGTTTGAAATGTTATGAGCAAGTTCGTGGGCTTGTATGGACAGGTGAATTTTACTGGATCTTACTGACGATGTGTGAAAAAGTCGCCTCTTTTAAGGAAAAAGTGTAGGCTCCTATGGAAACGCTGGAAAACTTAATCTTGCACTAATATGTGATTGGTTAAAAATTAACCAATCACTACATTCGTACTAACAGAATAAAGCAAGCAAGCTCAAAACCGAAGTATTCAAAGAAACGACTGTGATGGCTAAATTGTCCTATATAAAAGTAGTAGTGATTTATTAGCCTGTTGGGGACGTGCAGAATTTATTAATTATGCTTGAAAGAATCAGAAGGAATTTGTGTAGGTTGCGTGACTTTCTGCATCCACAACAAATAAATAAACGAAATTTAAATTACTATTAAGAACGAGACATATTCAATTAGAAACTAATAAAACATTTATATACAATTCAAAGCAATATACAAACAGGATAATTGATATATGTTATGTTGGCGAAATGTGTATGAGGTTTTTTTTTATTTCAGAATTCTCTCTTTGTAATTGTTCGTTCATTACAGTCTTTTTAAGTTTGTGTTGATATTAATAATTGTCGATATTAAGTGTCATTTTTAGAAGGAGTTTTTATGAGTGATCTACCTTTAACTGTAATGTAATGTTTTTTTAAGGTCGTTCGTGCGTTGATGTTTACTTAATAGGTAGCGAATATATTTCACTTTAGATAAGCAATGTTGAGAATTGATATCCACAGAGTTGATTAAGTTTTTCGATCGGGAATGAGTCAGCGATGATATATCTTTGCGCGGAAAATCGTGATTTCGAATGACGTGGAGTATTTTGGCAAGTTCTCCGTGGGTGTTTGTTACTGACTGCCTGGGGCGGTCAGCGTTTATTTTTATAAGGCCTGAAAGTCCGAAGGTGGCTCACTTGAGTTTTGGCGCAATTTCGTTCTGCACGTGAACTTTCAGTGATGAACCAATGAGATTGTTTGTTTCGCTTAGTGCAGTTTTAATTGGTTGAAGTTTTCCGTACGTAGGCGTAAGATATAGACTGTTCTGTTGCTAGGGTTGAAAGGTAAGGAAAAAAGGACGAGTCTACAAGCCAATCACAGGTGAATAAAATGTGGGCGTGGAAAAACATAGCAATCGCTACACTCTTACTTTCACTCTGTAATTCCTTGCATACTAGTGGCTCTCTCGCTTTGTTTGGGGGGAAATGCTTTAAGAAAAATGTCATGTCAGTAGCTCATCTCGGGAAAATAAATCAGAAATCTTTAAAGTCCATAGCTTTGACAAATTGGAATAAAGAGGAAACGTTCATACAACAGAATAAATGATTTGACACAAAATAATATTCAAAAATGTTTAAACCAAAGGTAAGAGAGTTTGTTGCTCACCGAAGGGATATATGATTGCAAACTTTTAAAAGTAGATGAAGAGAGATAGTTTGAAATATTTCACTTTTTTTGGATTGTTGAGAGAAAATTCTTTGAAGTGCCATGTGATTGGTTAAAAGCCAATAATTTTATGCTGGCAAGAACTTAAATGACAGTCGCAAGTTAAGATTTTTCTTTGGTTGCTCCAACTCAGTGCAAAGCTGATTTGAGCTAGACCAATGCTCAATGCTTATACTTACCCTAACTTCTGGATCAAGGAAAAAAATGGACATTCCATAACCATGTTTAAAACTTCCAAAGATAAAGAATGTACAAACTTCCCTTTGGTTGTTCCAACTCTGTGCAAGGCTGATTTGAGTTCAACTATTAATACAATGTTTATACTTACTTATCTTAATTCCTGGACCAAAAAGAAAATAGATATACAAAAAGACATTAAGAACTTTATTTCATTACAATATACATAAAAAAGAGAATAGCTGATCTGTGGGAGAAAGCAAAGTTCTTTATATGCTTCTTCTTTGTTTATCATATGTGAACACGCAGATGCTAAAATACACACAAACACACAACATTTTAAATTCCATAAACCTTTCTTTCTTCCACTGGAGTGTAATGGTTGTCAACTGCTTCTGTTATATATTGCTGCTGGGCTTAAATGAGGTGACAAACACATATATATATAAAAATATATAAATATCTTTATTGTTTGAGTTGCAGTAAATTAGGTAGAGTGTGAGAAAATCAAAGAAGTTAGGATTGCACACACAGAAATTGATTATCCTCTAGCCAGCCTCTCTGTCCAGATCAAGAATTGAACGGGTTATATAACATTTGGACACTTACGCAGCTTCATGTGGCTATGACTTCTTCCGGTATGTCACCTAAAAAACTTTGTGTTGCTATGCCTCTCTCAGCAGGCATCCACACAAGCATGCATTTCCTTCTGCTCAGTTTATTCAAGGCCCAAAATATCCCCAGATGCATTTCCTGTTTATGCTATCACCAGTTCTGATTTCTGCTCACACAGTGATGCAGCGGAAGTAAGACCAAAGGTCTTTCCTCGACTGATATCCAATGTTGCTTCTTTTTAATTCTAGCAATCACAATACTTGCTCCTGCTTGACACCCCAAAACTAACATAACAACAGAGAAGCAACAAAAAAAAACAATGCTCCCTCATATGTATATTTATTACCCACAATGCTTTAGTCCCAGTCCATAAAAATCTCTCCTCATTTTATCTTCTAGACTTTGTTCATGTTTAAAGATATCACATTTTGTACTTTTTAGTATTTGAGAGATATTACTAGACTTGATTGTGTCAACTAAGTCTCTACTACCTGGCCCAGAGATTGAAGTCACAATTCCTATGTGAAACATAGATGAGAACATTAGTTTGACTGTAAATAAGGGATGGTGTGTTATAAAATCCACTGACCCAATTCAAATGTGTTTTAGAGGGAGAAAAGTTGGTTCACTGTGTCATACTAGATAATTTCTCCCACATGAATCTATCTTATATACTTATTAGTCTACAATTCACCCATGCTTTAAATGTTGCTGCCACACATGGTCTGCTGTTCCAGCTACATGATTAGAGATTCTTGATAACATCCAAAGAAGAATCTGTAATGTCATTGGTCCTAACATAGCATCTCAGCTTTAGTCACTTTCCCATCACCATAATGTAGCTTTCTTGTATTGTTTCTATAAATATTTTTATGGTAACTCTCCTGATGAACCTTCCTCTGTAGGTTTGGGGGAAGGGATTACTAACACTATTTTGTTTAGTTTCCTGTATATAAAATTGTAATCATTGTAAATATTAATTGGGGTTTCATTTTTAATGTCCTTTTTATACCCACTCCCCACAAATTTTACACATAGAAAGTAGTTAGGACTTCATAGAGACTTGAGGTATTATGGTGACTGTAGTAAGAATAGTAAGTAAGAATGTGTTGTTTTTGTGTAAGGAATACTGTGGTATGTTTGGGTCAGTAATTGTGTCTAGCTAAGTTTAAGATTGAAGACCAACTTTCCCCTATCCCCCTTTTGGCGTTGTGCCACATCTATGCACTGTATTTATTAGCAGTTTTTCTCCCTTTGCTAAAGCCTTAACCCCCTATTCCTCCTTCCATTCAAACAAGCTTGTCATGTAAGCTTCTCACTGCCTTCCCCTATCTGTCTTTAATATGACCATGAAGGTTAATTTTTCCAATATCCATTTCCTCATTATGCATCTATCATTTATGATACTTTTGACATGCCAATACCTCAAGTGGCCCCAGAACAATGCCATTTAAAGAGGAAAAGGAAAATGATGGTCTTAATCATTGTTAACTCAAAGAAAAAAAGGTATTAAGATTCTTGCAGAGTTAATACTTAGGAGGTAGGGTGTTGTGGTAATTTACCTCTCCCAGCTATAAATAGGAGCAGGTACTGCCTTTTGGAGAGGGAAGTTACCAGCAGTTAACTCTAACAATCAGACCGAACATTCTTGCTGTAACACTCTTGTTTGTATATGTTTGTATTACTGTTTCTGTTAATATATTTGTTTAACTCAATTCTTTTCTTTGTGTCTTTATTTCTGGCCCCTAACAAGGCCACAACAGTTTTCAAAGAATTTCAGCTGCCTTTTCCTGATTCTGAGTAGAAGCGTTCTTTCTGTTGCCATTTTCTTTAAGACTTCCATGTTGTTTACTCTCTCCATCCATGGAATTTTCATTATTGTTCTGTAGAACCACATTTCTGCTGCCTCTAGTTTTCTCCTCATCTGTGGAGAGATTGTCCAGCATTCATTGCCATATAAGAAGATGGATGTCATATAGCAATCCAGAATTCTTTTCTTTGTTTCTAATGAAATTTTTACATTTCTCGGCACCTTGCTTAGCTTTTGGAATGCTTCTTTCACTAATCCAATATGCGTTTGGATCTTGGCTGCATTTTCCATCCTTTGTTAGAATGGTAGAGAAAAGATGTATTTATATATCTTCCCCGAGGGTATCTGTAAACATAATTCACAGTTGCCTGTCTGATTGTCCTTTCTGGACTGCTAATTGTAATCCAATCTGCCCATTTTTGGTCATCATTGCATGAATGGGAAAAATATCCACCAGTGGGTTCAACATGACAGAAGCTGCAAGAGAGACAAGTTGATTATGTTTAATGGGCAAAGACTTCTTTTTTCCGGATTTGAGCACTCATTGCTCTCCACAACTTCCTATTCTGTGTAGTAACTTTTGTCTTTTGACCCCCCCCCCAATTATGGCATTCATTCAAATAAGACCATCAAGTAGGTGGTTCACTGCCTCCCCCTGTCCTTTTAGGCTTTGCTATTTCCTGTGAGTGTTACATTCTCCAAGCCAGCCTTCCCCATTATGTATCACAGAAATTTCAACTATCCCTTTCTGATTCTGTGTATAAGTTTCTGTATTTGTTTCCATTTTCCTTAAGACTTTTTGTTGCTTACACATTCTGTCCATGGTATTCTCAGCATCCTCCTTTATGTCTGTTGCCACCAGTTTACTCTTTATATTTAGTGAAATTTGTCCAGCATTCACTTCCATATGGAAGTGATTGAAGTTCAGCATTCTTTTCTTTGTTTCTGCTGCCTAAAGCCTCTTCTTCATTTGCGAAGAAATTGTTCAGCATTTACTTCCATATAAGGGGATTGATATTACATAGCATTCCAGCACTCTTTTCTTTGTTTCTGCTGCCTCATGTGTCCTCTTCATCTGAGAAGAAATTGTTCATCATTCACTTCCATGTAGGAGGATTAATATTACATAGACATTCAGCACTTTTTTCTTTGATTCTTCCACCTCATGTTTCTCTTCACCTGGGAGGAAATTCTTCAGCATTCACATCCGTGTAGGAGGAGTGATATTGTAGCGGGCGGTCCAGCGGCCACGTTTCACAGAAAGGGGGTGAACGAGGTCACAAGAAGCCCGCAGACATTTTTGACGCGATTAAATCTGACGGTGAAACAATATGGACGACAGAACGAGGATATGTGTGATATATAGAGGTTTATTCTAAAAGGAAATGGAAATGAAGATGATCGGAAACGGTGGAGGTGCTGGAAGCTGCAGGAGTGAGCTGGAAGCTGCAGGAGTGCCGGAAGCTGCAGGCATTGATGGTCGAAGTTGGCGTTGGTAGTCGCTAGGATCATCGTTGTGGGGGGTTGAAGCTGATGTGGGTTGTTGCCAGGATGATCGCTTGTTGGTTGTTGATGTTGAGTGATGCCAGGATGATCTTTGTTGGTTGTTGAAGCTGAGTCGTTGCCGGGGTGCCAACTTGTTGCTGCAGTTCGTGTTGCCAACTCGTTGTTTGTCATTGCCGGGATGCCAACTTGACGTGTTGGGAAGGAGAGAGAAAGAAAGAAAGTTCCCAACTATCGTCAAGTTGGCAGACAAAAAAAAGTGGGAGCGTAACTTAATACACAGCCCGTAGATCGGCGTCCTTGGCCAATGAAGGCCAAAGGGCCTGCGTAGACGACCGTTGCGGCCGCCGACAGCCTCCTGAATCTAGGGAGAAATCACTGTCTTGTGACGAGAGAGACCAGCAAGAGAAATTGGCTAAGCTAACCGAAAAGTCTCTATAATAAAATACTACGAGGTTAGCTAAAGATAACTATGGTCTAAAAATGACTAGAAGTATATTACAACTAGGTTTGTAATATAGCCTAACTAAAAAGGGGATTTGCTAGTCCCCCCGACGTGTTAACAGTGTGTAAAGAGCATGAATGAGAGGTCAAGGTCGAAGTGACCTGTTCCTCTACCGGTTCAAGGATAGAAGGAGGAGGTAACTCCGACAATATTAAATAACAATTTAGCACTCATTTTTTTTGTTTCTACTGACTCAAACCTGCTCTTCATCTGAGAGAAATTGTTCAGTATTGACTTCCATTTTGGAGAATTGATATTGTATAGCATTTCAGCACTCTTTTCTTTGTTTCTGCTGACTCAAGTCTCCACTTCACCTGAGAGGAAATTATACAGCATCCACTTCCATATAGGAGGATTGACATTACATAGAAGTTCAACACATTCTTTGTTTCTGCTAACACAAGACTCCTCTTCATCTGGGAGGAAATTCATCAGCATTCACTTCCATATAGGAGGATTGGCGTTACATAGAAGTTTTGTATACAGTTCCTTGTCTCCAATGAAAACTTTCTGTTTCTTGGCACATTATTTAACTTTTGAAATTAAAAAAATGATAATATTAGCCAATTCCCTATAAGGAAACATTTGGCATTCATGGACTGATCATCCAGTACTGCTTTCAGTTGAAATTTATAAAATCTTTCCTGAAGGGCACATGGACCAGTGGATAAAATGTTGGTTGAAATGATCCAGTGACTTGACCCAAAGAGTTGTGAGTTCAATACCTGGTTACAGCAGTAGGAACCAAAACTTGGAGAGTTGAGTTACTAAAGGGAAATAACTCTGAGATATCCAGAACACACACTGCACGTGGAACTAGAACAATCTACCCCAGTGGACTAAATAAAGGGTTCGGTTTGAAATTCCAATATATATCATCTGGCCAGAGCATACAATGGCCGAAAAGTCATGAATATCATAGTAAAGATGAGGACAACTGTCAAAACAGTGTAAAAAAATTTTTCTTAAGGTTTCTCAAATCTAGTAGCTGTTATTGCACTTTCCAGTATTGATGGGGGGGTTCCTGCCTAACCTTTTATTTGAAGTTGTGCGGAATGTTAATCTTGATTATATCATTATTTTCTCTTTGAGTTAAATTTGATTTTTATTTTAGCTGTAGTAGATTTCGAAAGTTCTCTCATAATGAAGTTTCTGTTATCTAATATAGTTCTTAGTGATTCTGTAGTACCAGTCTATGAGGTTCAAATAAGGATGATGATCTCTAAGACCTACAGGCTTCATTCACTCAATATCACCTTTAATCATTGATCTGAGAAAATAGTTATATATTCTTTGTCTGTTTTGTTTAATAACACCAGTCTAATGGTAATGTTAATAGTAATATTAACTGTTTCCCTATAAAGAAACATTTGGCATCCACTGACTGAACAGCCAGTACTGTTTTCTGTTGAAATTTATAAAATCTTTCTCTAAAAAACTTTTTTTTAGGAAAACAGGTTTTTCAAGTCCAGTAGCTGTTATCATTCTTTCCAGTATTAATGTCAGTTTCCTTCCTAAACTTTTATTTGAAGTAGTTTAGAAGGTCAGTATCTTGATTATGTCATTATTTTCTCCTCAAGTTATATGTGCTATCCATTTTAGTCATTGCTGATGTTGGTAATCCTCAAATGATGTGGTTTCTGTTATTTGATACAGTTCTTTGTGATTCTTTAGCACCAGCCCATAATGTTCAAAGAAGGATAATCTCTACCAAGACCCCCTGGCTTCATTTGCTCAAAGCCTTTTTTCAACATTGATCTTAGGAAACAGTTGTGTACAGCTGACAATTTAGGTATTTCCAAATGGTTTTGGCACCATGGATGAAAACACCATACTCCAAGGAAGGTTTACCTGCCCCCAAAAATCATTCAAATTCTTTGCTTTTTAATTGGGTTCAAACCTATTAGTCTTCTACCTCTGTCAAGGAAACTCTTAGAGGCCCTAATTAATTAATTCATTAAGTATCTCTCATCACAAGGCCTTTTTTCTGGCAAGCAATATGGCTTTTATTTCTTCAGGTGAATAATTGCAAAAAGAGTCTATCATGCTCAAGATAAAAATGGTGAAGCCTCGGGTTGTAGCTTTGGATATCTCGAAAGCTTTTGACAGAGTTTGGCATAAAAGTCTTCTCCACAAGCTGAAGAGTTATAGTGTTTCCAGGCAAATTTTTGAATTAATCCTGTCTTTCCTATCAAATCATGAAATGAGTGTCATCCTGAATGGCCACTCTTCTAGATCCTTTTGTACTAATGCAGGTGTTCCCCAGAGCTCTATCCTTGGTCTTAATCTGTTTTTAATTTTCTTTAATAGTCTTCCCAATGGAAGTTTCAGTGTACAAATGAGATTAACATTGTGTTGAAACTTGAATAAAGCATGGAATAATAATAATAATACAACACAAAATGTACTTAAACAAAATGTATTGAAACAAGAAAGTGTACACAATATTTACAGATAGTTTTGGTATATTCTTGGGAAGACCGTTCCTGTAGAATGGGTTGACTTAGTCGCAGTCGGGCAGAGTCTCTGGATTGGATCTCTTCTTCCTCCCCCGTCTTCCCGGTACCAACCATATTTATATGGTCGGTACTCCACTATGTAAATTAGGTGGATCGTACCACAACACATTGCTAATTAATTCTTTTGTATAAATTACTTTTATTTATGATATTGATATTTATATATATATATATATATATATATTTATATATTATATATCATTTCCCATATATATATATATATATATATATATATATATATATATATATATATAGGAAAAAACTATATAAATTTTTATATATGAATGACAATTTTAGGAGAAAGGAGTATGACAAAATGGAAAATGTTTTTTCTGTGATGCGTTTCATCTTGACATATTTTTATTACTTTCAACATTATTTCCAGTGGATACCCATATTTGAGGTTAGAATCCAAAGGACACATTCTCTTTATTAAGATTTCACCAATGTTCAGGCCGGTAAACAAAATAAAATATTGTTTAAAATAGACATATCATCTACTCAAATATGTGTATCCACTAAAAATAACGTTTAAACTAATAAAAATATGGCAGGTTAATAAATAAAACTCCATCACTTCTTTAAAAATTGCTTTGTTTACATTTCAGATACAAAACTCAGCAGTTATGAACTTTCGTAAATCTGAACAAGTAAGATGCACTTAAAGGTAAAAACAGAATCTCACTTGATCACAATGCTCTTTGTAGCCTCTTTGGTTAAAGCACATTGGATGCAATAATGGTTTCTCATGCAAAGGGGGACACAGTTTTGAATCCTGCGGAAAGGTACATTTTTCTTATTAAGAATTCTCAAATTTTCAGGCTGGTAGAGAAAATAAAATATTGTTTCAAATATTGGAGTGTCTACTCAAATATAGTTATCTACTAAACATAATATTTAAAGTTCACATCCCAGTAATTTAGAATTGTCTGATGAGATGCATTGATATGCATTGAAACACGACTGCAATTGTGTAGCAATTGTGACATGTTTTTGGTGTAATATCCTTAAATATATATATATATATATACATATATATCTATATATATATATATATTATAATTTTATCACATGGACAAAACCATTTTACTCACTACAAAGATGCAACTTTATTTCAGTGCATTTCAACTGCACTTTGACGGGAGAGACCCAAAAAGGGTTATACCATTATAACCATTTATATATAACCATTTTCGGTTCTCACCCATTAAAGTGCAGTTGAAATGCATTGAAACAAAGTTGCATCTTTGTAGTGAGTAAAATGGTTTTGTCTATATGATAAAATTATAATAAATAAATAATTATCGCTCTACTATCGGTATCAAGCCCTCTTTTGGATTAATGCTGTGAACATTAGAATTTATATATTACTTTCGTTCTCATCGCATCGGATATATATATATATATATATATATATATATATATATATATATATGTGTGTGTGTATATTGCTCCAAGCAATTTTGGCTACTTCTCTAGCCATTATCAAGGATGTGTTTTTGGATGGTGAAATTCTGTGTGTGACTGCTAGATAGTAATTTTGCAGTGTGGAGTTTGAGCAATTTGCGTACTTCTTGTGCACTATTTAGCAGAGGAGACGGTGTGTTAAATGTGTTCTAAAAACAGAAGTCTTGCCCTGGTCAACTGGCTGTGCACAGTACATGACCACTAAGAAGCACATAAACTGCTTGAACTCCACACTGCAAAATTACTATCTAGCAGCCACACAGAATTTCACCATCCAAAAACACATCCTTGATAATGGCTAAAGAAGTAGCTGAATGCCCTTGGAACAATTATAACTATGCTATTTCAATATTTACTATGCTTATGGGTGCACCTCCACAACTTATATGGCCAGCCCTTGACAGCTAATTTTTCTGCTGATCTAGCTCTCACAGCTCAGTGGGAGAAAGAATCGGTTATAACATTCAGTTCTTACAAAACAAAGCTAGTAACATTTCATCGTCACAGAGCAGACAGTAAATTTTCTCCAGTTCTGACAAATGCTTGAACTCTCAATGAAGCTCCTAGCTTCAAAAGGTCTAGTGGAAGTAAAACTCACTCCAGACCTCAAATGGAACTCATATATACATGGGCGGTTCCTTGTACCACTTCAGAAAATACCTGATTCTTCTTGCCATCCACTATCTTTGAGTCAGATCAGGCTGAGAATGGAGTATTTTTGCTATATCTGGGTTGGGGTTGCACAATCATCACTTTCCAGCCTTGACAGAGTTCAAAAACATTTATGCAGCCTTGTGGGTAATAAATTTTTCCCCTTTACAAGCCCTTTGCCTACAGATAAAATGTTGTTAGCCTGTCGCTACCCTATTACCATGTTATGATGAGCTCCTGTTTTTGGTTAGTAAAATACAGTATATATTAATCACAATGAGAAAGTTCTTTTAATGTGGTTGTTACTAAAATATTTCTGGTTTGTGTTTCTGTTGGATGAATGAATAGAGATTTTGGTCATTATAAGTCTATCAGTAAAGGCTATATTTAATAAGAGAAAGTGATATTTGGATAAGTTGACTTATCTGTGGTCTTCATTTCTAGAACTACTCAATTCCACATGCTTCCTTGCAAGAGGCTGACTGAAAAAAGGAAGCCTCTAAATTTCCATCCAGAAGGATGGTTTCCTTTTTTTCTATGGAATTATGGGAATTAGTTTTTTTTTTTTTTTGTGTTTCACATGATTACTAGATTTGTAAAGAATCTGGCATTCCCTCTCAGGCAATTCAAATTTATTGAATCATTGACATACAAGGTCATTTCATGAGTATTTTCAAGGTCAACATATTGGTACAAAAAGAGTTGAATCTTTGGTGTTCATCATATTGTCACCCAGTATCATAAATGGCAATAGTTAAGGATGTATTAGAGGCACAGAAAGTTATCATTCATACGTGGGATACTGGCAAGACTGTCAAGATGGGATGGTCTCAGTCTGCTGTCTGCAATGATGTCGGCATATATTATGGAAGAGTATACATGGGCAAATTAATATACTGTTATGATGGGCCTTGTTTGACTCATGTTTTTGGTTAGTAAAATACAACATTATATTCATCACAAAAACAAGGTGAGGCATTTAGACTGAATAATTTGAAGGATTTATTATCCAAAGAATTCTGTTGTACAAGTTTGGTGGAGTGAGAAAGTTCTTGTAATGGTGGTGTTACTAAAATATTTCTGGTTTGTGTTTCTGTTGGATGAATGAATAGAGATTTTGGTAGTTATAAATCTATCAGTAAAGGCTATATTTAATAAGAGAAAGTGATATTTGGATAAGTTGACATCTGTGGTCTTCATATTTGGAGCTGCTCATTCTATGAATTCTCCTTGCAAGAGACTGACTGAAAAATGGAAGTCTTTAAATTTCTAGCCAGCAAGATGGTGTCCTTTCTTCTATGGAATCATGGGAAATAAACTTTAAATATATTGTAGGTGTAGAAGTTTGGTTATAAAATATGGTGCTTCAGAAAAATGGAATATTCTATTTTTTTTTGGTATCTTTTATATTTCTTGCTTGAATTTGTTTAAAATTGTATAATTTGCTCTTAACAGTATATCAATTCAATAAATATGTTATGATGGGCCTTGGTTAACTCCTGTTTTTGGTTTGTACAATACAATATATATTCATCACATGAAACCATCATATAGCCTGATGTGTTATACTATTTAGCTACAGAGGAAGCATCTAGTTAGCAGGGTCGAATTACTGTTTTTAAACTACAAATTTCACATGATTTCTCTTGAATGCTCATATCTGCTCAAAGCGTATCTTAATGTAAACAAATGACATCATATTATGAAATGGACTAAGTTCGACAATTATTTTAATATATTTTCTCTCATAATTTATTTTTACCGATAAAAATATTTAAGTAAATGCTCTGTTTATAATAAAGAGTATTAACAACATTTACCAGCCTGAATGTCTGAGAAATTTCATAGTAATTTCAAATTATAGTTTTGAATATATATATATATATATATATATATATATATATATATTCAAAACTGCTCAATTCCATGTGCTCTTTTTGCAAGAGACTGACTGAATAAAAAGAAGTCTCTAAATTTCCATCCAGTAGGATGTTGTCCTTTTTCTATGGAATCATGGAAATTAGATTTTTTTTCATTTCATGTGATCACTACAAAAATTTTCATGGCAAATATCTAGATAAGCTCTATTCCTTAGTTCAGACCTTCTCAACTAGGAGACATGATGCCACATCCACAGGGTGAAATCATCCTTATTTTTTTTGTATTCCATTGTCAAGGAGGGATGTTCCAATACAGACATTTCAGAGTGTTTGGGTGTCAATCTGAGAACAGTACAGAGGATTTGGAACGAGTTAGATGATATATCCAGTCAACATCATGGTGTTTGGAGTGATCACTAGTGATGACAACATTATGCCTCCATTCATCTTCCCACAGGGCCTCAGACTCAACATGGAGGTCTACATCAAGCGCCTTGAGGCCATGGTTGAAGCCAACGGCAATTTTATTGAATAAATTTACTCTTTAATATTTCAAGATATTTTTGTGTAATTTTGGTAAATATATCTCTTAATATAAGATGTCAATGTCATTTTCATTTTTGCATAATTCAGACGACAATTTATCCATCGCACACTATATTTAGAAAAAAAATGAAAAACTCCTTTCTAAATGAGGAGGCTTGTCATGTCTGCTCTTTTCCATTTTTTGTCTTTCTTCATATTGGCATCTCAGATTTTACATAAAGAGTATGCATAAAGAATATTCTTTGGCTTGAACTCTGTTAATAACATATTCATAAATTGTATTCATAAAGAGTATTCTGCAACTTGCACACTGCTAAGAACATATTTAAACTAGCTTAAAAGTCTTCCTTGGGGTGGCATTTAAGCTAGCTCCTGCAGAAGTCTCTAAATGGGGCCTTCATCACAATAAGTAGGGAAGAGTAGATGCAATAAGCAACAATAAACTATAGAACTCAAAACTGCATTTAAGTATTGCATTAATATTTAAGTTTACCTTTTAAAAGTTCAATGATAATTCTTCTGCCACCACTTAATTAAAAGACAAGTTGATGTATGTAGGTCCTTACTTTCCGTACAAACAATTATTTTTATTTCATGGGTGATTTTTGCTGAATTTCACAATTAATTTCAATTATTCCCAAATTTATTTCCAAGTTATAAAAATTGTTATCATACAAAAAAATTTGTCGCAAAAAATCATGTAAAAAAATCACAAAAAACAATTGCAGCAATGAAAACTTGACACAATGACATTCACATTTATTATGTAGAAGAGTATTCATAGAGTGTCTATAAAGATTATTCTTTGACTTGTACACTGTTATCAACATATTTGTAAAGGGTATTGATAAAGAGTATTGATAAAGAGTATTGATAAAGAGTATTGATAAAAACATTTCTTAAATCCCCAGAAAAGTATCACCTACTTATCATCTCATTAGCACCCCATTAAGACTTACATCAGCATCACATTGAAACTCCAGTTCCCATAAAATCATTGAAGTTAAGCAACCCCAAGCCTGGTCAGTACCTAGATGGGTGACCATTTGGGAATACCAGATGCTGTAAGTTTGGATATGTGAGTGGTATAATGAATAATACCTTGGAATTGTTAATTAGTGAGCTGAGTTCCAATTCCAGTTGATTTTGTTATATTAACTTACGCAAATACCCTTGGGAAAATTATGAATCTACTTCTTATCCCCCCAGATATGGATTAATTAGTAAGACCTATCACTAATCATTATTATCTCAAAAAAAATTCTTACAATCTAAAGATATTTTCTGGCTTTAAATAACCAGCAAAGGGTTGATAATCCATAGAAAATGAATCAATCAATCAATAATACCTCACTAACATTGACACCACATTTGGAATATTGATATAATATTGAACAAGAACTGCCTACCTTGAAATAATAATTTTACTGATAAACAATTTATGTAATAACCATTACTGTTTGTAACCATTTGGTGTAAGACTATATTTTAAATGCTCTAAATTGAGAATTTGCTAAGCATGACTGGATCATAGCATTATATCAATCTTCCAAATGTCAAAGAACTGCTTGCCTTGAAAAAATTTACTGAAAACAATTTATATAGTAACAATTACTGGTTGTAACTGTTTGGTGTAAGACTATATTTTAACTACTGAAACTTGAAAATTTGCTCACTATACCAAACTCATAGTATTATATCAATCTTCTAAACGTGGAAGAACTGCCTGCCTTGAAAAGATATTTTTACTGATAAAAAATTTATGTAATAATCATTACTGATTCTAATCATTTAGTGTAAGATTATATTTTAAATGCTCAAACTTGAGAATTTGCTAAGCATACAAAACTTATAGTGTTATATCAGTCTTCCAGATGTAGAGGGATACCTGCCTTGAAATTCTGGGCATAAACATTAATGGGGAATAAAAAGAAACAAAACAAAAAGATAACACAACCATACCATGACATATCTTATTGCAAAAACAAACTCATATAAAACAATGTTCAATTCTTATTTTTAGTGATATTTTTAGGTTCAGCAATCTGAATAATTCACTTTGTCATATCTATTATCTGTTTGAAGTCATTTAAGCACTGGCGTATCTAAAATTACATTTTCATATTTTCCATGGAGTGATTTAATGCTTCTGTTCCTGACGTTTACAACCGAGACAGCAAATTATTTTCTGATTGAAAGGTAAACCTGAATTTATTCTATTTCTTCTTCTCCAATCTTCCAGAGATTACAACAAATCAGAAAAGACATGACATAACAAACTTCAAATTTAAAAAAAAAAAGAACCAATCAGTGCCAAGAATACATCCACTGCTTCAAAAGTCTCTTTCCGTTCCAGCAAAACATTTCCATCTAATCAGTATCAAACATGAGACTAAAAAAAACATACTACTAAAATCTTCAGTTCTGATTTTACACTAATATACTTGGCTTACTGAATCTTGGTTTTCATAATAAACGTATTTCAGCCACTTTAATCTCTAAAATGTTAGAAAATGAATGCTAGAGATGACAACCAATGAAATACTGAAACAAAAATAAACAAGATGACAATGTTAGTTTAAGTAAATCAGTGTATAATAATGATAATTTCTCCTTTCAAAATTACCATGCTGGCAGAACACTTTTATATCCTCTGCGGGGTTCAGGGGTTAAAACATGTGCATCCACTCATCCAAAGGTCCCCTTACTAAGCAAATGCTTACAGACTCAAATATAATCAACCAATATCTACTATCCTTGAAAAAAGTAAATGCTTACAGATACAGATATAGTCAACCAATATTTACCTATATCAGAACAAAGTAAATGCTTATAGACTCAAATATAATCAATCAATATTTACCTATCCCTAAACCAAGTAAATTCATATAGATTCAAATATAATCAACCAATATTTACCTATACCTGAACCAAGTAAATGCTTACAGACTTAAACATTATCAACGAATATTTACCTACCTGAACAAAGTAAATGCACACAGACTAAAATATAAATAATTAATATTTACTTATTCACAAACCATATAAATGCATATAACCTTAAAAAAAGACTGATTTTTACATTAAATAAGAAATCCTGGTTATAAAATCAACCAATCCAACCTAATCATTTTAAAAATTCAAACAAACATCTTCCATATCACTTCAGAAAGAATCTTGTAACTCAGTAACTCTTCTTTATGTAGCTGCCATTTTATCTTTTATCAAAAAGAAATAAATACACATTGCAATTCCAAATATTTTCACTCATTTTATTTCAAACTTTCAAGTGTCTTATGCTGTCAGTCAATTTTGCTGTTCAGCTTGCATTTAATAAATTTTACGTGCTTTAAAACATGTTTAAATTACTTTCATTCCTTAAAAGGTCATTGACTAAAGCCACCATTCATCTAAATGAAATTGCTGAGCTGGTCCTCAGAAACCTTAACTCAGAGCAGATTCTGTTAAATGAAGAACAAATATTCTCTTTCTTTAAATGGGTTCATTCCCAAACTATAAAATATATTTCTTATTTATTTTCAAGAAAAATAAGGAAAAGATTTAAACATAACAAACTTTGTCTTTCCTGTGAATGTAAAAATTAACTGAAACGATTCCCTTTGAAGTTTGAAGATGAAAAGGATGCAAGAATGAATTTGATTAAGAAATATACAAAATGAAGAATCAGAAGGATTTAGTGTCAAAGCAATCTAAAACATAAAAAGGCAAACACACACACATACACACACACCCTATGTGCACCCATAATACAAGCAAGTAGCAATAAATGTGAATAGACTGGTATAAAATGGTAGATACAAATTGAAATATATATGAATAGACAGTTAAGATAGGAGAGATATGAACAGAATGAAATAGATAGATAGATAGATAGATAGATAGATAGATAGATAGATAGATAGATAGATAGATAGACTGAGACAGAAAGATAGATAGGTAGAGAAGGAGATAGACAGGAACAGAATTAGATAGATAGATAGATAGATAGATAGATAGATAGATAGATAGATAGATAGATAGATAGATAGATAGATGGATGGATGTGAACAGACTGAGATAGATAGATAGATAGATAGATAGATAGATAGATAGATAGATAGATAGATAGATAGATTTATTTTACTTATTTTTGTTTATTTATTTTATTTTTATTTATTTATTTTATTATTTTTATTTATTCTTGTTCTTTTTTAGTTTTTGATTTCCACTCAATATTCCCTAGAATAATTCAAAATATAACCATTACTACCCACCAAAATAACCATTAGAATTATATGATAAACTAACCACAATGCATCACTGACCTGTATATATATATATATATATATATATATATATATATATATATATATATAAATGAACATTGAAGTCAATACTCAGAGGCAACAGGCTGCTTCATGCTAGACATAATCATCAAGCCGCCTAAATATAGCACACCTTAAAACTATATTTCTCCATATATATATATATATATATATATATAGTAGAGCAAAAACACAATGCATATTACCTGACTATTGCATTTAAGCATGAAACAGTGTTGACTGAGTGTTGACTTCAACAATCCCTCTCTAATACATATTTCATTAAAATTGAATGACCAGGTACTTCTGTTAAATCTTTTTCTTCTGTTTTTTGTGTGTAGAAACAAGACATTTCTTTTTGGGACTTAATGTATGTAGAAATTGTCCAAATGAATGTTTGTTCCAAGTACTTTCAGCTAATCTATTAGCTACTTTTAAGGATTTTGGGCTGTACTAATGCAAATAGTAAGTCGTTAGGAGGTAGACATGCTCTTGAATACAGCCAGTAGATTCTGACCGTGTTCATAGTTGATGTTGTTAAGGGTTAGTTATTTTGTTTAAGGACTTCAGTTATTTTTGTACAATTTTTTTCAGTTGAACCCTTTATCATAAAAAAAACAACCCTTATCAACATCAAATATGAACACAGTCATAATGTACTGGTCAAACTTTGCCTGACTTTACTCTTAGTCTTTAATGTGTGATTTGCATATAACTCCATCCATCATCTCCAAACTGAATCCCCACAAAGTAAACCTCCTGTAAATACTCCTAAAGAAATGTCCTCCTGAAATGGCTTCTGTACTCTTTAAACTCTGCAATAAATGCCTAGCTGCTTCTTTCTTTCAATGATAGTTAGAAATCTTCTTCAATACCTCCTGTTTGTTCCTCAAACCGTCTGATCCTTTTAAATATATTAGTCTTCCATCACTTTTTGGCAAAGCCTTAGATGCTTTAATCAACTCTGAATTGGTAAAGCGTCTCATATCAAACAACAAACAATATTGCTTTCATTTAATCGACTGCTGATGTGTTAACAGTTATTTATGAAAAAGTCTATCAAGCTTTAGATAAGAATAGTAAAGCCCAGGCTGTTGCTTTAGATAATCTCAAAGGTGTTTGACAAGGGTTTGGCATGTTGGTGCTCTTCAGAAGTTGAAAGGTCATGGTATTTCTGGAAAAAAAATGAAATGAAATGAATATTGTCATTCAAGACAACTCTCTTCTAGATCTTTTCAAATTAAGGCGAGTATCCCCAAGGGTCCTATTGTTGGACCTTTTTTGTTCTTAATTTTTACAAATGACATTTATGTTGTCATCTCTTCTCAACTCATTATTTATTCTGATGACACAACTATTTAATCCTGTCTTAATAGTAAGTCTGATAGATTTGATATGGTCAAACTGACTGATCTAAAAAAAAAAATGACCTTTAATCTGTTAACAGGGGCAAAAAATGGCTTGTTATTTTTTACACTTCCAAAAGAAAACTGCTTTTTTTTAATCATCTTAAAGAAAATTTTTTACCTTCCATCAGCATGGCTGATGCTAACCTCCAGGAGAGTGTCTCATTGCACCTTCCTGGTCTCATGTTTCCACTGACATGAAGTGGAAAAGTTATATTGAATGAATTGCTAGGTCAGCTGCTAGGAAAGTTGGTTCACTGTGTTGTGCTAGACAATTTTTCTTGCCAGAATCTATCTTACATATTTATAATTCTACCATTTGTCCATACATTGTATATTCCTGTCACTAGAGATTCTGCTGTGTATCTAGCGATTCTTAACAAAATCCAAAGAAGAATCTGCAATGTTATTGGTCCTGACCTAGTATCTCGGCTTCAGTCACTTTCCCACTGCTATAATGTAGCTTCTCTGTGCCTTTTCTATAGATCTTTTCATGGTAACTTTTCTTATGAGCTTTCTTCTTTGGTACTTCAAATATACAAATTTAAGTGCAGGACTAGATTGGCTGTTAGGTCTCATCATTTTACAGATGAAAATTGCAGCAAAAAACACATATACACACACTAACATACTTACATATATATATATATATATATATATATATATATATATATATATATATATGTATGTATGTATTTTGCTTGAGAATGAAACAGGGCTTGATACTTTAACTCAATTTAATTTTAATAATTATATTGAGGTTTTCAGCTCTCATTTTTGAAACATGGGAACTCTTATGTAGTGAAGGAATCATATTTTTCTTAAAAATAATTATAATTTAAGCTCTACTTCTGTATGGAGCACTGTTTTTTTTTAAAATAAAAACAAAAATACCAAAGAACTCCGGATTATTTACCTAATGTGTTCTTTCCTATTTTTCTACATATCTGCACATACACACACACTCACATATATATATATATATATATATATATATATATATATATATATATATATATATTTAAGTAAAAAGTTTTTTTTTTTATGAAACAATAATACTTACATTTACTGGCCTGAATGTTAGAGAAATTTTGTAGAAAATATGTGCTTTTCCAACAGGAATCAAATGTGTAACCCTTAATGGGAACAATCATTTGATCTGATGTGCTATTAACCATTCAGCCATAAAGAAGTGTCTGGTTCAAATTTCTGTTTATAAACACACACCTTCGACAATTTTTCTTGATCGATCATATCCACTCAAAAAAAATAATAATTATATCTATAAAAATAACATATAAACAGAGAATATCTATAAAATATTAAAATAATTGTCAGAATTAATCCATTTCAGATATATAATATATATATATATATATAGATAGATATAGATATAAAAGATCTGGTCAAAAATTATCAGGACTGGTGCTATAAAAAGAAAACTGCAATGCATATCAATTTGGCATTTAATCTCCTTCGAAGTAGTCCCTTTCTGAAGTCATGCACTTTATCCAGCATCGTTTCCATTGATGGAACCATTCCTGTAACTCCTTTTATGGTTTAGCAAGCAGCATTCTCTTGGAATTCCTCAACATCTTCAAATTTTGTTTCTTTCAAGTTTAGAAAGAGAAAAAAGTTGCAAGGAGTGTGATCTGGGGAATATGCTGGTTGTCAGACCTGGAGAATTTTGTGCTTCACCAAAAACTGCTGCACAAGCCACGGTCATTGGTCGAACCTATGTGATGCAGTGTAACACCCACACTCTAAACACTTTCCTTTTCTGCTATAAACAATGGAAGTAAGCAAGAATGTTATAATGTGCATGCTCAACAGAGTTCAAGGTCAATCTGTGCCAAGTGACTTCACACTGTTCACTTTAGTTTCATTATCATAGCAATAGTCCTGATACATTTTGGTTAGACGTCATATATATATTATTTTCTTAATTACTTTTCAGTGTACATTGACCAACCACTACTACTAGTTTCACGCACTTGTACACAAGCATCAGGTAGTCAGTGATTATTTTTTACATAACGCCCTGGTATTTTAGCATTAATCACTTATTTCTGTATCCAAATTTCCATGTATCTAGTCGCATTATTCACATTATTCAAACTGTTATCCTTATCCGCATTGCCATATTCACAATGTTTCGGCCACTGTATGCTCCAGCCTTCTTCAGGTGATTGAAATTTCAAACTGAACCCTTTATTTCATCCACCAGGGCAAATTGTTCTAGTTCCACATGCCATGTCTCTTTTGGACATCTCAGTTATTTTCCTTTGACCCAACTCTCAACTGGTAGACAAACTAAAGGGGTCAGTTCGAAATTCCAATCACCTGAAGAAGGCCGGAGCATACAATGCCCAAAACGTTGTGAATATGGCAATGAAGATGAGAATAATGTAAATAATGCAAGTAATCATAATAGCTCATCTCAGAGATATAGACAGTTATATGTATCTAATTTAAAATTAGTGCTCCATCTTGATTTGTGGTGAATTTGTCATGCTTAGTGAGGATTTCAGGCTGCAATAAGGTTACATTTCAATCACATTATACACTCTAACTTCTCTTCTAATTATTATATTCTAAATAGCTAACATAAATTTGGTACTTCTTCTTGGTCTCTGATGAATTTGTGATGATTACTCAGGTTCTCATGCTGAAAATATTCTATTCAGTGGGTAAAATTGGGAATAGTGGGGAGGGCTATGAAGTACAAGGAAAAAAAATTTTTTTCCAATTTCTTCCTTCAAAATTTGTGGGAGGTATCTAATTCATCAGAGCATCTTATAAGCAGCGAAATATACTGTATATAGTTTCAGATGTACTGCAGTTTTAGAATGTAGTACATTGACTAAGATATTTCTATATATAACAAACATTGTGTGGTTAGCTGTGTGTGTGTATATGTATGTATATATATATATATATATGTGTGTGTGTGTATATATACACACACACAACTAACCACACAATGTTTGACTGTTATATATAGAAATATCTCAGTCAATGTACTACATACTAAAACTGCAGTACAACTGAAACAGTACTATAGTCATCAAACATTATATAAATTAAGATAAAAGTTTGACAGCTGTTTTTAACAGTGATTCAAACACATTTCAAGGTGACAAACTTTGCCAAATGAGTGATATGTAAAAAAAAAAGTGAAATTGTGTGGGTAGAAGAAAATGACAGATGTTATGAATTTACTGATGGTATATTCCATGCTAATAGGCATATATACTTGAACAACATGGTGGATAAATAAATAAAGGTTTATTGTAAAACCAGTACAATAAGAAATAAGGTAACAGTTATGCACACAATTGTCGCAAGTCAATCCAGTAGTGAGTGCTAATATTGGAAGGCAGGTAGTTCTTGCATAAATCTGAGTCATACTCAACAGATCCCAGCTAGACCCCTGTAGTCCGCTGCGTTATGGATACCTATAGTGTAGTTACTCATGGGGGTGACAGGTTTTTCTATTACATCAACCTAAAATGAGAAAATGTGTACATTGCATACCATCAGTTTCATTTATATTTTGTGCCCAACATGGCTTTTCTGTTGTCATCTAAAGTACTGTAGATGATACACCCATGGTTAGAGATCAGGAAGGACCATGGCACCATGCCATGTCCCAGTCTTGTGTTTTGTTTGAACTATTATACTAAACTCAAAGAGTCTATTATTTATTTATCATGGCTCAGAGTAGGATAGGGCCAGTTTCTTTCTTTGAGATGACATGTGAGGTGGATCTGTTTTTGAAGTTATGTTCTTCTAGCATTTGCTTAAAGAGGCAGAACCTACAAGCCAGCAATAAACTACCGACTATGAGATAAGTTATAGTTAGTGTCATAATAAACTGTCAACACTTTGAGTTGCAACTGAGAGATAATTCAGTGTTATTATCATCATAAAACTGTCGACTATGAGATAAGTTATAGTGTCATAATAAACTGCCAACACTCTGAGTTCCAACTGAGAGATAATTTAGTGTTATTATCATCATAAAACTATCGACTATGAGATAAGTCATAGTTAGTGTCATAATAAACTGCCGACACACTCTCTGCTAACTATGAGATAACTCTTGGTTAGCAGTCAGACACTGATATGTTCCGGAAAGGGATATATTTGTTTGAAGTAGCAAAGTGGTTGTTGACTACTGTAACTGGGTAGGACAATCTAGCAGGTAACCGTAATGGACTGATAGTGGTAGGCAATAGGCGTAGCCAATAGGTGTCCTCATGTATCCCCACATCAGTCTGTATTTATAGCTGACACCAGCCAATCATATTACTATGAGTGGGAACTCAGGTGTATGCATATTCATTGCATCAGACACAAATGAAGTTGACAGTCATCACCAAATGAGTGATATATAAAAAAAACGAATTGTGTGATAGCAAATTTTAAATTAATTTCATGCATAGGCAGAGGCATAGCTAAAGTTTGTGCTCCCCACAAAATATAGCATATTGCACAGTGATGTTCCCTTACATATAGATATATAGATATATAGATAGATAAATAGATATATGGGGTTAAGTAAATAATTATGTGCATTTTGCCATTAAGTTTTTCATACTGCCTTTTGCTCATGCGTGCTTATAGTTTTTTTTACTCTTTTTTTTTGATCATGTAATCAAAGTCTGAGCATGCCAGCTTTCTTACTAATGTTACAATGTAAACATTAGCCATTCCACTAGTAGTGTGCACCAAAGTGGAGCCAAAAGCAATGACCCAATTTCTCTGGTCAGAACCTGTGTCAAGAGCTGAAATTCATTGGCAACAGTGCACTACCACATAGAAGTGTGTATGAGTGGATCAAGAAGCTTAAAAGGTTTAAGTCTCCAATTTCTAGACTCGGAATTGTCTCATTGGACAATAGTCTAGTGAATTAAAATATGAATTTTTGACATTTGGTTTGTGACATAGTGACTCTGAGTTCAATCCCTGGGCTTGTTTAGTGCAGACTTAGACTTAGTAGAAATAGGTGGGGAGTAAGGACTGAATGTTACTAAATAAAGAGCAAGATGAGATATTCCAAGACATGAACAGTGGAATGAGAACAATTTATCCCCTGTGGATTATATAAAGGGTTCTGTTCAAAATTCCCTGAAGGTTACCCAGATTGATAAGCACCTGATGAAGGTCAGAGAGCACAATGGCTGAAATGTTATAATAACAGCAAAGATTAGGATACAAGTTATAGAGAAAATATTATTATTATTATTATTGATAGTCAATTTTTTACACCATATTAATCAAGTGACTTCTGGAAACATTAGGAATATTCTGACCTCCAGAATCTCAACTATAGTATTGGGAAAAAATATTATTCAAATAAATCCTACCACAGAAAACTATGATGAGAAGTAATAACAAAGCTCACGCACATGACACAGGAAACACAGGTCAAGAATCATAGAAAGTTTATTGCAAAAAACATATTGCATGTTATCCTAATAATGTTATTGTATTGTGTGCTGAAAATATGAAAATTTGAGCCAATAACAAGATATGAAACAAGGAAAAAAATTTTACATTCATGCACATTTAAAAAAAATTAAATATTTTCCTTTCCATTACAAATAACATAGCATAAATCAAATTAACTTCAAAGGGAAGAAACACTCTTTCAAAGAAAAACACTATATTACCCAGCTTGTTAGGAAAACAGGCAAGTTCTGAAACACCTGTAAACAAATGCATTAGTATTCAATATACTTAAAAAGGGTAAATATCTGAAAAGTTCCAAAGATAGGAAATAGAATAGTAAGAAAAAAATACTTCAAAAAAGGGTCTCCCTGTATTGCTTTTATATTTGGAAGAAGGGTTTCTTTGGCTTTGATATTTAGCAGCTGGATACAATTGTGAATTTGTTGGCTCTGAAATTACTGGTAATACTGGTTAATAATTCAGGTTTGAATCCAGAGTGTTCACTCTTCTTGCAGGGCCAATAATTTAGGCTGGGAGCAACAATGTAACCTGAAGGATGAGTCCCATAGACATACTGCCAAAAAAAAAAGAAAAAGAGATCAAGTGATGGCTAGCTGATAGACTGAGAAAATCAGCAAAATGTTTTTAATAGAAGCTATGTTATGTTTTCACAACCCCCAAAATTCCACTCAGGTAATACAATTTGAAATCAATAAAAAAATATTTTATAATAATTAATTTCTTGGTGTTTTAAAAAAAATAAATACTTTTTAAACATTTGTTTAAAAATGTAGGCAAATTCTTTAGTAGTAACTAAAAAGAAAAAATTGGTAAGTACTAAAAAAAAAACTTTCTTTTTCATTAATTTATCAACACATTCTCTTGCTTATAGCTAGTTGGATAGGTAGCTACATTTTTGGTAATTTGGTAATAATAGCTAACTGCTCATTTCTGAGCATGCTTATCTGCTAAGGCAGCCAGCTAATCCCTGTGGTTTATACCACAACTATGCAGAGCAAACCTTTGTTACAGTTCCTGGGATAGATCTGGTATGATCAATAGGCTAGTATGCTTAAACCCTAATGCTAGAAGCAGGCTTAGGTCAACCTGTATGCTCAAACTGTCATGCTAACACAAGACTTGTGTTATGCTCAAACCCTTGTGTTAACATGAGGCTTGGGTTAACCTGTAAGCACAAGACTGTAGTCAACCTGTGGCAAGGTTTCAGGCATTTCTTACAAGTACCATGGTCTGGAGTCACCTCACCAGGATTATATGATCAAGAAGTCATCTCCTTGACAAGTCATCCACAGTGAGATTCGAACATGTTTCTCATGGACAGAATGCTACCATTCTAACTACTCAACAACACACCCATTTTCTTTGCAAGCACCAGTTTATCAACAACAGGCTTTCCACAAGTAAAAGCTATTTAGTCTTTGAAGATTACTATAATATACCTGGGAAGCACAGTGGAGTAATGGATAGCAGCTCGGATTGAGGAATTGGAGAGCTCAGTTTCAATTCTAGTTAAATCCATTACATTAATTTACATGCTAATACCCTTGGGAAAGGTATAATTCCTCTTCTTCTCCCTCTAGCTATAAGTAAAATAGCAGAAAAGACTAAGCTCTATAGCCATGGATGGCAACCAGTCTAGGAGAAGGAAAACTATGAATTCAAAGCCGGCCTGGAGAGGATTGGGCTCCATCAGGCTATCCTGCCCAAGAAACACCTCTTTTGCTGTGGCTGCAATACATGTGGTGCCCCTAAGACCCTAATGGGTCAGGATCACAGGTTGGGGGATAATATACCCACACACAGTTCCCCAAAAATAATCCCCACCGAAAATTATTTTCTCACTCCCGTGAAAATGATATAAGCTAATTTTATACACATTCTTTAATCCTCTTAGTCTTAAATATCACCCCAATCACTTAGAACGCTGGCGACGAGCCTGCATATATCTGAAGAATACTGGATAGTGTATCGGCATTAAAATTAATGAAGCTGGATATATTTCTTCTCAGGTTTCCAGAGAGTAGTTAAAGAAAGAAAGTAATGAAATTATTATTGTCTTTTTTTTTTATTTGTTTGCCTCTCGGAATATTGTTGAATGAGCAACTTTTCATCCTAGCACCGTCCATGACGTAGCAGCTTACTTCCTACTGTGGTAAATCCATCTACACAGGGAAAGAACAATTGTGTGACAACATTAAACTCATTGATAAACTGTTTTTACTCTGTAGTCACATACTTATAATACAGTGTCCTTCTTCCAGGAATATTACCAGTTCTCTGTGAATGGTGAGTAATATGCTTCAGATTTCATCTCATTTTATCTTCACTTGTTTTGTTGATTTGACGATCCGGTATTTAAGGAAGAAAGAGAGAAAAAGCTTATCATAAACACTACGGAACCAATTTGAATGTGATGAAGGTTTTTAAAAATTCATTTTTATTTAGTGGATTTACCTTTTATATTAGAATAACATCATGGTTCGACTTTACCGAATTATGTTGTCGACACTGATGGCATTTTTAGTTCTTGAGATGTGTCTGCAAAAAGTGAAAATAAAAGAATGAATGCCATTCAAAACGTAAAAAAACTAAAACAAACATTTCATTTATTTTTTTTAAAAAAGTGATGTAAGTGCTTAATGCTTAATAATTGATTTTCGTTTAATTTTGCATTTAGACCAAAGTTTATAGATTACGTCAGGTGTTTAAAAACATTTAAAAATAGGGTGAAGTACTAAAAGCAAAACAAGGGTTAAAAAAATTATTTATTTACCTGTAAAAAAAATCAAAATTTTTAAAAGTAAAATTTTCTCAAATTGCTAAAAATACGAAAGAAATTTCGTTTACGAAATTAATTAGTTCTTTAAAATAAATTACAAAGATTCAGAGAAATTTTGATATCGCTTTGATCTTTTTTTATGCTTTATTTTTAGTTTCTCGAATTGAAAGAAATAATAACAGACAAAAAAATTATTTTTTAAAAGGTCTTTCTTTTTAAACTTGTTCTATGAATATAAAACAAAGTTTTAAGTATGCAACATTAACTACTAATAAAAAGTAGTAGTAATCAATTATTTTATTTGCACTTTTATTTTTAAATTAATAATTCGAGGCTTGGTGTATAAAATTATTTTTTTAAAAAAGTATAGTTTTAAAAAACTGTCTTTACTTTTTTTTTTAACATTTTTAGAAACTTGCAGCTTTTGATCAGTAAAAAAAAGTGTTTATTGTTGAAATTAAAATAATTAAATTCATGTTTAACTTTAAGAAAATCTTTGTTTTGAATCCTTTCTGTTTCAGTCGTTTGACAATGACAAACTGTTTTTTTTTTTCTTTAAGAAAATTCATTAGAATTCCCTCGAAGATTTTGTTTATTTTTTTCACTTTAAAGAACTCAATCCACCAATTCTATACATCATTTTTTTTTTCAACCTTTCTTGTTAAAAACTGAACAAAATTGCAATTTAATTTTTTTAGTTTTATTTTTTCATTTTTTTAAGTTATTACTTTCGTTTTTATTTTAGTTGTTACACTGTACAGACAGTCCACTAGTAATCGCTAAAAAATTCTTATCTACTTGTCTCTCTTTTTCTTCCTCTTTAGTTTACTTTCTAAACAAACAAAAATCTATTTCTGAAGTGAAATGTCAGTTATTTAAAATAAAAAAAAATGTTTTTAATTTTATTTCTAATCTTTTTTGTTTTGACGTTTCGCTTATTTATGAAAATTCCGGCGCAGTTTTTTTTTTTCTTTTAATCTAGTTACCTAGTAAAATATAAACTTCAAGTTTTTAGTTCATAATAATGATCCAAGAATAAAAAAAAATGAGTCATCTAAATTTTTTTGTGGGGAGAGTGATCAAAAAACAAAAAAAAAAGCAAATGAACGATCAACACTAAAAACTAAAACAGTAACACTTTGACTTAGTTAATATTAAAAATTAAAAAGTTAAGGAAAGCAAGTTTTAAACAAAATTATTTTTAGACTAAAAATTAAAAAAATAAGTCTTCATTGTTCCAAATATTGCATAATAAAAACCAACACAGGTATGTGTTATGAACTTTTATTTTCTGTACTAAACAAACAACATTGTCTAAAATCCTAGTAGTTTATTCACGCGCAACAAATAACTTTTAGTTTTTAAATTTTGTAATCGTTTGAATTTTTTGCACGTTTTTAGTAAGTAAAAAAAGAGAAACACTAACTAAAATTTAGTTAATGTTTTTTGTTTCTCTTTCTTTTTTTAAATCATGGGAAATATTAACTAATTGTTCTTTTAAAAATTTTCCTAATTAAAAAACAAAAAGGCCAGTTATTACGATCATACTGCAAATGGCGGTTTTAAAGTGATCACGACAATAGGCTTGTAATTGGTTAACAAGTAAAGTAGTAACAAAAAATAAATAAAGTCTTCAATACGTTGCATCAGGTAAAATTGATTAAAGCACAAAAAAGCAATAAGGAAACAAATCAGTTGCACGAAATGATTAAAAAAACAACTGGATTCTATTTCAATTTCATTTCTCTTTCTTTAAGTCTTTCTACTCGCAGACAAAATTAATTAACAATATCAAGTTTTAGTGATTTTTTTTTTTCAAATTTATTTACCAAGCTCCATATCACGAACACAAACTTACAACTTTTTTTCTTAACATCATTTCAACGGAAATGTTCAAACTTAATAAAACATGACTAAAAAGGAAAAACCCATTGTAAATTACGACGATTGCGTGTAGTTTTCTGTTGTCTTCAGTACGTTTTATGACGATACTCATGTGACCTGTCACACTACAATACATTCATTACCTCTGTCTTAGTTTCAAAATAATGCGTATATAATTTTTATCTGGCTTAACAATTTTCCTCATTATCAGAAAAAGGTTGTAAGTTTTAAATCGGATTTTTGTCTCATTGTGAATAATAATAATCCTCATGATGCAAAAATACATATAATTTTCAGAATAAGTTAGTTAAATCTAATATTGAGTTTTTTTTTATCATTTCATTGTCTTTTATTTTTGTAATTAATCAATGATTATTAGAGTGACTTAATCTATTTATTTAAATGAACTGAAAAATGTACTTTGCGTAAAAATAAGTGTTTCTTTCAGGCTTTTTTTTTTTTTTGTTAGTTTTTGTTTTTCTTAACTGGCATGTGACTCGAACTAACAAGATCATGATAATTTTCTAGTTTATTCACGCGGCAAACAACCAGCACAGTTATTATAGAACTGTCCATACTTTTTTTTACAATTGTGTTGTACCCAATTTGAAACAATTTTGGCAAATTGAAACCCTGCTCCCAGATGACCATAACCTTTGGCCCAAATTCTTGGCGGATATCTGGATTGCAGTTTCTCAAAATAGAAACACGCATGCGCGCTCCGTGTATTATGGACATGGCCTTTTTAGAGAACAATAACATTTTCCTATAAATTAAAGCACTTTTCGCCAGGTGTGTAAATGGTAGGAATACCGTGAAGGGTGTATAAATCCATAAATTTCATTTTAAGTAGATTTATTTTAGTTGCCGCGACCATAAACTAGAAAATTGCCCAAACAAGTTCACTTTTAGTTTTAGTGTATGTCACTTTTTTTTTACTTTATTTGATTTATAAAAAAAAAAAAAAAAGTTTAAACTTATTTTCACAAAATGTAAATGAATTACAACAACGGACGATATTTTTTGTTTTTTACTCTCTTTCTGTACATTTAAAACGAAATCGGTCGCATTTGCGACTATTTGTCACGAAATAACTTTTTTTTTCTATACTTTATGAAATTATTATTGTTGATGATGGCCACATTTCCTTTCCTTTTTTACTCTCTCGCTCTCTCTTTCTATCTCTCTTTCTTTTTAAACACAAATATTTTATCCTGGTCAATCAGGAGCAAAAGATCACCGAACTCTCTAGATGGCTCTCACCAAGCCAAAAAAGGAAAAACTGAGAGTCCGAAGCAAATCATTCTCTTCAGTGAAATTGCCTTCATTCCACATCAACTTTTGTAACGGTCTCCTCTGCCACAGAAACCAACCCCAGGAGTCATACTCCTTCGTACCTCTGGATCCTGTGAGTTTCACATATCATCGCCCATGTCTTGTCTATATTTGGTTTCCTCAGCAATTAAAAAAAGATGAATTATTATTCACTAAATTTATATTTCTACTCCGGGTCATCCACCTAACTAAATTATTTTTCACTTTTTCAGCATTAAATGACCAACGAGGGTTGATATGTTGGTAAAACAAACCAAATCCACCTAATTATTTTGAAAAATTGTGGGATTAGAAATAAAAATCCATTTTTGAGAAAAAAATTAGTTTGACTACTATTTACCGGGTACACCTTTGAAGGCAATGACTTATAAAAAAAAAAAAAAAGGTTGACTATGGAATAACCCTAATTGACTAAAAAAATAATACAATCTCATCACAATATTTTGACAAGTACACACCTTCCTTGAACAACTGGATCACCATAATTGAACTACTACTACTTCTTTATATATTGTTAAAAGTCAAATTGTAATTAAAACAAATGGCCCTCAAAAAAACGTAACCCTCTACCTCTAGTGGCCCCCGAGTCTTGTAAAAGGTGACCCTAGCTGTAAAAAAACAAAAACAAAAAAAAAACATTGTTTGTGTGTTTTATTGAATTTTATTCAGTTTAACTGTTTTTTTTTTTTTTTTTTTTTTTCAAGTCATTGTCTTCCTCCAGGACTGTATGCACGGTCGGGTAGTCAAACCACAAAAAAAAAAAAAAACCTTCAACGAATCTACATTATAGTTAGTTTTCTTTTAAGTTTTATTTACTTAATTTTTGAAAGTAACAAGCTTTTCCCAGGAAACTGAATAAATATTATTTTTTTAAAAATACTTTCCCTTGTCTGAACAGTGTGCCAAATTCCAAGTTTATACTAGTAGTCTAAGTGTAATGGTAGAAAAAAAAAAAAAATGAGTACCTTCATCCTTGCCAAAAAAGATTTTAAAAAACAAAACAACGGCAATCATGTGTTAGATATATTTTTAAATTCAATTTTTGTGAAAGGGAGAAAAAGGTAATGTCATTGGTATAAAGATTTTGGGCAGATTTCTCTCTCGACCACCTTTTTGCCTTTTCTCTCCTCATTAAATGCTAAGCTATGAAATCTTAAGTCTTGTATGGATGACCCACAAAAAGAGATCCTAGATTTGGTGATTAATGTTCTCTAAATAAGTTAATTTCATTCTATTTAGATACCCACACCCAACCCCTTATAGCTTCCTTGACAGGGGCGAAGGCAGAGATATTTCCAAACTATCTCTACACCTTATTTACTCCACCCACACATCTTCAGTTTCATTCCTTGATCAAAAAGGTAGCAGTTTTCACATCTTTATTTTACAGGTTTATCTTCCTCTAACCCCTGAAATTTCTGGGGTGGATTTCCCTTAAGTCTGCCTACGCCCCTGGGTAGAGTGCACGGATTTTTACCTCTTACTTTTTACTAGTGGTTGTACTCTCATTGCCAGTGTTTCCATTTTCCGCCTCACCCTGGTGTCTTGTGATATTGCTTGCTTTTTTTTTTTTTTCTTTTCTTTCTTTAAGACATGGGCATTTAGAACAGCTACCTTTTTTTTCCCCCTTTTTTTAATTCTTGACATTTTCGAGACCAAAGTTTAAAAAAAAAAAATAGATAAAAATATGGATGGTAACCAGACTTCCTTTAATATTCTTTGTGCTTATTGGTGTATTTTGATAATATTGTATCTTCAGATTGAGCATGTGCTTGTAAATACTGTTTAACAACATTGGCTCGCAAATAAAGAAACCTAAAGATTTGACAAAAAGTTTTATATTTGTGAGATACCTATTTCATATTTTCAAATCTTGAAGGTAAATAAAAAAAAAAAAAAATTTAAGGAATTTTAGCAACTAAATTTTGAAAATTATTTTACTACTGGGCAGCTACAATTTTTAATCCAAATTGCAGATTTCTAGTAACAATATCTATCTATAAAATATTAAATTATTTAATTTGACTTCAGTCAGAAGAAAGAAATGTAAAATGGTGGAATTCTGTGACTCCTTATGATAACAAATCAGTTTTCACTTTTCATGTATCCAGAAATGATTAGCTCGGTAGACATTTTCTAGAGTCTAAGGAATATTCTGAAGACTTGTATAATTACAACTTCTCTCTATGGGCATTCTGTGGAATGGTACCAAGAAGTCAGTCTCCCAAGATCATTTTGACTTTTTCTGATCTTTCTGGTATTCAATGAATAACTACTTCTTTTTTTTTTCTTCCTCCTCATAATAAAATTTGCAATAAACACTTTTGAGAAATAAGTATTTTTTAAAAAAAAAAAAAAAAAGTTATAAAAGCTGTAATTAAACAAAGCTCCTCGCGTGCCATAAACTGTTGTAGAAGTGCCAAGTAAAAGTAAAATGAATCTTTATTCACCAAAAGAGAAAGCGGCAAGTGTAGTGTAATGAGCTGCCTTTTGTGAAGAAGAGATGGGGGTGGAGGCCTAATACAAAAATATTAGCTTTCATGCAGATATGCTTATCCAACGTTTGGGATTAGAGATTTTCATAACATATAGTAAATTTATATTGAAAATTTCAGTAAAATAAATAAAAATAAAAAAATTAAACCCCTTTGGAAATCGTGTCACTTTTTTTCTTTTTTTTTTCTTTTCCACTCTTCTTTATTTATTTTATTAAATATAAGATAGTCTCTGGCAGATTAGATTTGTGTGATTTACATATTTTACTCTTTTTATTGACATTTTCTATACCTTTACTTTTTTTTCCTCTTTTCTTAAATGTAATTTTTTTTTTTTTTACATGCGTTCTTGTACCATTTAATGGTTAGATGAAAATATTGATGTATAATTAACTTTAAGTGAAATAAAACCAAATGCACAATTCACATGTTTAATAAGAAAAAAAAAAAAGAAATATCTGTGGAGAAATGTAGCCATACATACACTATAATCCAAAAGTTTGGGGCCACCCTTTGGATTTTGAAAAAAAATCGCCTAAAAATTGAATGTTGCATGCTTTTTCAAAACTAGTTTACTAGCTTACTTTGGACCTGAGTTACTTTCTCCTCTTGAAGGGTTTTATTATATATTTGTTAATAATGAAATTAATCCATTGTTGCATAAAGTTTCCTTAATATTTTATCCCTTTTACCTAATCTATCTTGCTGGCTAACAGTAATCTTAGGATTGGTGGATTTAAATTTTAGGTAAACCCCTATTTAAAAAAATTGGATGCCATGCAGTGGTGATTTCTTTTTATTTATATATATATATATATATATATACACACAGACAAAATAAAATATAGTTTTAAGGTATACTATATTTATGGGTTAAAGTGCTCGATATCAGGGATATAATGTATATAAATGTAAAAGTGGGCGTTGACTTCAATATCCACTTTTATTTATATTAATATAAGTAAAAGATTTGTCACTTAGCTGATTGATGTTACCTTCAGCATCCTGACTCCAAAGTTTCGTAGATGAATTTGTGTGTCTACTTGTCAGGGGATATCAGCAACTGACTGCTTATGCTTCTTGATTTTTCTTTTTTATATGCACCTATCATTGGTGCAAGTTTCTTTTCATGGTGTGTGCATTTGTGTAGGGTGTCAGGATCATTTGTCCTTTTTTTTTTTTTTTTTTTTTTTACATACAAACACACACAAATGTTCACCCAATATAAAGCCCAAGAGCAACTCAAGATAGGTCATTGTTTGGTGTTGTATGAGTATAAGAGAAGGCATGAACAGCAGTTCATGAGGTTATACAAGAAAGATAACAGTTAACTCTAGTCTTCAACAGGCCAGGATTGTAATCATCAGGGAAACATCCTGCCAGGAGTCTGTTCCACAAAGCAGCTATTCAAGTGGAACTTATTTCCTTCTAATGGAATACAAAGGGAACGAGGATGATCCATTCTTGTATACATGGCATGGTGGGTCCCAGTTGCCAAGGTCAAGAGTGGTGGGACTAATACTGACCATGAAAATAGCAAATTTGTGATGGTTTGTCTGTGGGAAAGGGCTTATAGGTTGGAAAATCACCCACATAGCTGCATAGAAGCTTTTAAACTCTTTCAAGACAGGCAAGTGAGAACTGAGTACCTCCAGCCCATTTTATATATATAATATATAATATATATATAGTTTTAATCAGTTCACCCCAAGCAAGGCAATAATGTCACGAAGACACAAGAGGCCACTAGAAGTGAAAGAGAATGAAGACTTTAGAAACCAGAAAGCCAATCCTAAACAGGAAACAAGGGATAAACCTCTACTTCTGTTCAAATGACCAGGAAGGAATATGAAGCAGATGATAATGACAAATCTATCAACTATTGAGATAAAAAAAAAAAACAAAAAAAAAACAAATAAAAATTTCAGAGTTTAGAAAGTATAAAATTGAAGTAGATTTTAGAAGGCACTGGAAACTCAATCCTAAGCAGGAAACAAAGGCTAAACCTCTACTCCTGTTCAAAAAACTAAGTGTAAACCAGACTATATTATAGCAAGATAAACGGTTTCGGTATCCTAGCCTATTAGGAGCTAACCACACCAAAGAAGATAGTAATCATAGTAATTATTAAATCCTGAGGGTTTCTCCAGACTTTTGACCCCTAGTGTATTTCTGTTTAAAAATCAGTTATGTTCTGACATATCAACATATAATTAAAAAAAATTTTTAAAGAAACTATAGATTTTTCATCTGAGACCAAGAAATTTAGTTTTTCTGGTTTTGAAAAATATCTTTTCATGATTATGTGAAATGGGTACCTCATTCAAAAAATAATTATTGCTTTTTAACTCTTAATTTATTAAATGATTCTTTGTATTGTGAATTTTTTTAAAATTTATGTTACCAAACACTTTGTTTTGAGCAAAGCACAATGTTATGATTTTATTCTTTACGTCACAAGATTGTATTGTCTGTCATGCAAATGCTATTAACTATAGAGTTCTTTTCAGGTTTTTAAACTCATTAAAAATTTAACATTTCAAAGTATTGAAATTTGCCTGCTTTTTTATGTATTTGTTGATAACCACTCTTGGTATTAATTATAAAAGGCATAACCTAGTTTATCCCTAATACACTTGATTGCTGTATTAATGTGCGTGTGTTTGAAGTGTAGTCAATCATTTTATACCAATAGATTGGATCTTGTGAGATTTATTCCTGAAATCTCTTTTTTGTTGATATGATGCTGAGAAAGGCCTTTAGCTTTGCAATAGACATTTTAAATACCACATGTTAAAAAGCCCCAATCCTTGTGCCCACGCGGAATCAGAAAGTGGACATCTTGATGCTCATGTTTTGGAGAAAAACAATAATACAGTAGAAGAACCATAAGTGTGCCAATTGATTTCATGATTTTCTCTTGGAATTCTTCCTTTGTACATATTTTCAGAGTGCCAAAATAGAATCATTTCATGATCTTATTCATCTTGTCAAAATAATACAAAAAAAAAAAAAGATAGCATTTCCTTTGCTGGCAGTTTGGGGTGGAAGATTATGGCAATTTACAAAAAAAATAACATTGCTCAAAGATAGCATAAATGACAGTTTTTAGAAACTTCTTTGAAGACTGTATGACAACACAGCATTGTTATAAACATTTAGTAAGTCTGGCTCAAGGCAACATTAATGGAGCACCAAGTGAGGATTTAATATACTTTAGAGTAATAATGGCCAGCTACATTAAATCTATACCCATATTGTTCTCGTTCCTTAAAAATCTTTCTATTTTTTTTTTTTTTTTGTTTTTTGTTTTTTGTTTCATGCTCCGTAATCCCATGTCTTAGTGGCTTTATTACCTTGCTTGGAGTAAAATGATTAAAACAAAAATTAACCAGTGATAAAGCACACATGTTAAGATAAGCTTAGTCTGGCACAAGGCCTCTACTCTGACTGCACCCAGTAAAGATATCTCTCACAATTCTGTAATAATAGTCTTTGAGACACTCAATAATTCTTACACCATGAGAAGGTATTACTTTATGAGACTTTACTTGGACTGGCACAAGGACATAGGTGTTGTTGTTATGTTGTAGTGAAAATTACTAATCCATTTGCCATAGTTGGTAAGGCTTTTAATGATTAGAAACATGCCCCGATATTAGTGTTAAATGTAACTACCATAATAAGTTAAAAATAAATAGCCTATTCAAAGAATAATTCCATATCAATGAAATCAACTTGTGTCCATGCAAGCTCAGCTGAGAAAATGTAAACATTGAATTATAATTGCATTCTCAAGCTAACCAATATTCTACATATACTATTTTCATATATTATCAGTGGTATTTTGTGATTGTCAAAGTATAAGTAAATGACCATTAGTACACTAGGCTGTTTGTAACTGTTTAGATGTAGGAAAATAGAAAGCGGAAGAAGAATTAGTATTCACAAGAGATCACCTGATGAAACATAAACAAAACAAGGATTTCCCTTTTAGAGGACATCTGTAGGAAAAACATCTGTTTTGTTATTTTGTTTATTTTGAATTTCTAAGTATACAGTAAATAACATTTCCAATAATATCATCTTTATATAATCAATAAGTAGTTGTCCTATGCTACAGGTATAGGATAAATTTATATAAATTTGCTATTTTTTTTTACCTTGTCTTATCTAAATCTTGCCTTTATACATGGAATTAAACAGTATATAATAATTTGTGGCGAGTTCTCTTTTTTCAGGTCTCCAGTTTTTACTTTTATGCTAATTTATTATGTCATTCCCTTTACCTTAAAAATACCTTTTCTCAAAGAGACTTTATGGAAAACTAAACATCTATTGAGACTATTCAAGTTCATCTCGGACCTCAAGTGGAACGTGTGTGTGTTCCATTCCTGAAGATGATGGGAAAATGGTTGGCTTCAGGAAATACCTGTTTCTTTCGATGGTGCTACATCTTTACAAGGTTCAGATATGACCCAAAATGGAGTCTGGTTGCCATATCTAGCTTGGAGCTGTCCATTTCTCACTTTCCAGCGTTTATAAAGTTGAAAAGTGTTTGTGCAGCCTTGTAGGCAATTATTTTCACCCCCTACAGCCCCTATCCTCATGGATGAAATGTCCCAAGCCTCTCATTTCTGTTACTATTTTCATGGTAAATATTCAAACCTGCTTCATTATTTTGTTCCACCAGTTCAGACTGTCACAGCAAGGATCCATCATGCCACATGCACAAGGTTGAATCATACTCATTCCATTTGTATTCCATTGATGAGAAGGAAGTTCATCTCAGATAGCTTCTTTCCAAGAACTGCTACTTTGTGGAACAGACTCCCAAGTGGCTGCTTCCCTAATCACTACTATCTTAATCTCTTTAAGTCTATGCCAACCATTATCCATCCTACATATCCTCATAACCTGTACTTACTTTCACTCCTTACATCCATACAACAGCATCACTCACTCTGTACATTGAGTGGTTCTTGGGGCTCATATTGGTTGAACATTTAGTAAAAAGAACAAAGAATGAGCTTTAAAGCAATATCTTTTGTTTAAAATTACTTAATTATCTTTTTATTTTCTCTCCAAATAATAGATATATTTATGATATACAAGTTTATTTATACCATAAAAATATTATATATATATATATATATATATATATATATATAATATCTCTTTTCACCTCAAGCAAGGCAGTAAAGCCACTAAGATAAAAGGGTTACTAAATGTGAAAGAATAATAAAAAGAAAAACATTAAGGCACAAGAACAATAAAAGGAATCAAGACAGTAAATAGTGATTGACATTGGATTTAAATTTTTAAAGATCAAAGTTGACTTGAAAGCAAGAAGCCGGAAGAGAGTTTAATCAAGAAAGGAGAAAGAAGCTGTTAGCATAAAACTGACAGTTGCATCAAGCCAATTTAACTGTGAATTGATGAGACCTTTTTTACCAATCTAGTATTGCACTTAAATTCAAATCTAGGTACCATAGCAGAAAGTTCATCCTAACAATTATCATTGAAATATTTATAGAAAAGACACAGGGAAGCTAAATTACAGCAGTGAGAATGTGACCAAAACTGGGATGCCATGTCAGGATCAGTAACATTGCAAATTCTTTAAATAATTCTGCAATTTCTTTGGTTATATTTTTTGTAGTAGTAATTTTGGATTTTCATTTATTCCATTGATATTATTGACACATGTAAGAAAAGTAGCCAACTCGAACCAAAATAAATAGAAATTGATGTATTAATTAATGAGATATTCCATTATATTAATATGAGGTAACCCATATTACTGTAGCAAAGGAATATTTTACTATCACAAATTGGGGAAATAAACATGAATGAACAATAAATATAAAAGTCACATTGTTTTTACATTGTAGAATAGATTTTATTATTATATAATAAAAATGTCCATATCCTTAAAACTACTTTATTTATTTATTTATTTTTTTTTTTTAAAAAAAGATTTAATTTGTATTAGATTTTATTTTCTTGGGTGTCTTATTAATTTGGGATGTATGTATGAGGAAATGGATAATGGCTCTGAATGAGAAATTGGAGAGTTGAGTTTGAACTCCAGTCAGGTTTATTACATACACTTATGCACAAATACCCTTGGGAAAAGTATAAATCCATCTCCTCCACTCAGCTATGGGTTAAATAGTAGTTGTATTTGGAAAAAATCATTATTCTTAAAATGTTATCATTTACTCATAATAATAATAAAATTTTACAATCCAAAATGTTTTGGCTTTACAGAAGCAACGGTTAACTCTGCTGTAAGGGGAAAAAAATCAATTTAAGTCCTCATCATTAGTCCCAGGAGACCAAAGCAGGACCCGGCACTTTGGGGAACAGACTTCAGTGTGGTTGCTTTTCGGAACACTTCAATCTTGACCTCTTCAAGTTTAGGGTTAATCGTCATCTTTCTTCCTTATATCCTCATAATCTTCTCTTCTAAGCTCCCCCCAGCTGTGAACAGCCTGGATTCCATAGCCCTTGGTTGCAACTGGTCTAGCAGAAAGAAAACTCTGAATTAAAAACTCTATGTAGCCCTAGCGAAGCACCTACTATACCGCTAAGGAAAGGATCATTTACATTGTCTTGATGATCTCAACTTCTTTTCTCTTCTGTTCATATCACATACTTCATTCTTGCATTACTGCTTTTACTGTAACACTCTACCTTGACTGGCTCACGAGCTTTGTATTGAACAAATTTTCATATTTAAGAAGGAACAAAAAAGAAAAGACATTGTGAACATATCCAGAGTGATTACAAGAGAGTCACATGAGAAACTGAATGGTGCTCTCTTGAGTTTAGTGATACCATAATTTTTTTGCAAAATGCTGACGTGTTGAAATCCTCACAGTATTTAGTATTGTGGAAGTTATCACTAACATTTTTTGTTGAGATTTACAAACTCTACATTTCATTCAA
Source organism: Acanthosepion pharaonis (assembly GCA_903632075.3). Lineage (NCBI taxonomy): Eukaryota > Metazoa > Mollusca > Cephalopoda > Sepiida > Sepiidae > Acanthosepion > Acanthosepion pharaonis. The sequence goes on along the minus strand of CAHIKZ030000064.1, from coordinate 1,085,325 downwards.
TTTTGCAAATAAATCAATGAAATTTCAATAAGCTGGTTTGTTTGGAAAAATACTTTGCCAGAATCCCTACTTTGCAGTTTAATAATTTAATTTTATAGAACTTCCTAGTAGAAAATATTTCTTTCCTTTTTAACAGCAAAAAATAAATTCTTAGGCTTTCTTACTTTTGAGCATGCAACATACAACTGGTAATGTGTAAATATTTCTTTCTGGAGCCAAATTCTAACTTTTTGAAACATTTGCCCTTGTGATTTGTTTATAGTTCTTGCAAACGCAGGGTGAACTGGAAATTCTTGTATATAAAAACTTAAAGAAAAAATATGCAGAAAGCAATATTGCATTTTTATTAAGTAAGTATTTATTATTTTGATAATTAAATTGTTTTTAAAATAATGTGAGTTATTAAATAATAAAACTTTTTTCCTGCATGTTAAATAATAAAACTTAATTTTTCAAAAAAATTAATGGAAATTTATTGTACTAAGCTTGACAGCCTAGTAAAACTGTACTTCACAATACCTTACTACTTTGCATTTCTCTCCAGAATTTGGTTTTGATCAATCAATATATGGCTATTTTAGAGGGTGTGTAAGATGGACTAATAGAAGTCATAGAATTTCATAGATAGATAGATGAATAGGTTCTACCATCATGCAATTGATAGTAGAATCAATCCATTTGCCTGATTAACATAAAACTAGGGAGATATGTCTTCCTGAATGTATTCTCCCTATGATTCCTAGGACCGACCTTTGGCATCATGTTGGTGGGGAAGCTGTAAGTTACAAGTTTTGCTTGCCTTTAATGCTTTGAAGGAATGTTGAACAGTGCTGTGAAATCTACAGAATATTCAGCTGCCATTCTTGAAACAGGAATGTGATGTGTTGTTCCAGCAAGATAATGCCCACCCACATGATGCCAATCTTATTCAGTCGGCTTTGCAAAATTTTCTACAACTTCCATAGTCAGCAAGGCTTACAGCCATATCACACTGAAACATCTGTTCACATATGATCACCAAAGTTATGCAACATTGAAATTGGTCAGTACCTAACTGGGTGACCACTTGGAAATACCAGGGGCTGTAAGCTTAGATGTGTGGGTGGTTCAATGGATAACAGCTTGGAATTTACACTCCTTAGTTCCATCAGTCATAACCTTCATAATTTAGAACCCCACCTCCGGCCACACACATTGTAGCGAACCATCGTTAGTCACACTCAAGCAGCTTCTTCTCATGAACCACTGCCTTCTGGAATAGACTCCCAAGGGGTTGCTTCCCCAATCACTACAATCTTAACCTGTTCAAGCCTAAGGTTAACCTTTATCTTTCCCACATATCTGCATAAGCTGTGCCTCATACTCTGTGTCCCTCTACCTCAAGTAGCTCTCAGGCCTTATACAAGACAAATACTACTTAAAAAAAAAAAAAAAAGTGGAAATCAGAGAGCTGAGTTCCAATTCCAGTTGATTTCATTATATTCACTTGTACATAACTATTAACTATTTGCCCATAGCTGGAACCCTAACAGGTGCTATCACTCCAGGTCATTGTGCCTGGGAAGACTAGCAATTAAAATGTGGTTCCATGCTCCTCAAAACCTCCTGATCAGAGGCCTTGCTTTCAGATGTAGTTTATCGTCTTACCCAGGGCACAATCGCTGTAGAGGATATACAGTGTATTAATATAGCGATCTAAATATTGCTGATGCACTTTTTACTTTAGAACCTCTGCACATATTGTTCTGTACATGTGACCATTTGCTGTGATCTGGCTATATTCGCTATCACATTAGGAACGTTAGGGTGCCACATATGATTGTGCCCATCTTTTTTCAGGTTGGTTTTCCTTCTCTTATGCAAGTTGTAAACTAAGGCTAGACAGCTCAGTTAAATCTTGGTATTTAACCCATAGTGAGGGGGGTAAAGACGCATTCATACCCTTCTCTAAAGTGAATGTAACAAGAATTTGAACTCTGCACACTGCTCCAACTTTGTGCCAATATCCACTGTGTTATGCACACATCTCCAGCTATATTACCTGTACATTTAATCTTAAGTAAATTGAAACACATATTAAGGATGCTGCAATTTTATTTTCTGTTCTATTTTTTTTTTTCCTCAAAATTGCTCTTGGAAAGGAAATTTAGTTTATACAATATTGAAATGAAATGCACACTAATTTCTTTCCCCATTGCATGAGGTGGTGGTTGGTTACTAATTAGTTAGGCAACTTTAAACGTATGCTGGCGATAGAGAAGCTATTTGCCCTGTGCAAGAATTTTTTTTTTTTTTTTTTTTTATGTTCACCCAATATAAGGGTGAAAATTAGTTAAATGTTCACCCTTATATTGGCTAATGCTCAAAATAGAGGGCTACTGTGTGGTGTTGTATGAGCATAAGTAAATGCAAGAAGTGAAGATCTTTAGGTTATGCAGGAAAGATACCTAACTCTAGACTTTAAGAGGACAAGATTTTTGTTGTTAGGGAAAACATAAGTGAATGAACAGATTTTAGGAGGAATCAGAAACCCAATCCTAAACAGGGATCAAGGGATAAACCTCTACTCCTGTTCAAAAGGCCAGAACTGAATGATAGGCAAACTTATTTACCCCTATTGGGAGAGAAGAAAAAATAAATAAATAAATAATTAGTGAATAAAATTTCCAAGTTCAGTCAGAATCATTAGATGTATAGAATCAACAGGAGACAAATCTCTACTCCTGTTCAAAAGACCAGAATAGTGAAAGTTTTTTTTTTTTTTTTTTTTTTTAAGGCATGTAAGTAAAACAAACTTAAAATTTCTTTCAGGATTCACTTTTTTATTTAATTCAAAATTATCTTCAAAAGTTACTTTAATCTTGTTTTGTATCTGTATTGATTATTTTTTTTATAGATTTATTGCCAATGATTTTATAAAATATTTTTATCAGATCTTTTCACTGTACCATGTATATGGATATATGAAATCAGATACTTTTAGGATTTAAAAAAAGTACTACTTAAATATGAATATATTTGTTGTGCTTGTTATTCTAAGAATTTCACCAAACCTAAATGACAGTCAATTCTGATTGACTGGCAGGAGTCTACCACAAAGATTAATCAGTGTTAGTCCAAGGCATCAAATTTTTGATAAGACAAGGAAAATGTTTTTCTTTCTAAAAGTTGAATAGCCTGGCATGAATGTGCAGGATTTGTGGATATTTACACGATTTTCATATAATCAGCAGTCAGAAGACTTAAACTTTAAAACAACTAAACAAGAAAAAAAAAAAAACAACCTCTAAAGCTGTAAACATTATTTCTGCTTTTGAACGTTGCAATGTTTTTGACCCCGCCCTCAGGATGAAATACTTTGTTTCATCCTACAAGTATGTTATGAATGTGGATAGATTTTTTTTTGTGCGTGTGTTTCAAATGCAACTTCTTGGCTATAGCCAAATTATAGGAATTGAGGTGTGTAGTGAAACAGGACCAAGAAACTCTAAGTTACCCGAGACTAAGAGGTCACAATGTCTCGCGTGCCCAGTCTGAGCTGCCATTTGCAATTTAGTCAAAGTGTATGCATGGTCCTAGCTCTTTTAAAACTATCTGTAATTTGCACGGGTGCGCCAAAACCTGAATAAAAAGCAAGCAGAACAAGAACTCCAATATTTTGAGTTGTTCAAGATTGGGCACTTTGCACAAAAGTGTTATGGTGAAGTTCCTGAAGACTTAGTGTGGTTGGTGGTACTGTATGACTGAAACCTGGACACTGAAAGTTGTCGGTGTTAATAAACTGATGTCTTTTGAGACGACATTCTACAAATAGACACAGTGCATCAGCCAGGCTGGATGAACCACAAAACAAATGAGTTGGTCCAATAGAAGATAGGAATAGAGGCAATTCGTCACAACCATAAGAAAGTGAAAGACTTCAATGTTTTAGCCATGTCATCAGGGCCCAGAACCTCTGTACTCTGATATTTGAAGGACACATCAGTGGCAGGAGAACAAAGGGAAGACAAAAGCAACATTGGACTGATGACGACAGAGATTGAAGAGGGTAAAATGCCGGTGGTGTACATGGTCGTGGTGAGGGAGAGGTGGCAGTGGAGAGGATTGGTGCATTCGTCCATCGTCCCCTCAGCAAAAAGGGTTGGAAGTAATAGAAACAAGAGATATACATTATTTTATCCAAACTAGAAATGCATTTTTTTTTTCACTTGCATATAAATTAAACCCTTTATTTTAATTTAAGAATAAACAATTTGTTAAAGTTTGATCATTCAAATTTCCAAAAACTACGTTTGACTTTATTTCATGAACTTGTCTCTCAGTATTATTTAGTTGTAAGCTAATATTTCATATGTGAGTCCTTAAGTTGAGAGGCATCTTAAACTAGAAAGCAATTGCAAGACTCCTGTGACAAAATCGATTTGGTTCTGATGCTTTATGTTGTCTAATATTAAAATATATTTTTTGATGTGTGTGTATATATATATATATATATATATATATATATATATACACACACACACAATAATGGTCAGTTACTTGTTTCCAAGCACACCTGTCTGCTAGGGTGGCCAGCTAGTCCTTCATACAGAAACCTGCTCCGGCACATCAGTGTTCATTCAGCACCCAGAAAGCAAAAAAATAAAAATAAAAACGGGATTCAAAGAGATGAAAGATAAATAATTAACATTGCATTTAAATTTTTGAAGACTGAGGTTGATGAAAAAGCAGGTAACTGTAGGAGAGTTCCACAAACGAGAAGGGCAAGAAGAAATAATTAGTCTAAAACTTATGTTTTCAATTAACAATTTAAACTGTGAAATTATGAGACCTAGTTGCCAATCTAGTATTTGACTTATATTTGTAAAGTCAAGGTACCAGTGAGGAAAGCACATCGGAACAATTACTATGAAAATACTTATAGAAGAGGCAAAGGGAAATTTCATTATTGCAGTGGGAGAGTGACTGAAGATGAGATGCCAGGTCTGACACCCTGAAAAACAAGTGAAAATAAGAAAGATTCTAGTCAAAAATTAATATTACTAATAATTGACAATGCTTCATCTAAAAAATTCTAATATACAAAATAAGATGAAAGAAATCCTAGCCAAAAATGAATAATGGCTGACAATGCTTCAGCTAATAATAAACATTCAAGATAATATTACTACTGTAGAGTAATAGGCTGTGGTTAAATGTAATTGGCAGAAATGCCCAACAAACAGAATTGACAAAGTTTGCAATAAACAATAACAAGAGAAAGTAAACAACTGGTCAAAAATAATATTAAGCAAACAACGTAAACAAGGCAAAGCAACAGTAATCAGGTAAAAAGTTAACAAACTAAGAATGAAGAGTTGTATTAACACGCAAAAAGGATACAGACAAGTGACCGCAACATTCTGACTTCAAGACAAGAAAGAGTACAAATATATCAGGTGAGACTGATAAGTGGCCTACCTTATTGGATAGGAAGTAATCCCAGCATAGATCTGTATGTTTTGTTTGTGAATTTGGAGAGGGAGATATTTTTGCAGTCATCCCAACAAAGATTGGTACCAACGACTACTAAAGCTATTAAATGAAATGCAAGTGAAATTAAGATGAAAGAAATACTTTTTCATCTGTGTGTTGTGTTTTCAGGATGTAGGCAGTCATGGCTCTCCAAAACATCCTGTCCTTTGTGGTCCTGAAGAGTTTTGCTCCCTTTGCTATGGCTCACCCCCAACCAATGTTGCGCCATCCATTCATGTAAGCTCCTTGTTTAGATGGCTCACTGCTGTCATCTATCTCTCCTGCCATCAATATGCCCTGTGACGATTAAATTTTCCAAGCTCTTCTTCCTCATTATGTGTTCCTTTGTTACTATTTTCTGTAAAACTTCCTCATTTACTGGATCTGTTCATGGAATTCTCAGTATCCTTCTGTAGAACCACATATCTGTTGTCTCCAGTTTTCTCTTTATTTGTGGGGAGATTGTCTGACATTCACTGCCATATAACAGGAGTGACATTATTTATCAATGTAAAAAAAATTAATAGTTGTTTCAATGCTTCATCTATTTTTTTTAAAAATTGTAATACTACTAAATCATTATTAGTATTAAGCCCTTCCCCGGTGTAGATGTGTCTATACATTTTTACCAAATGTGTCTTTTTCAGACATGGATGAATAAACATGTCAAAACACATAACATTCAAAAACCAGCTACAGACGTGTTTATGCATCAATCTTGATTCTTTTTATGCCCTTCTGAGCTTGAAATGAGTTCAATTGTAAACTCTTACATCTGTTAGAGGTGTTATCAACTGCTTGAGTACTTCAAGGTGCCACAATTTCTTAGTTATTATATTAAAAACAAATAAAAAAAATCTGCCTGAAAATGAAACGTTTTTTTCCAAAAATAATTGGCGGGGAAGGGATTAATATTATAATTTCTTTTTTTTTTTTTTTTTTTTTTTTTCTTTTCTTTCTTTTTAGAAAATTGTACAGTTTCTATACACATTAGTAATGTGTGTAGAAATTATTATTATTATTATTTTCTATGTTTAATGATATCAAAACAAGAAGACATTACTGGACTAATTGATTTCTGAATTTCACACTATATTACTGAAAATATATAACACTTGTATTTGGATGTGGTCAGCTTTTTGACTTTATACAACCTGCCCCCTATATAAACATGTCCCCATTTATGAAACCTTAAAAACAAAAAAAAAATATATACTTTTCTGATTTCTAGTGATATTATTGCTAAGAGGAAGTAATTAATCAGAAACACCTGTTTTTTGGGGTTTTTTTTCTCAATCAGACTCTGAAAATATCGACTGAATTTGTTTTTTTTTGCTATTGCAACAAACAATATAATCAACTTGCAACTGTTAGTAGTTTAATACAGTATGTGGCAATGGTGTCTTCATCTATCATTGTAGGAAGTATTTGTGCCACACCCTGTATTTGAAGCTATATTTGTTGTTTGCATTTATGTGGAGTCATTAGAACTTATAGTGGCAGAGCAGGTTTAGATATTTAAATCTTTAACCTTTATACAGTTATTTTTTTCTTTTTCTTTCTTTTTTTTTTTTGCCTAGTAAATTTGTTGTCCCTCAATCCTTTAACCACTATAGACCTCTTTGCATAATTGCTCCATTCTGACCCACCTACCCAATAAAGTTACACATAGAAAGCATCAATGAAGTTTTCTCTGTTGTTTATTTTAGCTCCAGTGTGCTATTGATTCTGTCTAGGGCGTCTTTGGATGAGATCCTGGTAGATCTCATTCACAAGACGATGTAGCCTCCATCCTCTATCGTGCTCCTCCCTACCACTTATTCCCACATCATGCGTTAAACAAATGGCATTGCATGCATCAGAAGAAATTCCCCTCTCTCTCTTCCACCCACACCCTTCCCCATTCATGAAAGACAAAAAAAAACAAAAGAATGAAGCAGGAGAGAAAGGTTAAACCGTTTTGAAAACGTGAAACCACAAAATCATGGACTTCAAATATTGATTCTTGGAATTCTAACTTTTTACTTTGAAATTCAATCGACAAATTTTTTTCTCGCATTCAAGATTTTCCTTTGCATAACTTTTATATACAAATCCAAATATATGTGTGTGTATATATATATATATATATATATATATATATATATATATATATATTAGTTTTTTCCCACAAAGGGGGTTCACAAATTTGAAGCCTGCCAGAGAGCACATGTTCTTTATTAAGTCTCACTTAAATGTGCAAACCAGTAGACATAATTCACACTGTTTACAAAAAAAAAACAAAACAGGGCATCTACTTAAATGTCAATATTCACAGAATAACATTTGGAAAGATATCGTGCATTGAATGCTGGTGTTAATAAGTGCTTCATGTAATATAATGGAGCTATTTACTAATTGTTAATTAGTTTCTACTCAGCACCTGAAGATTACATTGTGCATGAAACTCTTGAGTTGTGCTACCAGTACCAGTGAGAATTACAATAAACGTGCAATCAATTTTGCATTAGTTTTGTATGAATAATTCATGTATTTGTAAATTGATTGCACGTTTATTGTAATTTAAATATCTGATCCATGTGCGTCTTTTGGTTAATAAGTGCGACATTACTGTAATTATTGAACAATATAGTTCATGCCACTTTGACAGTAAAAAAATTTACCAGTAAAAAACATTTGTTCATTACCATATTTGGTATAGACGCAGACATTTTAAAAATATAAAATTAAACTCAGCGTTGCTTTTACGCATTCAAAACCAATAACTCATTTTCAATAGCATTTCGGATACAATAACACATATATTTTCGATGTCCTCTTATTACTAAGAGAAAAAAAAACAAGAACAACATCTATTATATACCTGAAGATGTCTGTAGGAACAGACGAAAAGCTTGTAGTAAAAATAACAACTAATACGGCAGAAATTTATATAAACAAGGATCAATTCATTCATAACGGATCTGGAGGTTTTTTAGTACTATTTGAATTGTTTGTGATGATGGATGTCTCGCCATTTAAATCATTAACCTTTGCATTAGTTTTGTGTGAATAATTCATGTATATATATATATATATATATATATATTAGTGGATACCAAGTGGTGACAGTTTGTTTCATGCTTAAATGCATTCTTCAGGTTTGAAGACTACATTTTACCATTAAACAGAAATGTCACTCATTGTTGACCTAGGTGTCTACTCTTTTATTTTACACATGCTCAATCTTGGATATTCAATTCTTTTACGCACGAATATAGCATATATTAAAACTATATTTTATAACAAACAAAACTGACAAGATACTTCTGTTAAAACTTTTTAATGTTTTTCTTGCTTACAAATAAGATTTTTTTTTCTAATTTGTGTCTGTAGAACTTGTACAAATTATTTTGATTTGAGCACTCTTTGTCATAAAAAGAAACCTTTTATCATAAAAAATACAAACAAAAAACCCTTAACATAAATGACAAACATGGTCATAATGTATTATGCATTTTTGAGAATTGAAAATGCCTCTCAACAACCTTTTTACTATTTGCAATAAAACAACCAAAAGTCTTAAAAATGGCTGAGAGATAAGCTGAAAATTGTCAGAAGGGAACATTTCTTTGGGCACTTTCTGCATATGCTAAGTCCCAAAAAAGAAATCACTTGTTTGTATATAAGAAAACAGTAATAGCTTGTCAGTCATTTTTATGGAAAGATATTGTATGTATATATATATATATATATATATATATATATATATATATATATATATATATATATATATATATACATACACACACACTGATATGACTGCTTTGAAATACCAGGTGCTGTAAGTTTGGATGTTTTGGCTGATGTAATGGATAATGGCTTGGAATTATTAACTGGAGAGCCAAGTTTTAATTCCAGCTGTGTTCATTTATTCACTTAGATTCTTACCCTTCCCAAGGGTATTTGCATGTATCTCTTTCCCACCCACTGCTATGGGTTAATTATTAAGACTTGTATGACTGAAAACCATTGTCTCCCCACAAAAATAAAATTGTGTACAAAATATTTAGATTTCAGCATTAAATAGCCCATAGAGGTTGATATGTTGCTGAACAACCACCACAAACTTATATGGACACAGCTCAATACTGAATGGTAACAGTCTGTTTTGTTCTTAAATGTAATCTTCAGGCAATCTGATGACCTGAACATTATTTTAAAACCATAAAATGCAGTGTCACCATTTTGTGTTGTTCTTGTCCTAAGTATTATTGTTCATTACCAACCTTCATGTGATTATTGTATTCAGTAATCTTCCCTAGGTTACAACATACAGCATTACTTAAAAGTCTTCTTATATATATTGATATATATGTATATAAAATGGAGGCACAGTCACAGGAGTAATGGTTAGTGGCTTTGACTGAGGAATTGAAGAACAAATTCCAATCGAGTTCAGTGCATTCACTTACTTGGTAATACCCTTGGGAAAGTATGCATCCACTTATTCTCCCCAGCTATAAGTAAATAGTAGGACAGACTGGGTTCTGTAGACTTGGTAAGCAGCCAGTCTAGGAGAAGGAAAACTAGATTCAAACCAGCCTGGAGAGAGTTGAGCTCCGTCAGGGTATTTTGCCCAAGACACCACTTCTACTGCAGCTGCAGTGTCCCTATGACCCTAATGGGTTATGTGATGATTATATATATATATATATATATATACACACACACACACACATACACACATATATATATATATATATATATATATATATATATATATTAGTACAATAAAACTGTTTTAACAGACAAGGTTTAATCTGTCCAGGAAATTTATATTTAGAAATTGTAGAGCTAGTTAATATTCTGATATAAAATTTTATATATATATATGTATGTATATATATTCATCTCCATGTAAAATGAGAACAAATAGTCCAGTTCTGATGTTCGTAACATTCAATTTAAAAGAGAGTTCAATACAGAAGTAGAGCAATATTCTTTATTTTAGAATATTACATCAAAAACATGTTCTAAAAAAAATGCTACTCAAAAGCAATCATGTTTCAATGCATATTAGCACATCTCATCAGGTATTAGTAAATAACTGGTGAGTAGACAATGATAAAAAAGTGTGTGTGTGTGTATATATATATATATATAGCAAAAGTTTGACACCACAGAATTTGTAGATTGCCTTAAATATACAAAAACATACTTTAAAGGATCCTTTTTCGACCAACACTTCTGAAGAATATGTTGTTACCTTAAATAAACAAAATGAAACAAAATTCACACAGTGAATCCCAAGTATATACAGGAGGTTTAGATGAGGAGCCACAACTAAAAAGATTGAATATATATATATATATATATATATATATAAGTTCAAACTTGACACAGTGTTGTCAATTATTGAATCATAATTATAGTTTCTAATTTTGTATTTTCACATTTATTCAAACTCTGATGTATGATTTGCCCAAAATTTGGGATTTGATGGCTGGTCAGATTGTATATCAAGAATATATTGAAAAGAAATTGTTCTTGAATGTCATTTTATCACATCAGATTTTAGTAATCTTCCAAGTATTGCAACCATAAAATCCCTAAACCTGTCCATAGTAAATTAAAAAACAAAATCACTTTTGTTTGAGATAGGTTCCATTGGTGCAATTTGATTGCATTAAGCTTAATGGAGGCAGGGTGGAGGGTGCCAATAACACTCATCCACAAGATATTTCAATTGTGATTATTAAATTCACCTAAGTTTGTGATTACTTTACAGGATTTGAGATTTATGCCAAAACTTGGGATTGAAACTGACTTTAATATCCTTAATGTTCTCCTAAGCTGTTTTTGATGGAAAGCACCAAATGTACCGATTAACTTTGGCTGCAATGCATTAAAATGTTCAATGAAGAAACCTGGGAACCAAACAAAATATTATCTACTACAACATCCCAGGAACCTTTTACATTTTCAGTAAAATACTTCATTATATGTATGAGTAAAATGTTCTGAATATCATCATTTTTTTTTTCTATATTATTTAAGAAGCCTGTTTCTACTTTCATTTTATATATATATATATATATATATATATATATATAATTGAGAAGAATGGAATAATGGGTCGATGCCATCATATTAAAAATACTTACTTTGTTACTTTAATAATAATATAATAAATCAATTAAGATATTAGTAATATAACATAACTTCTATATGAACCATAAAAAGAAAAAATTTACAGTTGGAAAAAATATCTACAGCTGAAAAAATGAGACATAAACAAGCAAAATTTCATGAGCATGCACGTATAAAAGAACATTAAATTCATGAATATGCACATGTACAAAATGGAGTAAAAATGCAGATTGTAAAAGACGTAGAACAAAGTAAAAAAATTGAAAATAACATTTAAAACCACAACCCCTGAAGACTGGAAATTTTACTAAGAAATATTGATGTCGGGATAAAATTCATATTTAAAAATTAAGTAATCTTTTCATTCATTCATATATATATATATATATATATATAGTGATGCTGATAGGTTTTTAATGTTGTGTGTCCCTAGGAAATTCTAAACTTTCTTAATAAATTTTTGTGTTAAACTGCAGGGCTATAATTTTTTTTTTTTTTTTTTTTTAACCATCATCCCAAAAAACAATTTTAATCATGCTGAATCAGTTAAATTGACAGGATGACTTGTTTTTTAATTAAATTAGTAAATGTAAAACAAAAGCAGTATTTACACTTAATTACAGTTCAATTAGAAACTATATATTTTTTTTTTTTTTTTTTTTTTCTTGAGAATAATGACAGTTTTTAAATTGCCAGAACAAAAGTTTTTGTTTCTTTTCTTCAATTAAATCAATAAGACAAAAACCCATATTTGAAGCAGTGGTTGGCAAACTTTCAATGAGTAAAGGTGCATCAAATTCATCTCCCCCACAAAAAACCAAGAAAGTTTCTGGTAAGACAACATTCATGTCTAAACTTTATTTCTCAATAATTTTTTTTTTTTTTACTATTCTTCGATTGTTATTTCAAATGGGGATCTGCTTATGGCACATTCGACCAAACATTGAAGAGATTGTGAAAAAACATCAGGCACAGGTTTCACACTAAATAAGCTGCACCAATAATTGAATAGAAACATTGAAATAAAGTAAGTTTATATTTGTGTATGTATTTTTTAAGATGTTTATAGTTTTATTTCATAACATTTCAATATATCCCTTTTAAAAATTTTGTTAAGTGTGTTGTGATATTTTCATTTGCTCCTAGGTATGCCATTGCTTAAAAAGGTTGAGTAACACTGCACTAGATTTTCAATAGAAATGTCACAAGGTCTAGATTTAGAAGTAGCTGTGTGTGTATTATATATATATATATATATATATATATATATATATATGGGTGTGATGGATAAATTGCCATCTAGATTAAGCAAAAATGAAAATAACCCCAACATCTCATTTTAACAGCTATGTTTACCAAAATTACAGAAAATATCTTGTAATACTAAAGAGTAAATTTATTGAATAAAATCACCATTGGCTTCAGCCACAGCCTCCAGATAACTTCAGAATCTCCTGCAACTCTTCTAGATGATCTTTTTGTTTAAAAATGCTGCCATAATCCTTGATTTCTGTTTGTCTTTGGTGTTATAAAGGAATTTTGTTGGTCTCTCACTCAACTGTGCCCCACACATAATAATCAAGGGTCTTGTGGCCAGATTTAAGGAGTGATGTAGTTGAAGAAATTGTCTTCTCCTGCTTGTGTGACATGGTGCAAAGTCCTGTTGCTAGACATAGGATCTTCCAGCAGCCATCCTCTTGACCCAGGGCAGCACTACCTCCTCAATGCACTTGATCTAGGCCTCAGTCTAGAAGGAAGGCATAGCATTGCCATCACTAGTGATCACTTTTGTAATTACCATTAGACCCCTCCAACTGTTTCCGAATCTTCTGGGCTGTCCTCAGATTGTCACCCAAACACTCTGAAATGTTCATATTGGAGCTTCCAGCATGAATGCCATGAAGTACAGAATGCTGTTTCCACATTTCTGGGGGACTGAATTGTGTCATGGTGCTCTTTTTCTCACAGACACTGCCCAACTGACCCTACTATACTGTGTAGTTGACAAAAACAAACAATGAACATGTGCCAAATTAAAAATATAAAATGACGACAATTTACCCATCTCAACCTGTGTATTATATGTATATATAAATTTTGGCATTATTGCAAATTTCTAAGTATTGTCTAATTGATCATATCAAAACTTAATTATTTGCTTATTTTTAAACTACTTGATTAATTATAGATTCAATACATATTTTTTCAACAAATATCAAACTTATTTTTACATTAAATTATGACTATATTTATTGCAAAAACTAAGTAAATATGATTAAAGAATCTTTATTGTAATATGAATTGGTCTAGTTATTTACTTTCTTTGGTATTTTATGTTTATTATATACTAGCTTAAAAGACACCCTTTTGGTAGATGTGATAGGCAACAATAAACTACAGATGAACTCAGAATCAATCGCTGCATTTAAGTATTGCATTAATATTTAAGCTTTCCTTTTAAAATTTCAATGATAATTCTCCTGCCGTCACTTGATTTAAAAACAGTTTGATGTATGTAGGTCCTTACTTTCTTTACAATTATTTTTATTTCAGAAGTAACTTCCACTAGATTTTGCAATTAATTTTGAATATTTCCAAATTTATTCCCAAGTTATGAAAATTGTTATTGTACAAAAAACTTTGTTTGAAAAAAAAAAAAAAAAAAAAAAAAAAAATAATCATCAAAAACAATCACGGTAATGAAAATTTAAGAATCCAAAATTTCAGGATTGCATGTCCAGATCCAGCCTGGAATGTTTTTAATTTGCTCATGGAGGCGGCCTGATTCCAAAATGGTATATGTTGGGCTACAGCCTCTAGGAGTTAAGTTGAAAAAGTGACACACTGACATTTGCATTTATTATATAGATATATTACTTTTAATTTTCTTGAGTCAGCTAACCAGATAGGTCACTTGAATTTTTCTTAATTTATCAAATATTATAGCTCTATCTGTTGAGTTTTTTGGCAGAAATTCTAACTTGGAAAAAATATGTAAAATTATAATTTTAATATTTTCTTGGTTGTATTATGTGTGTGTAAAATATAATTACTACAAGTAAAAGGTTTGTTATGTAGCTGATTGATGTTGGCTTCAACATCCTAACTCTAAGTTTCATAGATGGATGCTCTAGGAATCAGTCTGTTCACTGTTCAGTAGGTATCAGCAATATATAATAATCACTTTAAATGTTATTTTTAGTGTATTCTCATATTTATTATTTATTTTTTAAAACAGTATGTTTCTTTTTAGCCTAAATATTCGAAAATAAATATACTGGTTAAAAATAACTGGAGCATCTACTCAAATATGAATATCCGCTAAAAGCAACATTTAAAGCGATAAAAATCTGTTGAATTAATAAATAAGCCATTACTCCTTATATATATATATATATATATATATATATATATATATATATCTCATATTAAATCTCTTAAATCTGTGTTTTTTACTGTATGGTGCTATTTTTATTTTTTTTCTTAATCTGATTATTGTAACAAAACCCAAATACTTGCACCAACTTTTGGACACACATTGTACATGCTATCCATCTAAATAGCTTAATATGCTCTATCAGATTAAGGAAACTGTCAAGATTTATCAAGTAGAGATAATGTTTCCTGCATTGAATACTGTTGCCCCTGGTCTGGTGCTCCTGGTGTTCATCTTGAGCTTCTCTACAAAATCAAAGATGGATATGCAATGTGATAGGTCTTGACCAGGCATCTTGACTCCAGTCACTTTCTCACAGATGTGATGTGGCTTCTCTCTGTCTTTTCTACAAATATTTTCATGGCAACTGCTCCGATGAGCTATTTTCACTGGTGCTCCAACTGCATGAATTTGACATCTCAGTCCCACCCTTTTACTGTTGAAACAGTTAAATGTAACTGCTTCATCTACTCCAACAGCTTCTTCTCTTGCACTTCCTGATGATGGAACTCCGTTCCTCTTACTCTCTTCCTTGATAACTATAATCTTCAAAAATTTAAATGTAATGTCAGTTGACATCTTATGATGCCTTGATCCTCGTCCTTCTCTTTATCCTTTCTTCAAACAAACCTCTTTTCTCTTACTTCCATTCTCTGTAACCCCTTGTGTGCTAATGGCACTCCTGCCTTGCCTGGGATGAAATGCTTAAAAAAAAAAAACCTCCAGTTCAACAACCACTACATGAAACATTTTAAAGCCCTTAAGCTCAATGCATTTAATCAAAAGTGATCACAATTGGCTGTAGAGGAGCTACTAGGTTTATCTGTGCTTGTCTAGCCCATAGCTTAATAGAAGACCTAGAGGGTTTCTACCTTGTTCTTTGGGTGTGTGTCTGAGTATAAAAGAAAGCAAGCTTTATTGCTTGGAAAATGTCCCACTTCCTTACTAATTCTAACCTTTATTATACTATTAAAAATCTTTATTTCTTTAAAAACAAAAGGTATGTTTTTAGTAAGTACTGAACCTGCAAGCAGATTAGAACCTCTATAGTTAGTAGTTGTCATCCCCTAATGACCAGCTACTTCCCCTAGCTATGGGTTAAATAGGACTTGAGTCTAGAAAACTCTGTTATTCTCAAAAAAAAAAAAATGTTAACACAATATTTTTACAATCCAAAATATATTTTTGCTTTAAATAACCCTCAAAGTATAAAGCCGTAAAAAACCCAAATCAGTCAATTCCCTTAATGTATCTAATAATATCCTTTCTCACCTTCCTTATGTGTGTACTAAAAATAACCCTCCAAAACTCTCTAAATTCTTTTCCTTCAGTTCAGGTATGCAAGTAAAGCAATCCTGTAAATAGAACAGCTTTCTTCTTCTTCTGTGTGTCATATCCCTTCAGTATGTGAGCAATCATGGCTCTCCACAACTTTCTGTCCTTTGCAGCACTTTGTAAAGTTTGTCTTTTTGCTAACTCTTCTAATCCCTGTTCTACCAATGCCAACCATTTACACAAGTTTATTAGGTAGGTTTTCTTCTCTTCCCTCTTGCCTTCAGTCTGTCCTGTGAGTATCAGATTTTCCAAGCCCTCTTTCCTCATTATGTACCCTAAAAATTTCAACACTTTCTTCTTGGTGCTATGTATAAGTGTCCTTTTTGTTTCCAATTTCTGTAAAACTTTGTTGTTCCCATGTTTAATCTATTTTCTCAGGACAGTTTTTTATTTTATTATTTTTTTGTAGGGAAGATGAAAATCTGTACTATTTTCTTTTGAATATAAATTTTCCTACATCCAGGGAATAGGTATATATGAAAAGAGTAAGTAAATCTTAGATGAACTGCATTGCAGCAATGTGATGCCAAATCCAGTTCAGTTCTACTAATAATAAGGTCAGTAAGTTAAAGAAAGTAATTCATTTTTTTTATTTTTTATCAATGGTCAGGCATCTCCACATGCCAATTTGGTATATTAAAAAGTCTTTCTTAATTGATTGATTGGTTGGCTGGTCTCAAATGTCAGACATGAACCAATCAGAATATGAAAGTCAGACAGGCCCATTTTTTAAATAAGATTGCTTATTCCTCTCAGACTGTTTATAAGTAGTTATTTTTATTATTTTTAAATTACTGTGAATTTAAAAGATTTATGAATAATTCAATATAAAATCCATTTAGTCTTTATATTTATAAGATTGAATATATGATGTAGCTGCTTATTTTTTTCAAATTTCCTTATGTTGTCTGGAGTTGTAAGGTTGAAATATTGTCATGAATTAGACACTCATCTTTACATATTAAAAAATTGTACAGAGGAATAAAGAAAAAAAAAGTTACATGAGATTTCAGTATATAAAAATGTCAGAATTATAATAAATTAAAATGCTACATCAATCAAAGTCTTCTTTCTTTCTTTTATCGTCCTTTCTCCTCACTAAGGACTTTTTATTTTCTTCTGCTCTTAGTAACCCTTTGTGTCTTAGTGGCATTATCACCTTGTTTGGGGGGAAATGGCTTTTAAAGAATTCTTTTTTTTTTTTTTTTTGTAAGGGAAGAAAATAAAAAATTTATTTTTTTTATCATTGAAAAAATATAAGAAAAATAAGTTGTAAAATATAAGAAAACTAAAAAAAAAAACATTGCTTCTTTTGTTTTCTTTAAGTAGAGTAGGGAAGAACAACAGGCAATTGAGCATCAAAGATGTCCAGACAACTGCCAAAGAAAATGCTTCCTTTTAGTCTTAACATTTAAAACATTTTTCTTTGTCAGTTCAAATTCTTTGCTATGTATTCTTCACACTTTGAAATTTGATGATGGTAAAAACAAAATTTCCAAGGATTTTTCATGGAACCAAAATAAAATTTCACATTGTTACTGGAATATATCCTATCTTGTTATACAGTATTATCAGTCATACATTGGCAGATTGTATTATTTCGGCAGTTGCATTTATTTTTAAAAAAAATTAACTTTGTTGTCTTTGCTGGACATGTATCTGTTTAATATGATATTGATATATATTTTTAAAATAAAAACCTGCAATCCCCATATAATGTATTGACTGCACCAACATTGCGTTAACCAGATATTTTTATTAAAATTTAAATTACGTAATGGTCAGTTTATACACACCACCTGAAGATTGAGTTATGCATGAAACTCCATGTTGTGCTACCGATGAGAGATAATATACATAATTTTATTTATGAGAAAATGTATTGAGAGTAAGAAATTAGGAAAAATTGGTATCTCTGCCTAGTGACTCTCATATGAAAAAGATGAGCTTATGTAGAAGTCATCTGCACCAGAAAATGGTTAATTATTTTGAAAGTTTGGGGGAAGGGGTGAATTTTCATTGCTAACCTCCTGTCATGAACAACCAAGTTCAGCCTGCTTAGCTTAATTACAACCCAATACCTCGATAAATGACTTGTGCTTTCATATAATCCTGTGTCAAAGAGACAATGTCATTTGTCGGAAGGGTGAGGTGAGTCAGGATTCTATTAGATTTTTTTTATGTCATGCAACAGATGCAAGCTTATTTTTATTTAGTAAACCTTATCTTGGTATTAAACGCATTAATTGTCAATGACACATATTTCTTCAGTCATTACAATTTTATGCTTTGACTGCAGATAGGTTCATCTATCATCCAGTTCACCCTCCTCCCCTGCCCTTTTGAACAGGAATAGAGCTTTATCCCTTGTTTCAAGTTCCTTCTAAAGTCTTCTCTTTCACTGCCAGTAATCCCTTGCGTCTTAGTGGCATTATCACCTTGCTTGGGGGTGAATTGATTTAAAAAAAAAAAAAAATGACAATTTCTGTCAGTGACACAATTATAACTATGATTCACTGCAAATGATAACAATTACTTTTTATTAAAATTACTATGACATTCAGAAAATGGTAACCGATTTAATTCGGAAAAAGATTTAAGCTTTTCTATTTTTTTTTTTTTTTCCTTTTCTTCAAACCCCCAACTGCTCTGTAATATCAATCCTCCTATGTGACCATAGATGCTGGACAATTTCCACACAGATGGAAAGGAGACTTGAAAGATGTGGTTCTTTAAAAAAATGAGAATACCATGGACAGGGTATGTGAGCATCAAGGAAGTTTTAAGAAAAATAGGAATGAATGATCCTATTGCTTGGGATCAGAAAGAGTTGAAAATTCTGGCACACATACTGAGGAAAGGAAACTTTGAGAATCTGACACTTACAGGACAAATTGAAGGCAAAATGTGCAGCAAGTAACCTATTTGTGTAAATAGATGGCAGGACATAAACAGATGGGGACAGTAAGGGTTCAATCATTGCTTAGGGCTAAAAGAGAGAGGAATTTTCATTACTGACCTTCCTGATGACATCAGCTCTCAACTTGGTATCTATGCTGACGACACAGCAATTTACTCCTGCCTAGATAGTAAGGTTTATCAGTCTGACAAGGTTAAAATGACAGCAAGTCCATAGTTAACTGGGGCAAAGGATAGCTTGTTAATTTTAGCACCTCCCAAACTAAACATTTTCATTAATCATCTGAGCCCTCTCTGACTTCCATCAGCATGGATAATGTTATCCTCTAGGAAAATGACTTGTTGCACCTTTTCAGGCTCATGTTCTCTGCTGATATAAATTGGAAAGATTATATTGAATCCATTGCTAGATCAGCTGCTAAGAAAGTCAGTTCACTATGCTGGGCAAGACATTTTTTCCTCTCCGGAATCTATCTTACATATCTATGTCTACCCTTCGTCCATGCTTAGAATATTGTTATGGTGCCCCTGCTATTTATAAAGATCTATTTTTTTCTGATGGAATCATATGTCAGTGTATCATAAGAGGGTAAGATATAACCCTTTTTGCTCTTTTTTTTTTTTTCTTAAACATTTTTAATATATATAATTACAAAGAAAAGCTACAAAATTTCTGCTTTTGTAAGGCTAATCGCAAAATCTAATCGAACTTTATCTGTAGTAAGCAGGCTTACTTCAGATGCTGAAACCTGCAGATAAATGTGAACTATATCCAAAAATGTTCACTATTTTAATATTATTTTTCTGTTTTCCACCCAAAGATGCAATTAGGAGGAGGGCAAATCAGTTTAGCCATAATGTGATGCTTATGGCTTCAAAGACATCATTTTGTTTTTGTTTTTTTTTTGATATTTTCCAAATATTATAATCATTATTAACTAATGTCTATGTATTTAATTTCTTTATTTTATTTATTTTGACTACTGTTCACCAAGCACATAATCCTGGAATAAAACCATTTAATAAATGGAATTGATACACACATACAATGCTAATAATTACAACAACGAAGAATGACTTCAAAGAAAACTTAAGAGTAACAAGAAATAATAAGTCATTGTTGTGCTAAATCCACCTTCAATAAGCAATTGTATTCAACCTAATTACAATTAATGGTAGATAAAATAGCAACAATAGTTCAATTATGGTGATCTGATTGTTCAACGAGGCATGAAGTGTCAAAATATTGTGATGAGATAATTTTAATCAATTAGGCTTATTCCATTTAGTCAACTGTTTTATTCACATCTTTGTCAAATCTCCAGAATCATGGACCCAGTAACTGTAAATGGTAGTCACACCCCTTTCTTCTTTTTTTTTTTTTAACTCCCTGAAATATATTTTGCAAATTACAAAAAAATGAGGCTTGGAAGATGCAGTATGCACTGTGAAGAAGGTGAGAGTGCTGACTGTTCAAACAAAGGTAAAGATGTTAATATATCCCTAATTACAAATACCTGCTCAATCCACAGTCCACCTGTGGTTTATACTTCAACTATGCTAAACAGAACTTAGTTACAGTTTCTGGGAGTGAATACATAATCTGTTTTCTTTTAGTTTTTGTTTTTTTTTTAGTTTTTGTTTTTTTTTCCTCAACCATATAGAAGTGGGCTGACTCCAGATCTCAATGTAGTGGACTCTGGTGATACAGACGTTGTATTATTTGATGGTGAATAGAATGTTATTTGTTTAAAGATTCAGGTGGTGCAGAGCAACAGAATATTTCTGATATTTAAATAAGTACAATGCAATCATTCCAGTATTTTCCAATCACTGATTTAAGAATTAGCAAAGAAAATTACTGTGTTTTATAGCTTGTTACAGATAATTAGTAAAGCCAAAGTGTTACTTCCTATCAAATCAGCCATAAAGTGTCTCTTTTTGCATTAAACCACTTCAATTTCGTTCAGGCTTTTCACAATAGTAAATATACATGCCAAAGAGAAATTTCTCAAATATTCAAGCTGTCTGACCTTTGGTTACCAAGGTACAAAGTTAGTTCATCATCTTTCTGTCCCCCACAATCCCATTTTTAAATTAGTGTAACTAAAAGACTATTAAAGTAGGAGGATTGATTTTGGTCTCATTTTAACAACCCTGTATAGTCTTTTAAATTGTCTTTTAAATTGTCTCTTAAATTTTTCACTGTTGAGATATTTAGTCACAATAGTGATAAATTTAAAAAACGTTAATTAAAAAGTTGACACTTTAATTCAGGGATGTTCACGAATTTGCTGAAAAAAAATGACATACCAAGATTAAAAAATGTCTCAAACTTGCTAAAAACTAAGTTTTATCGTCAAAATCTTATTAAGTGGAAAGACCAAAGTGTGTTTTGATTATAGTAAATTTTTAAATCCTTTTTAGAGGATTTGAAATTTTGATTAAAAATCTTTTTTTTTTTTTTTTTTTTTTTTTTTGGTGTCAGCAGATGGGCTACAAAATAACATAGCAAATTTTAGCAAAATTGTTGCATTTTAATGAAATTTTCAGAACTTATTCACAAATGAACGAAATTATTAGAGAAATGATTGGACTTTTTTTTTTTTTAGGAAGTCTTGGTTAAAGTTTTTATTTTTATATCTGTAGCCCCCCCACACACAATTTTATGAAAACTCAAGAAATTCAATGTTGCAACCTTTATTGATTATATTTAGTTAAGTAGTAGTCTCTGAAGAATTTAAAATCAGATGTGAATTGTAAAATACAAAGCCCAATAAAACTAAGACATTTAATTAGAAGTTATTTACACTATTTACATTGTTCGAACTCATCTTTGTTTCCATATTCATGACATTTCAGCCATGTAGGGTAGATTGTTCTAGTTCCACATGCCATGCCTTTTCCAGATGTCTTAGTATCAGTTATCTTCCTCAACTCTCCAAGATTTATTGAATTCGCATTTCTTTGAGTCATCAAGTCACTGGATTCAGCCAATGCTTTTATCCACTAAGCCATGTGTCCTTGGGGACATCAGTGTATGAATTTTGGGGACTTATAAACCTAATTTCTTAGTAACTTTTTTTTACCTGAGCTCATATTGCAATTTTGTTGTTATTATTTTTCTCTAGTACTCTGTATTACTGGTTCCCATATTATATTCATTTTTATGCATGGCTGGCTTAGGAGATGTTTGTGGCTTAGCATATGTACTGATTCCTTAAATTCCTAAATTTTCCAGTGATGTTCTCTGTTCGATGAGGTTGAAATAGTAAACAATGTAAATAGTGTAAATAATTACAATACATCATCTCAGAAATTTTGACAAATGTTTTCAGAGTTTAAAATTTCATAACTGAAATAATATAAAAATTAGTAATAAATAGAATACTGTAAAATTTCATAAGACATGTGCATAAATATATATATATATATATATATATATATATATATATATATATATATATATATATATAATTTATGAAATTTTAAATTTATTGTTGTAGTATTTTAAATGTTATTTTTTCAGAAAGTATCTTTGAATTAAATCTAGAAAGAAAGATTTTTGATTTTTTTAAAAATACATTTCAGATCTTGCGTATCACAAATCTGTGAACCTACTTAATAAAGAAAAAAAAATCTCTAAAATTATTTCAAAATTTGTGGCTCAAAGGGGAGTGAGACAGGCAAGATCTGGCAATCCTGGTTGCATCAGGCTGTCAGACACCTTGATTATGCCAGCCTGACTCCCACTGCCCTCGTCTGTTGGCTTAGCCATTGAGATCATGTAGATCTTTGCCTATTCCACTGTTGAAGTCTTTGGCATTTGATCATATTCATTCTGGCCCCTCCTCGTCAACCTTAATGCCATGGGTGGCCCTACATGATTTGGAACTCCAGACAGCTTTGCTCTTCAGATCACTGGGACACGCGTATATAAGTATAACATTTATAACCCTTAACATATTTGATTTATTTACCAATTTATTCCTTCGACAAATTTATACATGCCCTTCCATAATCCCACCCTCTGTTGCCAGCTTTGAAAACACTCACCTCATAAATCATTTACTTTAAAAAGAGTTTGTCTTTCTTTTCTTTTTTTTCTTTTTTCTTTTTTTCTTTTTTTTTTTTCCTTTTTTTTCCTTTTTTTTTCCTTTTTTTTCCTTTTTTTTCCTTCTTTTTTCCTTCTTCTTTTTTTTTTCCTTCTTCTTTTTTTTTTTTTTTCTTTTTTTTTCTTTTTTTTTTTTTTTTTTTTTTTTTTTTTTTTTTTTTTTTTGTTTATTTTTTCCTTTTTCCTTTTTTTTTTTTTTTTTGATTGATTGATTGGATTTTTTTACTGTTATCAACCCTTTGCTGGTTAAAGTCAGAAAATATTTTAGATTGTGAAAATTTTTCCATTTTGAGATAATGATTTAGTAATACAATCCACCATAGCTGGGGGAAGAAGATGTGAATTCATACTATTCCCCCAAGGGCATTTGCATGTAAATGATTAAAACAAACCCAACTGGAACTCAGCACTCAACACTTTTAAGCCATTATTCCTAATACCACCTGCACATCTAAGCTTACAGCACCTGATATTCCCAAGCAGTCACCCATCTAAGTACTGACCAAGCTCAACATTGCTTAACTTTTGGTGATCATATGGGAACCAATGTTTCAACATGATATGGCCATAAGCGCTTTTTTTTTTTTTTTTTTTTTTTTTTTTTTTAGATATGTGATGCTATCATGTTTACCTCCCTTTCCATTATCGTATGGTGCTATAATGCCACTGTGGAGTAATGGATAGTGATTGAGGAATTTGAGAGCTGAGTGCGAATTCCAGTCAGATCCATTACATTCACTTACGTGCTAATACCCTTGGAAAAGGTATGAATCCTCTTCTTCTCTCCCCCAGCTAAGGGTAAATAGCAGGATAGACCAGGTTCTATAGCTTTGGATGGCAACTGGCCTACCATAGAAAGAAATGGCATCCTACTGTAGGGGAAAAAATCTACCTCGGTCATGTATCGAAAGATACATGATCGCCTAAGCGTGTATCACACATGGCACTTAACTGACTTCACTATAATGGCTATTTGCCAATCCCTTGGCATTCTCCCCCACCTCTAATTCATACATTTGTTTGTACTTCAAAACCAATTCTAAACTCTCTCCTCTTTCCTTTAGCACCTTGCATGCACTTCTATCCAAACCTGGTGCCTTTCCATTTTTCATCTTCCCTTGAGTCTTACTACTTCTGCTTGTATTTCTCCTTTTCTTTGACTTTTCACTCTCATCACACTTAAGTCTGATTCTGGTAGATTCACTACTCACCGTTATGTATAGTTAATAAATGCAAGTAATATATTTGAATTCTTACACCATTTCAAGCCAGAGAAAGATAATTGTTGTGTTCCAACAATAGTTCTGGCCTATGCTTGTTTTTTTTTTTGTTTTGTTTTTTTTTTGAGAAGTTGGCTTTCTTCTTCATGTTCTTTGATTGAAAAAACAAAAAAAGACAACATTTTTATCTTTTCTATATTGTCATTTGCAGATTTGTCATCATAATTTTGTTGTAGACTAGCTTTTGTACCCAGTCTGTTAATTGCACCTTCAACACCATCATGAGATTCTTGTACTCCCTTTCACTTTTGATGTGACATGCCCCCTTAGGACACGGGCGATTATGGCTCTCCACAGTTTCCTGCTCTAAATAAATTCTGTTTTTTCACTATTTCTCTTAAACTCTGTTCCGCCATTCATTTACTCGAGCTCATAAAGTATGTTATGCATTGTTTTCTTCTGTCCCTCTTGTCCTCAAT
Source organism: Acanthosepion pharaonis (assembly GCA_903632075.3). NCBI lineage: Eukaryota > Metazoa > Mollusca > Cephalopoda > Sepiida > Sepiidae > Acanthosepion > Acanthosepion pharaonis. The sequence goes on along the minus strand of CAHIKZ030000064.1, from coordinate 1,060,176 downwards.
CTGTCCTGTGAGTATCAGATTTCCCAAGTCCTCCTTCCTCCATTAAATGCCCCCAAAATTTTGATTTTTCTCTTCCTGATGTTAAATATAAGTTTCTTTTTTGTTTCCATTTTCTCTAAAATTTTGTCATTGCTCCCATGTTTGGCCCATGGTATCCTCAGTATCTTTCTGTAGAGCCACATTTCTGTTGCTTCAAGTCTCTTCATCTTTGAAGAGATTGTCCAGCATTCATTGCCATATAGGAGGACAGATATCATGTAACAGTTCAATGCTCTATTCTTTGTTTCTACTGAAACACTCATCTGAAAAGCAAATGTAAAGGGATAAGAATTTATCTTTAGGCAATTCTGTCAAATGCTTTTGAAATAAATATACAACAAATGTGTAATCACCCTTCAATAAGTTTAAGTGAATAATCTGACCTTCCATTTTTATAAGATAAATTTATTCACAATTTCTATTTACTCAATCTGGTAGGCTTATGGCCACATCACATTCAAACACTGATTCCCAGACAATCATCAAAGTTAAGCAATGTCATGCCTGGTCAGTACCTAAATGGGCAACCACTTGACAATACCAACTGCTGTAAGCATGGATGTGTGGGTTGTGTGATGCATAATGGCTTAAAATTATTAATCAGAGAGCCAAGTTCCAATTTCTGTATGAAAATGTATGAATCTATCACTTCTCCCCCAGTTGTGGGTCAATTAGCAAGATTTATATCACTAAAAAAAACCATTATTATCTCAAAAAAAATTCTTGCAATATAAAAATATTTTCTGTCTTTAAATAACCTACAAAAAGTTGATGGGATCATCATTCTGGCGAAAGATTTGAACTGCATCTTGAAGAACAAAGTAATAATTTTCTGCAAAATCGCACACAAAAAGGATGTCACCGTCTTTTGTTTCATGTAGTTGTGTATCTGGTATTCTTTCAGTTAGTTACATAAATGCTCAATAAATTTGTCTGTGTTCATTTCTATTGATTCGACATTGGACCAATAATCTATACTGGTCTACATTTTAAACCTTGTGTTATCAGTGAAGATGTTTGCAAATATATTCACTACTTTCTTTTTAAATTTGATAAATCTTCAAATTATCTGAGAGACTGGATTGTATTCCATGAAATAAATGCCATACATTAATTGCCATGTCAGCATTTAGTTTTGCTAATTCTACTCCTGCAACCACCCCACTCCATTTTGAGTGCCATTTTCTAGGGAATTGATTTTTACCCTTTTCGTAGTTTTTATTTCCATTCATTTTTACATATGTTGAGCTATTTATTGAATTAAAGAATGGTATCTACCATCAGTAATTCCATTTCAGCTTGGTAAAAAATGACAGTTTTCAAGATATTGTTTGACTTTGTGTGTAAAAATTAATGTGTACTGTTATCCTCATCTTGGTTGTTTTTATATTAACAAATTTTTTTTTCACTGTCTTTTCATGTCTTTGGCCAAAACATTGTGAATATAAAAACCAAGATGAGGACCCTTAGTCCAAATGAATAAGTCTATAATACAAATTACTTAAAAATGCAAACAAAATATTCCCTGAAAACTGTCCTTACTAAATCATTATTTTTAGATAAGTGTTGGAAAAGGCAAATAGCATCAGCTTAAAAAATATCTTATTTAACATCCCTACCCCCACAAATAAAATAGATAAGGTTGGGGAAAATTGTGCATCAGATATGTGAACATGAAACCTTTCCATAAAGTTATGTAGTCTCTGCATCAACAGACACTTGACATTAGCTAAAATAGGAAGCATTTTCTTTTTTCATACATGCTATTAAGATGTAGTACTCCGGGTGTTGTTTATGCAAAGTGCTATCCAAATGTTGAGGGAATTTGAACACTTTGATCCATTTTTTTGTCTTTTAAGTTATACCAGGTATTTCATGTATATCTGAAAATCAGTAATGCCAAAAAAATAAATTTCCTATCAATATTTTTTTTTTATCATTTAGGACGTCTTCAGTTAGTTAATCTTAAGACTACCTCAAACTTTTGTGTCACATGTTCTATATTGGCTACCATTTTGTTTGTCACCACAAGCTTAGAAAGAAAAAGAGACAGAATGAGAGACCTGTCATTATCCTCAGGATTGTATAGATGAGGAAGGCTGTAGAATGGATCAGCCAAAACATTATAGTAAGAACAAAAGTAACCCAAAGAATGAGTTCAATAATCCAAGCAAATCTTGGAATGATAATGACTCTTCTCAAAATTATAGAAGACTTCTTCCATATGGATTGTTCATCTGAAGAAGGCTGTAGAATGGATCAGCAAAATTGTTAGATAAATGATTATTAGATAAAATATTTATGACCTGATGAAGTTATTTTTACTTAATTATCAATAAATTAGCTTAGGTATGTTATCATTTTAGAAATGAAATCATATTTGGTTTTACCAAGCTAATTTTCTGACGATGTTACAAATATGCAAATTAGTATACATTTGTAGTGTCCACGCATTTTCATTTGCTTGGAAATTTTATACAATTTTGAAAGAGAAATGTTCATACTATTAATTCAAACTTGTTAGCATTTTTTTTTAAAGTAACACCTAAACTAATTAATAATCTAGAAATATATGCATTCTAGCATTAATATTTTCCTCCCAATTAAAAAGAATTAATTAGAAGGTGCAATTTCTGATTAAAATGATTTTTGCACTTGGATAAAAGAAAACCTTGAAATAGAAAAAAATAAAAAAAAGAGGCGTATTAATTAATTTGAAAAACTGTAACAGCAATAGTAATAATATCAATATTAAATAAATGATGAAAATGCAATTGTGATTAACTGGTAATCACTATAAAAATTGGTAATAATAATAAAAAATGTAATAAAGTTTATTGATGAAACAATAGCAGACTAGATCAAAATGGAGGTTGGAAAGGTTGTATTGCACCAAGCCTGTCTCGTTCAGCGATGAATCAATAAAATGAAATAATATCAATAAATGGAACAAGTAGTATTGATTATTTTTTTTTTTTTTTTTTTTTTTTTTTTTTTTTTTTTTTTTTTTTTTTTTTTTACAAAACTTAGCGCCATATGTATGGAACACCACCCAGTGGATATTAATGGCGATGATGGAAAATATTATTTTTGTTGCTTCTTCTAAAACATGGTCAGTATCCTCATATTTTTTTTTAATCGCTTTACCCCAATGCAGGGCTGTTCATTTTAAATCAAATGATTTTTTTTTTTTAAATCACTGATTTAAATCAATTTTACAAAAGTCTTTATTTAAAATAAAAGATTTCGAAATAATTTTTTTTTTTTTTTTTTTTTGTAATTAATTTCATGAAGGAAGAAAAGTGTTTAAACATAGTGAATCAAATATTTATTAATCAATTGAACATTTTTTTTTTTTTTTTTTTACTATGAAACAAAATTTTAACCCTTAACAAATTTTAAGATTCAGCATGAGCAGTGTTTGAATTCCTAGATTTAAATAGAAAAAACAATTTTTGCTGCTTTATCTGTACCAAGACGGTTTCTCAGTTTGGAATGTACCAATCCATAGAATGAGAAGACTCATTCAACACCAGAAGATGAGGCTATCGCTGACAGGAGTTGCTTAACTGCAGAAAGTATATCACAGCTCAACACACTTCCAAATTTCAAACTTAAAAAATAACACAGACATGAATAGAAAAAAACAGATGTAAGTTTTAAAAACAACACTTGCTGGCAGTGTTGCTAGCAAACTACTCAAATAATCTTGTCATTTTTTTTTTTTTATGTGTACAGATCAATCCTACGTAGCTGATGATCACCATGTCAATCTGTTATTTTAAAAGACTGTAAGAATAAAATCACTGTATGACCTTATCTAAAAAACAACAAAAACAAGACTAAGTTGAATGTAGATGCACCAAAAACCTTAAAAAAATGGTAAAAATTAAATGTAGATTTTTATTGACTAAATTTGGGAAAAGTCAGTCAGATATAACCAAAAATTGTTTATTTGGCAACGTTAAGTTATACTACTATTTATCTTCATCTCTCAAGCTATTTGTATCAGCTTTTCTCTTTCTTTTGCTTCCTTTATATGCAAAAATGGAAAAAAAAATATGTAAAAAAATCCTGCTAAGATGCAAGGAGTTGCTGAGAGAACAAGAAGACTTTAGAGACGATAACAATAAAAGAACAGGATTTAAGACAGAAGATGGTGATTGACATTGCATTTAAATTTTTCAAGTGGCAGGGAAGCAAGAAACTAGAAGAGTTCCACAGCTGAGAAGTATGAGAAAATGCGTATGACGATAAACTACTCCAACAGCAAGGCCTCTGATCAGGAGGTTTTGAGGAGCATGGAACCACCTCTTAATTGCAGGTGTTCCCAGGTCCACCCTGACCTGAGGTGGTAGCACCTGTTAGGGTCCCAGATATGGGCAAATAGTTAACTCCAAACTGGGGTCAAAACACTATAAAAGCATAAAAATAGGTTTTAATACCAGAAATACATTTTTGAAGAAAAAATATTACCAGCAATAAAAATCTTTTTTCAGCATTAGATAACCCATTGAGGTTTTGATATGTCATAAAACAAACTAAACCAAACCTAGTTTCCAATCTAATTCTATGCTTAAATTCATGCAGTGGAGGTAGCAAAGAAGAGAGCTCATTAGAACAATTGCCATGAAAATATTTCTAGAAACGACAGAAGGAAGCCATGTTATAATAGTGGGAAAATGACGGAAATTGAGATGCCAGGTCAGGACCAATAAAATTACAGACCCTTTTGATTTTGTTGAGAATTTCTGGATATATAGCAAGAGTAGGAGACCAGATATGACAGCAATATTCAATGTATGACCAAATGGTAGATGTTGAATAGAGAACTGTGTCAACTGAAACCATTGATAAGATAATAGCCAAGAAAAGTTTTAATAATGGTCCAAAAAGGGAATTAAATTAAAACATATTTAAAGCTGATGTTGCAAATGTAAACAGAAAAGATGGAAAATATTATGAACATTGGCTGCTCTCATTTCTTCAGTCAAACTTGTAAGTTGAGGGAAGAATAAAATGAAAACTGATTTATTAATAGTAATTTTTAGCCTACGGCCATACCACAATAAAACACCAGCTCCATTTTATTCCACTCCCCAATATATTTCTGATGAAGTTAAAATGAAGAGCGGAATGTTAAAATTGTGTTTTTCAACTTCTTCTCCAGGAGAACAATTTTTTGCATTGTCTTGAGCTCACATTTTCCAGTAACATGAAGTAAAGCAACTATATCAAATCAATTGCTGCATCTACTGCTAGGAAAGTTGGTTCACTGTAGTGTTGTGGCAGACAATTTTTCTCATCAGAATCTATAAATCCACCATTCATCTATGCATTGAATATCACTGCCATATTTGGTCTGGTGCTCCTGCTATATATCTCAAAAGTCAAAGAAGGGTCTGTAATTTAATCAATCCTAACCTGGCATCTCGACTTCAGTAACTTTCTCACCAATATAACATGGCTTCCTCTGTCTTTTCTATAAATATTTTCATTGCAATTCTTCTGGTGAGCTTTCCTCTTTAGTATCTTGACATGAATTTAAGCATTTAATTTAATGATGTTACTGTTGAACTAACTAGATTTAATCATATGTTCTATTCTAAGAGTTTCTTTTCTCACATGTGGAAGTTCCTTCCAAATTCTTGCTTCTCTGATAACTACAATCTTTAAAACTTTAAATGCATTGCCAACACCAACTTCTGTTTTCCTGAATTCTGCTCTTTTCTTGTCCTTTCTCCTTATTAATGTCTTCTCCTTTGTGTCATAGTGGCATTATCACCTTGTCTGGGGTGAAATGATTTAAAAAAAAAAGTAAAACAATTTTCACTGAGACTTGTTCAAACTTATTCTTTGAAGTGAAGATGTTAGTTTTCATTCTTTTTATGGGCAACAGACATGGGACTTGAAAGTAAATGAATCAGAAATAAAAAGGTCATTCTCTTTTGGACTGGAATTGTTACTTTCTCAGATTTTATCTGTTTCCAAGAGATTTGAAACTTATGTGGCTTGAATGGGCTCATAAATGAATGGGTTTGGGCTATTTCATCAGTACTTTTAAATAATTTTGCATAAATCCATTGTGTGTGTGTGTGTGTGTGTGTGTTTTTATTATATATATATATATATATATATATATATATATATATATATATATATATTTTTTTTAAACAGTTCACATATACTACACTCTGATCCTGAGCAGAAACCCTGCCTAGCTCTATTAACATCTCACAGAAAATGTTTCATAAATAATTTACCTTGAGGAAGATTGTAGAACATTAATCTTTGTTTGTAAGAATTTCTGGGATGTGGAGTTATCATTATTTACAGTCAGACTGATGTCCTCATTTTTTTTTTTTTTGTTACTGTCATAACATTTCAGTCTTTGTGCTCTCCAGCCTTCTTCAGGTACCAGGTTAATCGAATCAACAATCTCATCTTGATTAATACCCCCAGACAAAGTGTTCAGTTTGAAATTCCCAGGTTACTTGGAAAGACAGATACCTGAAGAAGGCAAGAGGGTACAGCAGCTGAAACATTGTGATAAAAATGAGGGCATTGGTCCAAATTTAAATAATTTGAATACATGGGGAAAGTGATCTGGAACCAGCAGAAATTATGCATTAGCTAAAATGTTTCTGGACCTCTCCATCATACACTTAAGTGTAACTTAAACAGGATGGGAGAATTTCTCCAAAATATTATAAATCAATTAAAGAAAAAAAAATTGCAAGAATTCACTTGTTTTGTAAGCAAATAAATCTCAGCTCCTTGTGGTTTCTCTTTTCTCTCTCTCAGCTTAGCTTTGTTTAGTTATAATATTGTTTGGCAATAGTTGAGAGATAAAGGTCATTTTGACATATTCAGACAGAATTCTATAAGCTTAACCTTTTGAGTTGTAACTTTCAGATTGTAGTCAGTTGAAAAATAGATATACATTTTTCTCTATAAAAAAAAAAAAAGAAAAAAAAAGTAAAAATAAGACTGGATGCTGCTTTGGAAAATAAGAAAGTTGAAGGAAGCAGCATACACCCTATGCTCAAAGCATCCAATACACAGGCCAAGCAAAGATACCATCAGCTTATGGATGCTACTGATAAAAAAGGAATGAAGACATGAGGTATTTGAAATTCCCAAAACATGACCCCTGCCAAAATTGGAGTGTTAGTGAAATTAATGGGGAGTCATGGTGGAGTAATGGATAGTGGCAAGGTCTGTTTGAGGAATCGGAGAGCCGAGTTCAAATTCCAGTCAGATCCATTACATTCACTTACGTGCTAATACCTTTGGGAAAGGTATGAATCCTCTTCTTCTCTCCCCAGCTATGGGTAAATAGCAGGACAGACCAGGTTCTATAGCCTTGGGTGGCAACTGGTTTACCATAGAAAGAAATGGCAACCTACTGCAGAAAAAAATCTGCCTCGTCAGTCATGTATCAAAAGATACATGATCGCCTAAAGCGTGTATTACGCCTGGGACATAACTGACTGAGTGAAATTAATATTGTTAACTGGAAGGTCATAGGTTCAATGTATATTCCAAGATATAATCTTCCTGAAAAAAAATGGCCCCAGCCTACAGCTACAGCAAGATACTGATAAATAAAACATGTAAATATGTTGCAAATGATTTTATTATGAAAATGCACTGAAAATCAAGAAGACATTTACTGTGATCACGTGATCTCTTGCAAATACTGATTATTCTTCTTCCGCTTGTTTTCATAAATCTAAATAGTTACAAACAACCTGTTGTACTAATAGCCATTTACTTACTTCATCAACAATGCCACTAATATCAGTTGTATGTAATCCTAAATTGTGTTATTTAACACCAAAATGATAATGAATTTTTAATGAGAAATGAATATTATGTTATCTTAAATGTTATTACTGCCATAATTAACACTACCATGATGGTTATTGAAAGATTAGCGAAAGATAATAGTTGCTGTGTATGTAATCATAACTCAGTGTTTACATTTTTTCAGCTGAGCTACTCTATTGAGATTTCTGTAGCAAATATCCAGATGATCCCACCCTTTAGTCCTCCCTCCCCCGTTCAGATCTTTACAGTTTGGACTCACCATGCTACATCCACAAATTCAAATTTCACCGCCAACTTTTCATACATATTCCAGATATAAAGAGTTACAATCACTTTTTTTCCTAAGCATTGCTATTTTGTGGAATAAGCTCCCATGTGAATGCTTCCCTAAACACTACAATCTTACCATCTTCAACTCAAAGGTCAATTGCTATCTATTCTCCTTATCCTTATGATCTTCACTTCTTTTTAACTCCTCTTACATTCATATCACATAATTCATTCACTCTCTACTTTGAGTGGCTCTTGAGCTTTGTATTGGCTGAATTCTAGTAAAAAAAAGCACTAATCAAAAAGCAAAATGTTTGCCATTTAATATTACAGAAGTTGAAACAAAATAAGTTTCAGCAAAAATGATTTAATTTCCATTAAGTCAATTTAAATAGGCATTGTCATACTTATATAATTACCTATATATCAGTAAACCAAGAACCTCACTTTTTTGTGTAAAAATGGTTCTACAATTGTTTTATGTGTATATATATATATATATATATATATATACTAATTTACACATGCCACCCCCACAAAAAAGTGGAAAGCATATTTTTAAATTCTGTAATTATATTGAATTTATAAAATATCCAATATTGTTGTGCTTAATTTATATACAATAATTCCTGAATATTAAACTAAACAACATTCTGTTCACCAAGAAATAATTAAATCACTTCATGGAGATTGAGGAATTAGCTATCTCTTGGTGCTGTTGAAAATGTTTACATGCAATATAATACCAGAAGATGCTGAAAAGTGCCCACTTCTCTAAATTACTCTTCTGGCAGAGAATTTTTATAATAATAACAATAATGTAAATAATATACAACTTCCAATGTGTTTGTATTATGAAGAGGAAGTCCATCAATAAAAGATAAAAGTTGAACAACCTGACAATCAGATTGACTTGCAGAGTAGGCGTCTAAAAATATGCCCTCATGAAACAAATGTCTTATTGGCTAACAAATATGGTATATCTATGAATAATTTATAGGTACTGTATTTGAGGACTTCATCTAATGTACTGGTTTATGACCAAAGGCTCGAGTTATACAGCTATAAATTAGCACAGAAAGTTGTAGCAATCCAAACAAGCATCCTGTCAGCCAAACATTATATCTATGAATATTTGCCAGCATATATGATGCATTGCATTGCTCTCCCAATCTGCTGACTATTTCAAAAGCATTGCTCTCCCAATCCACCAACGATTTCAAAAGCATTGCTCTCCCAATCCACCAACTATTTTGAAAGCATCACTATCCAAACACATCATGTCCAATGTTTGAGTATTATGAATAGGAGGCCATGTACTTTAATTTTACAGCTGTACATGTGATGTTAGTGTGTAGAAATGCAGAAAAATTGCCTTTAACAGTAATTAGCCGTTTACCTACAAGAAAACATTTAGCATTCATTGACAGAGCAACCAATACTGCTTTAAGTTGAAATTTTTTTCTTCAAACACTTTTTCAGAAAAATAGGTTTTTCAAGTGCAGTAGCTATTATCACTCTTTCCAGTATTGATGGAAGTTTTCTTCTTAACCTTTTATTTGAAGTGGTGTGAAATGTCAAAAATCTTGATTATATCATTATTTTCTTTTTGAGTTACATCTATTTTAGTTGTTGCTGCTGTTGGTAGTCCTCAGGTGATGTAGTTTCTCTTATTTAGTACAGTTCTTTGTGAATCTGTAGTGCCAGTTTACAATGTTCAAAGAAGGATGATCTTTGCCAAAACCCTCAGGCTTCATTTGCTCAAAACCATTTTTAACCATTCATGTTATAAAGCAGTTTTATACAGCTGAGAGTTTAGATATTTCTAAATGTATTTGGTGCCATGAGTTAAGATATTTTTGTGATGAGATTTTTATTTTTTATTTTTTTTTTAGATCTATGAATATTTCATTTCTGAATTAATGCAGGCTACATTTTCAGATACAAACATTTGTTCTATAATCTATATAAATTTGCATAGAATTCTGTGAGAGAACTTTGATAAAGTGCCACTCTACAGAGTCAAGACAACTTATACTAAGATCACAAAAGCAGAGTTATGTCCTTTATATTTCGATTTTAGTAAAGCTGATATTGAAGACTAAGTTACTAGATAATGTCTCCTTTAAGCTAAACAAAGGAAATTATCCTTAAATTGATTATTTAAAGTAGACTGCACATTTTAAAATAATGTGGAGGTGGCAAATAATTGTATTTAGCATGACTAAAACTGGAAATGTCATACCGACCTATAGAATAGGCCATGTTGAACAAGATGGTTTGACTAGTATGGGTTTAAATTCTTTTTGCCTATTGTCTGGTTCATACTTCTCCCCAGTCCTTTTGAACAGGAGTAGATGTTTATCCTTTGTTTCCTGTTTAGGATGGGGTTCTCTGTAAAGTCTTTTCCTTCTCTTTTACTTCCAGTAGCTCCTTGTGTCTTGGTGGCTTTATCACCTTGCTTGTAGTGGTGCCTCTTACTCTGTAACCTTCAACCTCTAGAAAAAAAAACAACAGAAAAATATTGTTGACTAGCAGTAGAGCCCGGCGTTGCTCCGGGATGTAACAGTAAGAGATAGATCAAGTATCGACCATCATAAAGACTGAAAAATAAAATTGACAAAGATTATTGTTTAAGGTTGACGGACACGCATGTCTTAATTAGTTTTTTTTTTTGTTTGTTTTTTTTTTTTTTACGAATTAGTCAAACCCAAACTCAAACAAAAACATTGTTTTCAATCGTTATGAGTCTATCGATTGAATAGAATTTTATTATAAACAATTGTCTTGTAAATGGAATTTTTAAAGCATTCTGAATGTAAAAATAAAGAAAAAAGTGTGCAAGACAATAAGAAACACTACCTGCCAAAAAAAAAGTGAAGTTTTGTTGAAATCGGTTGAAAAATGTAGGAAATCCAATCCCATATATAAACGAACACACACACACACAACATGGGTTTTATAATAAGTATAACTTGATATGTGTTGTCCCCCTTTCATTCTGCAAAAGCGATGCCTCTTAATTGTGTTTTCAAATTGATTTTGTGCAAAAACAATTGTTTTTCCAATTTTTGGCGCTGTCAGAACCACCGCAAGGTAATTTTACGCAGTCCTGTGAAGTTTTGTTGAAATCGGTTGAAAAATGTAGGAAATCCAATCCAATATATAAACATACACACACACAATCTGCGTTTTATAATAAGTAAGATCTTGGAGATGGGAGCCACCAAGCTATCAGAAAACATCATGAGGAAGAAAAATCAATGCAACACCATTTTGGATCTGTAAAGGCTCAAAATAACAATGGCCATACGTGATATTGACTCAAGTAGGCAACTGGAGCGACAACCACCACCAAGCTACTAATGCCTGCTAACACAGCTTACAACCATCAGAACATGGAACATTAGCAGCCTTCATGCTTTCAGAGAAAGACTAGGTGAACATGACAATGCTGAAACTCCTGAGAGTCACTACCAACCAATCAGAGTGAACCAGTTGTCCATTTTTTCTGCCCTCTGGTCCCCTTGATGATTGAAGCACTTGAGGGACTGATGATGATTGTTGTGCTTTTTTTATATATCACAGTCACAAAGATAAACGCAGTTCAGTTCTTAACATTTGGCCCATTCAAAACATCTTATTGATCTTGTTTAAAATCATTCTTGTTAGATAAAATTGCAATTCGATAAGTAGGTTACAAATGCTAACAGCCCTATTTTTCATGCCTTCATTTTTACTTTTATCTACCAAACTTATAGTTTTTGGGGGATTTTTTTTAAGATAACAAATATTTAGAATGTGTAACCGTTTTTTCTTCATTATTTCAAAAATAAAACTGATATAGAGATTTACTAAAGTTCAGCTTCGTCTGTTGTTGGGCCACAGGATTAGAGCACCTGTAAGGCTTGAACTTCTTTTTCCCTGGGTAAAAACAGTCTGCAAGATGTTTGTTAGTTATCACTTGATAGTAATGGTGCCTAAAATAAAATTAATGCAATCTCAAAAATTACTGGCTTACACCAGTTCACACTGTTACGAGGATGCATTTCTATAATAAGGGATTCCACTGAGTTCTACTTGTTATTACAAAAAAGTTTTCATTCATGAAGTAGTTGTAAAATAGAGAAATTAGAAATAGAATGTTTGGAAGATTCTAGATCATTCTAGTATATTTGAGAAAAATCTAGAAATATGCAAATTAGGTGTTAGCCCCTATAAAAATGGGATTTTGGAAAAGGGTTGTCAGTTGATGAAGGGAAATTTCTGAAGTTATCAACTCGGCTTTTGATTCGAGGACTATTATATACAGCTGAAAGAATCTCAATAAAAAGTTGCTGACCAACAAAAACCCAAAAGAGAATTTCATGGAACAAATTTGGTAAATAGAATTTTGACTAATTTTCATTGACCAAACTAAAAATTAATATTTATTTACACACCTTTGTGGATTTCCAAATATAGCACTTAAATTACTTCACTAGCCCTAAAGTGATAAAGATATTTGATTCCCTTTCCTTCTCCCTCGTAACACTTTGCCAGTAACTCTGTGTTTTCAGTTTTGTAGGCCACAATTGTTTATCCTGTATATATTTTATGTTCTGTTTTAGTAAATTAAATATTTGTTTGTGATTTAGCTCTGTGTTGTGGTAAATCATTTTTTTTCCTTTGTTACAATTATCAACACGTAACAACACATGATCACCAAAAGTTAAGCAATGTCAAGGCTGGTCATTACCTAAATGGGTGACCACTTGGGAATGCCAAGTGCTGTAAGCTTAGAGGTGCAGGTGATGTAATGGATAACAGTTGAGAATTGGAAATCAAAGTCAGGTTTATCATATTCATTTATAAATACTGTTGGGAAATGTATGAATCCACCACTTCTCCTCCCAGCTATGGGTTAACTAACCTTCTTTTTATGTTCCATGTCCTTTCAGGACATAGGAAATCATGGCTCTCCATCTCCCTCTATTCCTCTATCCTTGCAGCTCTCAACAAGTTCCTTCTTTCTGCTTTATCCCCCAAACCACATTCTGTCATCCACTTACTTAAGCCCACCAGATATGTCATGTATTGTTTTCCCTTGTCTCTTTCCCTCTATTCAACCCATGAGTATCAGATTCTCCAGGCCCTCCTTCCTCATTATGTGTTCCAGAAACTTCAGCTGCCTCTTCCTGATGTTAAGTATAAGCATCCTCCTTGTTTGCATCCTCTCTAAGACCTCATCGTTGCTCACACACTCTGCCCATGATATGCTTAGCATCCTTCTGTAGAACCACATCTTTCTCACCTCAAGTCTCTTCCCCATCTCTGAGGAAATCCTACCAAATTTTGCCTACAGGTGTAGACATAAATGCTTGATGTGGTTAGACAGACTTAAGAAATGGATAAAAATGCCTACTAGACTCACACACACAGACAAATATACATGATCATCCGAATCCTGCATAGACAAACTAGAATTATGATACACATATGAATTATACATACAAACATTGCTTGACAAGACAGTTGCATGTGAAATCTTTTTCACGAATGAAAAACAAACAACACAAAAGTTAAAAATACCAGAATTTTCTTTTTCTCCTTCAGAATTTATTCTCTGATGAAGCTTTAATAAAAGTAAAATATGTTAACTTTTAAAAATATTTCCTATTTGTCCCTTATCAAGCCAAGACCAACAGACATTGGCAAAAAAACAGTGTTTAGAAGCTTCCCTATTTTGTCTCATCATCTCCACTTTTCTTTCAGATACTATTATGTATCCTACAAACACACACACACACATATATATATATATATATATATATATATATATATATATATATATATATATATATAATAAAAAGAAAGAACAGTAAGATATATAATCCAGTCTTCTTATTGATTTTTTTTTTATTTTTTTTTATTTTTACAAAACAGTGCTCAATGTAAATTTACAGAGCATAAATATTATAAATTAACTGATTTAAAATGTGGTTTTTTCACTACACAGTAATAACCATGTTTCAAAAACTGAAGCTAAAAACTTCAAATTTAATTATATAATTAAATTAAAAGCATTAGTTCTGTTTCATCTTCAAGCGAATTTTGGAATAACTTATTTTTAAATTTACTGAGTTTTAAACGCACATGTAAATTCATAATTTCCTGTTTCCAAGGATACAGAGAAATCCAATCATTTAGACAGGGACAGTAGCATGTTCATTTTTATTAACTATTGTTGTATAAATTATGAGTTACGTTTGAAAAAGAGATTAAATTTAGGGAGGGTAGGGGTGTATTTTTCAACAAATTCTGACATCCATTAAATGCATGTCGTCTGGGTTTTTTTTATTAACAGCAAAAAGTTTTTCGGCATTTTTTCTTACTTGTATACTTAAAGATTATTTCTAGGGGTGTTTGGGTTAGAATACGTTTTATTTAACTATAATCTTAAAATATTTTTACTCTTAATTACTAATAGACTATATTTCTTTTTAAAACAAGTAAATGTAATAGAATTACTTAAATTATTTAAAATTATTTTTTCATATCAAATGTAAGTATGTATATTAACAGCTCCCATTTTTTTAATTTTATTTTTAAATATTATTTAAGGAAAATTTTTGACAATGATGACAAGGAATAACTATTTCATTTCTCTAAACTTAATAATATATAGTTTCTCATGTATGCACAAAGGACATGGGTCATTTAATGACCTACATCTTCTAGCTTTTAATTTCCATTTTACTGTAGGTGTTTTTATCCAATAAAACACCTGATTTCCATTTCAAGTAGGCCATTCCATTTCTCTGTTTTCATGGAAAATAAGCCCCTCTACATCTTGTCTTTGTTAGATAGGCTTGTTCAGGTCCGAATGGAAGAAATCTGTATGTTTTAATATTAAATCGTTAATATTTGTCGTCTTCTGGTCAAAATGATAGATTAAAATTGTGTGATTTTTGTTTTAAAGTTATTTTAATTTGTGATGTAATTTGTTGATCTACTAACTTAAAGTGGCAAATTCTCCATGTTGTAAAACATCAAATTTCATGTTCTTCTGTAACGATAAATTTCAATTTTCTTTTTTTGTTTCAAAATCATAAAAACACTTGAAAAAAAGAGACTTGTGTGTAAATAGTAAAATATACAAATATATAGCCTACTTATATAGGCATATTTATTTTATTTATTTTTTTTTTTTTTTTTTTGCTTCAGCAATTTCTGATGATCCACAAGCATGTCACTCGGGGTCCAATTTACGGTGTATTGAAAAAACTACAAAATAATTTATTGCCATTATTATAAAAAACATTACAGAAAGTTGGCTCTTCACCTCTGTATTTTATCGAAAGTGTGCACCCACCAAGTTTGCTAGCTTTTCATTTACCCATCATGAAAGGTAATCAAACTGACATTTAAAAATTTAATTTAATTACTAAACAATCAACAACTTTTATTTTTACTACCAGTGATGGCAGGTACCATGCTATTCATATGCTAATATTGCACATAGGTATTTGCCTAACAGTGACCAGCAGTGATTGATTTGGCCAGGTTGATATGAATTAGGTTATGGTGCTTGTACAGTATTGGGATCAGTAATGGAAAATACCCCATGTTATTTATATGTTGCAGCAATATAGGTCATAGCACTTGTGCATAAGTGACTGACTTTGCTGTATATTGCAAATTTATGATTCTGTCTCATTTGAGCTTGAGAATCTTACATTTTATTATCGGAATATTTCATTTTTAGTAGCAAAAATCCTGTTTTTTGTGATTTTCCATATCACAAAGAACTTGTCACTCTATACTAATTTATTGTCCTTTTTTTCTTTTTTTTTTTTAAAAGATTGTATTTATTCATTGCCACTCTGAAAAGGTGTGTGTATGAATGCAAAAATTTCACAAGGACTCACACCCAATGTAAAGTTTGTTTAGTAGACTAGAAAAACATTCAGTATTTTAAATTGTTCTTTATCTTTAAAACTTCAAAAGGTTCAGAAAAAAAATACTTTCTCAACTTGGGAAATGTATTTTCTTTTCTGCAGAGACCTGCACTTCTTTTTTTTTTTTTTTTTTTTTTTTTTTTAAGTTGTCCAAGAAAGTTATTGAGTAGACACACAAGAATGTTAATTGGTGTTTATTATCTACTAGCTTACCTATACCATCAAAAAATAATGGTAATGTTTAATAAGTTTGTAGTAAACTTGTTTATATTTTTTGCCTGAGTAATCTCAGTTATCTGTTATTGCCTTGTGTAAGAAAGAATTCTGCTTTTTAAATCATTACAAGTAAAAAAAAAAAAATACAAATATAGCCTGAAAATAAAAACACAGTATTAACAAAATCATCTTTCATTCTTACTGAGATGTATGGTTTCTTTTATTGAGTTAGTATTTTTTCTTACCATAACAACTGAATATCTCTTAAATGAAGCAAATCTGGTGGTGTGCTAAATATATAAAGTAACATTGCATTTTATATTATTGAACAAATTTGTGATAAGTAATAACTATAAATGATAAATGTATACAGATTTTGCTGTTAAAATGCCAGGTGTACCCTTGAGATAAGCAGTTTATTTTAAACTCTATATTGACTACTTTTAATGCTTAAATGTTCAAAGAAAGAAAAGCTTAAACATCAAAGTTTTACTTTGCCAAAGCAGATTTCATTAAAATTTGTGATCTTTGGAAATTTCTATGGATTTTTCTCATGTGATATTCATTCTGCATATATTTTTTCCTGTAATTGTATAGTTCTTTTGACCTATTTCATATATATATATATATATATATATAACCAATCCATTAAGACAAATCTTCAATTCACTTGGATTTACTTTGTCAAAAATACTTAAAAATTGAATTTTGTTTTTCTTTTGATTCCCTCTCCAAACTGCCAGCTATCTGAATTCATTCTAAATCTTATTGATATTTACTCCCTGTGTCTGTTACATTTAGTGCATGCTCTGTATAGACACGGCTTACGGCCATATCACTTTGAAACTGGTTCTTGTATGATCACTGAAGTTAAGCAACCATGAGTCTGGTCTGTGCTTAAATGGGTGACTACATGAGAATAACAAGTGCTGTAAGCTTGGATGTGTAGGTGGTGCAATGGATAATGGCTCAAAATTGTTAATTGAGAGCCAAGTTCCAATTTCAGTTGGGTTCGTGATATTCACTTACATGCAAAATACCTTCTTCTCCTTCCATACTATGTGTTAATTAGTAGGAGTTGTATCAGTCAATCATTATTATCTACAAAACATTCTTACAACCTAAAAATATTTTCTGGTGACAAAGGGTTGATAAACCATAAGAAATATGATGAAACAGGGTAGTATAATTTTACAAATTACAAAAAAAAAATTGATAAATCTGAACTGTTCACATAAACCTCATGTAGTAAAGATTGTTGCTTCAATACTTCGTGAGATCATATATATAAATAATATATATATAAAATGGGATTGCAGTAATGGTGAAATTTGCCGTTTCCATGCAGGAAACATTTGGTATTCATTCACTGAACTGTTACATAACTCTCAGTTGAAATTTATAAAATATTTCTCTTAAAGCATTTAAGGAAAATAGACTTCACAATTTTACTGCTATGGCTCTTTGGGAGTTTCCTTCCTAACATTTTGTTTAAGTTAGTATGAAAAGTTAATAGCTTGATTGTATCATTATTCTCTCTTTGAGTTACATATAATATTGATTTTTATTGTTAAAAGTCTTCAAGTAATCTTTTTTTTTTGTCTTGTCTGTGAAAACATGTTCAAAGTTCCCCAGTAGATATCTGAAACTATTGAGAGAATTTGTGTATATATATATATATATATATATATATATATATATATATTTAATTTATAAATAGGGCACACTAGGAGATTAACAAGGATTAATAATAGAACAGTTATAACAATATATTGTAATAAACCAGATTAAACGTGACATTTAAGCTATCCCCTGCAGAGGGCTCCTGATTGGGCCTTCATCAAAATATGTAGGTATGATTAGATGCAATAGGCAGCAATAAACTACAGAAGAAAACAAAGTTGATCACTGCATTTAAGTATTGTATTAATATTTAAGCTTACCTTTTAAAAGTTCAACAATAATTCTTCTGCTGCCACTTAAATTAAAGACAATTTGATGTACATAGGTCCTTACTTTCTGTACAAACAATTTTATTTCATGGGTGACTTTTGCTGGATTTTGCAATTAATTTTGATTATTTGCAAATTTATTTCCAAGTTGTAAAAATTATCGTGCAAAAAATCGTGTTTAAAAAAAATTACTGAAAACAATCGCAGTAATGAAAACTTGAGAATTCAAAAGTTCAGGATTGTGTGTCCGGATCTGGCCCGGAATGTTTTTAACTTGCTCACAGAGCAAGCCTAATTCCAAAATGGTATGATCTGTTGAGCTATGGTCTCTAGGAGTAAAGTCGAAAAAATGTGACACAGTGACACACTGATACATATAAAAGATATGTATTGGGTAGATGATTTATTCTTACCATAGATCAACAATTATAACAATATACTATGAGTAAAGATATAACTGAGAGATGATTTATTTTTGGAGATCTTAACAGTAATTTAAATATTTTTTCTTCCCTTATTAAGCTGGTGAACATTAACCTTTTCTCTAAAAGGAAATACTTTATGGCTTCTATTTGGCATATCCAAAATGTCAGCAACACTGCTTTTCCACTTTGAGACTATTATTAAATAAACTCTATAAATTGTTTTTTGGGTGGTTAACCGCAGAGAGGTGAAATCTCAGATAAGAGCAAGGAAACCATTGTAATTCTAAAACAGTCAACAGACATGTATTTTTTTTTTTTTTTTTTTTTTTTTTTGTCAAATTTTAAAAAATTTTGTGTTGCAATTTATATATAATCTCCATTTTTAGAAATAGAATGTGTGATCTTTTTTAGACTGAAAGCTCAAAGGTAAATAATTTTTATCAATTATTTTTACTTTATGGTTTTAAATTTTTGAAATTCAAAAGATTTGAACAAAAGATATTTGACATTCACTTTTAAATATTTCTTTTCTGCCTTTGTAAAGCTGTACACAATACCAGCTATGGATTGAATAGCAGGACAGATTGGATCCTATAGCCTTGATTAGCAACTAGTCTGCTGAATAAAGAAATGGCACTTAACTGACTGACCAATTCCATAGCTAGAATGTATGCCACTTAGGGCAGCCCTTGAGTTTACTGCCCCCTGACTCCCACAAAAATACATATTGCACAGTGACTTATTCTTAAAATTATAAAACTATTTTGTGTACCATTATAATATTACTTTCACATACTCAAATATAGTATACTTTAAATACACACCAAACATTTATCAGTGGCAGTTAAAAAGCAAAAATGACATATATTGAAAAAAGTATAAAAAAAAAAAAAAATTAAAACCATTTTTATTTACGAAATGAAAATTATAACTTTCTTCAATGACA
Source organism: Acanthosepion pharaonis (assembly GCA_903632075.3). Taxonomy (NCBI): domain Eukaryota; kingdom Metazoa; phylum Mollusca; class Cephalopoda; order Sepiida; family Sepiidae; genus Acanthosepion; species Acanthosepion pharaonis. The sequence continues at coordinate 1,040,555 of CAHIKZ030000064.1, read as the reverse complement.
TCGTCAAAAACTATTTCCTCTGTTAATTGTTTCTCTATAGACATTAGATAGGCCGGTATATATATGCCATAGTTTGAGTTACTTGAAATCAAAAAGATACTTCAATGGCGAGTAATATCCCAACATTAAAACCACTTTTATTTCAATACAGTCTATACTAGCTTATAACCTACAACAGACATAAAAGTGCCCCCACCAGAGTGGACCTCCTCACCTCTCTAGCTATACTACTGTGACTTACTGAACAATTTAGAAAATAAACTTTCTAGTAATTGATGGGAGTTAGCTTCAAATAATTGCTATCTTTTTATCTAAACCAAAAGGAATGTTGATGTTTCAAAATGACAAACATTTAAGATTAGTTCTCTGATTAGGGAGACTCTGAATACAATACTGGGTCTGTAACAACAAAATTACCAATTCTTAACTAGCAGTCTTTGTTTAGAAAGATAAATGTCCATTTATTACTAATGAAAAGATTGTTTGACTAAATTTGTATTTTAAGGTACAATTGGTTAACACTGATTCTCAAAACTTATTCATTTGTTTCTTGATTGGAAATCTTCAAAATTTTGTTTCCTGCATTAAGTCTCATCTTCCTATTGTTTAAATCAGAAGTTCTCAACTGGGGTCCATGTAACCTTACTGGGGTCCGCACAAAAAAATAAATCTTGGGTCAGTGATAATATTTTAGTGGTCCATAGAGCAATTATCACTTCAGAATGGTTGGTTCAACTGAGAATTGGAATTTCTACAGTAATCTACACCATATTAATATGTTCAAAATAGAAAAACAACTCTAAAACGTACAGAAAACAAGATCAAGCAATGTAAATTAGCATCCCTTTTACTCTACCAAATGCTTTGATTGTAGAAGTTAAATAAAAACTGAGAAGGATATATAGTGTACATAAACATTCCATAAAATTTAGTTGTTAAATACAAGTTTTTTTTCATTAAATTAGTTTTACTTCAAAATAAAGAATATACATTTCTTTCTTTCTTTTTATGTGCCATGTTTTTCAGGACATAGGAAATCATGACTCCCCATCTCCCTCTATCCCTTGCAGTTCTTAACAAGTTCCTTCCCTCTGCCATCTCCTCCAGACCACCTTTTGTCATTCACTCAAGCCTGCTAGGTATGTCATGCATTGTTTTCCTTTGTCTCTCTTTCCCTCTATTCAACCCGTGAATATAAGATTCTCCAGGCCTCCTTCCTCATTATGTGTCCCAGAAACCTCAGCTGCCTCTTCCTGATGTTAAGTATAAGCCTCCTCTTTGTTTGCATCCTTTCTAAGACATCATCATTGCTCACACGCTCAATTCATGATATCCTTAGCATCCTTCTGTAGAACCACATCTTTGTCACCTTGAGTCTCTTCTTCATCTTTGAGGAGATCGTCCAACATTTACTGCCATAAAGAAGGATGGATGTCACGTAACAGCTTGGTATTCTTTTCTTTGTTACCAAAGAAATTCTCCTGTCTCATAGTACTCTGCCCAGCTTTTGGAATGCATCCTTGGCCATAATACAATTCCTAAATAATTTATCAGTAAAAAAAAAAAAAAAAAAATAAGCTTCTATTTCATTGCATGGTTGGTGTCCATCAAGAAAAATTAAGAGTAAAAGACAGTCCATTGGTAAAAAAAAAGTTTGAGAATTACTGGTTTAAATCAATAAATTTGACTCCAGAAAGGATTAAACCAAGCTTATATGTGGCTTACCACATGATATTGGAGATTTATTTTTAGATTTAAATGTAACTTTTTTGAAAATGATGCTTCCTTTTGAAATTGGGTCATCCTTCTCTTAATTGATGTAAAATAAGCTGCCATTCCCTGAATGGCGTAAAATCAAAAAGACTGTTTTTATTACAATTAAACATTATTACAACGGGTAATGGTGGACTACGCAGCAAATAAATGCTGAAAACACAGGACTGTTCTACCACTGACACAGCATGAATTTGTGAAGATGTGACGTGAACATTGACACAGTTTACGGTTTATACGCATCCAAAGATTTTCTACGTTTTGAGTATAGATGGCGTCATCAGGATCCACAGAATGCTGCTGATAAATAACGATGTCATGAGAGTATATCCCATGGATGATTTCCTTGATTCCAACATAAACAGGCCAGCCATCTGAAACAATATGACTTTCAGGCTGGATATGACACAATTGCCTCTTTCAGAGTCTCTGCTTGCTGATCCAGAACCCCACTCAATACCATTGGTTTTTGTGAGCAGAAATGATTGATCAAGAAAAAAATCATTGACGATTGTGCATTTATAAACAGTAATTTGGACTTTGCTAACCAGACACTTCCCTATAGCTAAATGGTATAGCACATCAGATCAAGTGATTGTTTTGATATAGGTTCAATTCCTGTCGGAAAATTCATATTTTCTATAAAATTTCTTGAACATTCAGGCTATATATATATATATATATATATATATATATATATATATATATATATATAAAAATAAATAATATGAAGAAATATAGTCTTAAGGTGTGCTATATTTATGGGATAAAGTGCTCGATATCAGAGATAGTGTGTGTAAATATAAAAGTGAACATAAAGTCAACACTTAGAGGCAACAGTCTGTTTCATATATGCAATGAAACCTGGCTGTTGCATATAACATTTGACTTCTATGTTCACTTTTATATAAGTAATATGATAAAGTTAATTGGTAATCTGTATGGATAATTCCAGGGAGGATATAAATCCTGAGAGCTCAATGTAGTAAACAGCAAGTAATAATTAATTAAAAAATCAGAGCCTTGTCTGACGATTGCTAAAGCATGAAACCCAGGGTCACAAACTCACATCTATCCAACCAAATATGTTAGCTCTATCTCTGATATTGAGCGCTTTCTAATAAGTACCGCGCATATAATATATAAATAATTATACATATATATATTTATATACACTTTTCACACACACACATATATATATATATATATATATATATATATATATATATATACACACAGTTGAGTGTAATTGAAAATGTTCTCAAACAAAGGAAGAAAAAGAACAGGCCCAAACAATACTAAGAAAACAACGTATATGTAAGTCAAAAGTAACAGTAACAAGGCAAAAAAAAAAGTTCACAAAGTCAGAATGGTGTTCACACACAAAATGGATGCAGTCAGGTGATTGTAGCATTCTGACTTCAAAACAAGAAAGAACAAAAATACAGCAAATGAGACCAAGGCATGATCCATTTTTATTGGTTAGAAAGAAATCTTGACATGCATCTGTATGATTGTCTATAAGTTTAGGGAGGGGATGTCTTTAGCAATCATTCCAAGTGAAATGAAACTAACATTAAAGTCACCATTGGCTTCAACCACAGCCTCCAGGTATCTTTGGTATCTCCTTCATCTCTTCTGGACAGTCTTCTTGTTTAAGTTAATGAATGCTACCATAATCCTTACCTTCAGTTTATCTTTGGTGTTACAAGGAGTTTTGTTGGTCTCTTTCTCAACTGCACTCCACACATAATTATTAAGTGGGTTGCAGTCTGGGGAGTTAGGTAGCCAGGTGTAAGGAGTGATGTACTTGCAGAAATTGTCTGACAGCCATGACTAGGTTCTCCTGCTTGTAAGGCATGATGAAGAGCCCTGTTGCCAGACATAGGGTCTTCCCACAACCACCCTCTTGACCCAGAGCAGCAATACCCCATCAAGGCCTTTTATATAAGCCTCTGTGTTGAGTCTCATGCCTTCACCAACAAATTTTGGTGTTATGTTCTTATCAGAATGATCAGAGTGAGTTTTCCAAGCTGCTATACCTTCATAATCACCATGAGACTCCTCAACCTCTTTCCAATTCCTCTGCACAACCCTCCAATTAACACCCAAATACCATGAAATATTCAGATTGGAGCTTCTGGTATGAATGCCAGGCAGTACAACATGCTGTTTCCAAATTTATAGCAGAGTGAATTGTCATGGTGCTCTTTTACTCACAGATGGTGCCCAACTGACCCTATTATACTGTGCAGTTGAAAAAAAAACCAAGAACAATGTGCATGTGTGAAATTAAAAAATATAAAAAGGCAACAATTTACTTATAACACACCCTCTCTCTCTCTCTCTCTCTCTCTATATATATATATATATATATATATATATATATATATATACACACACACACTAATAAAATGTCGGCTCATTTCAAGAGATCTGAGAGCTGAGTATTAATTCCAGTCAAGTTCATTACACTCATTCACATGCAAATACCTTTATCTCCCCACTCCCCCAGCACTAAATTCAAATCGGTGAACCAGTTCTCTATATTAAGTTCTGAAAAGTTTGGTTGGTTCTGCACGAACCTTCACCACTATCATCAACTCATATGTGCCAGTAGTCTGGCTGTTTGGATCTAAGAATTGAACTGTTGTACCCTCATAAGTCGAAAACAACGAGTGAGTCCAGTAGTATAGAACATACAGAGAGGAGGGGCTACTTCCAAGGTCACTTTCCTCTTGTTGGTGTAGGAGTTACTTTCCAACCAATAAAGAACCATAATTCAACTTATTGATTTAACCTCCACATTTCCCTCTGAAACCATTGTTTAACAAAGAAAAATAAATCTTTTTTGAGTGAATTCTCCTTCCATCAATAATACTGTTGTTTTTAAACTAATTTCTCAAACAAAGAGAAACTAATTTGGTACTTGATTGATGGTATAAAACATCTTTACCTATTTACTTTCAATATCACAGTATCACAGAGCTTGGTATAAGTATTGGTAATTTATAGTATCTGGATAACTGTCTACAACTTCAAATTTAAGGCTGCATGACAATAACCAAAGGGATTAGGGTCTGGGTTTGTGAATGTGGTAGCATAGTAATTGTGAGTTCAATCCCTGAGTTAGGTGGTTCAGATTCAGTGGAAACAGGACTCAGTAACTATGTGGTATTAAAAAGAACAATATGAAATATCCTTAGGCATGGACAGTGGAATGCAAACAATCTATCCCTTTTTATTTTGAAATTCCCTGGATTGACAGACACCTGAAGCAGGTCAAGGGGGCACAATGGTTGAAATGTGATAACAAGAAAGATGAGGTCATTATTCCAAATGAAGTAATATAAAAAATTCCAAACATCTGACTTATTTTCTCGTCTTGGATATTGAACATATATGACTTTTCAATTTGATGATTAAGTGCTAAATTTTGCAATTTTTTATCAGAAATTTGCTTTAGTGGGTTTCAGTATTATATCTGTATGTCATGAGTCTTTTATCTGTCCTCCCTCCGTACATCACAACATCACAAGTCTTCCATCTGAACACTATTTGATAATGGCTCAGAATGAGGAATTGGAGAACTGTTTGAATTCCAGTTGGGTTTGCTGCATTCATTTATGTACAAATACCTTTGGGCCAATGGAAAAGGTATCAATCCATCTCTTCTCCCCCCAGCTATGTGTTGAATAGCAGGTCCTATAACCTTGGGTGGTAACAACTCTACTGTATCGTCCTGGGTAAGAAATTAAACTACGTCCAGCAGCAAGGCCTCTGATCAGGAGGTTTTGAGGAGCGTGGAACCACCTCTTAATTGCTGGTGTTCCCAGATCCACCCTGACCCAGGATGGTAGCACCTGTTAGGGTCCCTGCTATGGGCAAATAGTTAACTATTACCAGCAATACTTTTTTGAAAAAAATTATTACCAGCAATACAATTTTGAAGGAAATATATTACCAGAAACAGATTTTTGACAAAACAAAATATTACCAGCAATAAAAAATTTTGTCAGCATTAAATAACCCACTGAGGTTGATAGCCGTAAAACAAAATAAACCAAACCACTCTACAGTAGAAATAAACGGCAGTCTAGTGCTGGAAAATCTGCCTAGTCCGTCATGAATTGAAAGACATGATTGCCTGCGCATGGGTTACGTGTGGCACTTAACTGACTGATCTGTATGTTAGGCATAGAAAATTAAGAAAAAAGTGACAATTTGCGATCAGAAATTAAAGCAAGCATTACAGGCAGAGGATAGTTTTATAAAAGATGTATAACTTTAAGTAAGTGAAAAGCCCTTAGAGTGATATCAATTCTGTTTATAGTTTATGATTATGGTCTTCAATTATACAATCTGAGGAATATTTGATTCCAGCTTATTTCACTATGTTCCACAAGTGAATTTTTGTTAAGATTATTCATATGATCTTGAGTGTTGATTCCATCAAGCATCATCAATTCTTTGTACAAGTCTTCTGAAAGTAAAATATTCTTTCTCTGACATGGGCTACATTTGGAGAATCATGCCAAATGGTAATGTAACTTTTAAAAGTCAGACTCCAGAATCATTTTTGGAGCAGACATGATTTATGACTAAGTTGGTCAGGTGTCAAATCTGGTTGGCATTAAATCAACCTGAGGAGAAGTACTTGCCAAAAGACTGCCTTCTAGGTTTCGACCTGGATAGCGGGTGTAGCCTTGGTGCCAAAACCTACAACTTTGCCTCCCGGTGTGTGCAAAGTCTTTTAAGTTTTAACTTTTTAGTTGCTAGGGGTTAATTAGTAGGACTTGTGTCAGTAAAAATCATTATCTCCAAAAGAATACTTACAATCTAAAAAAAATGTTTCTGGCTTTAAATGTAATGTTGATAAGTTATGTTTTTGAGTGGTACTGTGTTTTACAATAACATACAATACATAGCAGTACTATCAAAAGACTACCTGGTATAATGTGTAATCTATGATATTAGTATTTTATAGGAGTTGATGTTGACTTTAATGTGTTTAACAGTAGACCTAATGAATTTTAAATGTTCACTAAGTTATCCCGATACAATCTATGGTACTTACCAGTGTGTGTTGTAGATTGTTTGCTATATAACACATATAGAAAGATATTACAAATAGTGACTCAATATACAGGGAAGTGTCACCTTATATAGTTTTGACACAGGTTATCATACACTGTAGCCTAACTTTGTTTACTAGTAGGCCTAAGTTTTTGTCTACTGGCAGCCTACCGTATGTTTGGGGGTCGACCTCTATGGGAGGTATAGGCCTAAATCAGAATTTTGAGCTAAAAAACTTGAGGTTGATTTCTACACTGCAATTTATGGTTTGTTAAATTGCCAAATATACAGTGGAGAGAATTATTTGTGTATATTTTAGATCTTCATAGTTCAACACTGAATCCGCTTTCAAAGCCTTTTTATATCCCACTGATTTGGATGTAATTTTGAAATTGCATCTGTGCTTTTGAAAAAACATTTAAGATGTTGATTCTCAGGTTATAATTGGTAGTGGTAATTGTAACAAGAAGTGCAAGGTGATGTCACAGTTATCAATACAGAAAGATGACATGTTCACTTTGCATTCATTTACTTTGGAAAGGCAAGAATATACTTCTCCATGTGCTCTGTCCAAACACAAGATATCTTGTCAATAATTTTGTTCTGTGTTTGCCATGATGCTTAATAGATGAGTGCAATCAGGTTAGAGATTCTTCCTTGTTATTTTATCATTTGGTCTTTTAGAGGAAATACCAAGTAACTCCCTCAACTCCCTTTTCTCTTAAGATGACATTATGAATCTGATATGGCATTTCAGTGATCTCAGAGATTAGTCAGATGTTCCATTATTATTCAAGCTATCATTTTAGTGTGAACACGACTGTCCTTATTATATAAAGCAATAAGATTATTTAATCTTCATTAAAGCATAAAAATAATAGATCTTTTTTCAATAAACAAAACATTTTTGATGCATTTGATCATTTGCAATACCTTCTCGAATATACTGTGTGTGTGTGTGTAGCTTTAACTTTTGTCTTTGTTTTTACTTTTCTTAAAATAATGTATAATGTTAAAAAATGTTACTTATTTTCTTCCATGTCAATTTCAGAAGACATTTTTTTTCAAATGCACACTGACAATTGTCACAATAAACACTCCTAATGCCATCTAAAAGGAAAAACTAGCCAGTTTTTGCACTATTTGTGTATGTGTGTATGCTAATTTTACATGCTTTTTATCTATTAACATATCATGTATTGTAAGTGATAATAAATTATAATTTAGGACATCATGTAATCAGGAAAGAAAATAATATTTGCTTATGTATGATGATGAATTTAAAGTTCCTATGAGCAATTAGAATAGATAATTTTTGTTTGTTCTACAAATGGTGCTTGACACACACAGTGCTGAAAAGTTTTCAGCCTTGACCCACTTTCCGAAATCTGCCATAATGTTCAAACATTAGACACTTTTTAAAAAAATATAATTTGCCAGTATATATCATTTAATGATTGCAATAAATAGTTGAGATTTATTATTTTCTATAAGAAATTTAAAACCTCTAATCTAATCGTTATCAATAAATCGGGCCTACAAAAATCCCCACTATATAAAACAATGTTATGAGTTCCTGTGTCCTTTGGGAGACCGCATCTTCGATACCAATAATCAAAAAATACTATTAAATTCTTACATTGGTCAAATAACCTACAAGGGAGTCTGGTGGTTACTTACTGAAACTTAGAACAATTTGTGCATATATCCATTGTTATATCACAAACAACCAAAAGGCAACTATTAATGTTAGGGAAACATTAGTATATAATACCAAAATAATATACAGCACTCAATGGTAAAGAATTACCCAAAATTATCAATGTTATTATGGTACAAAGCAAACAACTTGCAATGAATTAAATGTTTCACCATAGGTCAGCATTTTAAAATGTATATAAAATATTTTAAATGCATATAAATATTTAAATTTGTATAAAATTTTTAATAATACATTTAACCTGACACTGTGATACCATTTCAAATATGATACCACTTAAATTTCAAATGTAATGTTTCCAATGGGATGCAGTGTGATGGATCTCAGCGCAGAAACTTTTAGTTCAAATTTCAGTCAGGTTCATTACATTCACTTATTTGCAAATACCCTTGGAAAAGGTATGAATCTCTTTCCCCCCAGCTATGGGTTAAATAACAGGGTAGACTGGGTCCTATAGCCTTGGTTGGAAACTAGTCTACTGCAGAAAGAAACAGCAACCTACTGCCTAGTCAATCATGAATTGAAAGCGACATGATCACACAAGCATGTATCTCTTATGGCACTTAACTGAGTGAATATTCCTCCAAAATACCTGTTTTTTGTTTTTTTTTGTTTTATCATTTCACCCCAAGCAAGGCGGGCATGCTACTAGGACACAGGGGGTTACAGACAGTGAAAGTGAGAGCAAAGGCTGGGTAAAGAAGGACCGAGGAAAGAATAAAAGTTGAATGGAGTTCATGCTGTAGTCCAGGCACCAGGAGAAAAAGCTTGTCAGAGCAGTTACCATGAAAATATTTGTAGAAAAGACAGAGGGAAGCCATGTCACATTGGTGAGAAAGTGACTGAAGTCGAGATGCCAAATCAGTATCAATTACATTGCGGATTCTACTTTGGATTTTGTCAAGAACTTTGAGATGAATAGCAGGAGCACCAGACCAGATATGGCAACAGTATTCAATGCATGGATGAATAATAGATTGTAAATATGCAAGATGGTTTCTGACAAGATAAACCTTCTGGCATGACTTGGTGACTCAACTTTCCTAGCAGTACATGCAGCTATTGATTTAATGTAGTCATTCCACTTCAAGTCAGTTGAGGACATGAGGTGCAGTGTGTTGCTCTCCATGCTGATGGCAGGCAAGGAAGTTTCTCTATGGTGTGGTCAATCAATGGTTAACTGGGGCAGAAAATGGCTTGTAAATTTTAATGCCTCTAAAACAAAACTGCTCTCATTCAATTACCATAGAGAAACTTCCCTGTCCGCCATCAGCATGGTTGATGCTAGAATTCTCGAGAGCGACACACTACGCCTTTTTACAAGCCTTTCCTGTCCCAGTTAACCACTGATTGGAGGTCCTTTTCAAGAGCAGCAGCCGGATTAGCTTTGTCAACTCTGATGGATGTGCTATTGAGACAAGTGTAAATGGTTGTGTCATCAACTGACAACATTTAGTTCTTGATAATGACCAAGATGTTTGAAAGTACTTCAACAATTTATTCTAAAACTGGAAAAATACAACAAAAATTAAACCGACAGACTTTAATAACTTAATTCAAGGAATGCTACTTTGATTAAAAGAGAAAATAACCCACTAAGATAAAAATGTCTGGAAAGTGTGTTGATTGCTAGTTCAGTCACGGTAAATTAGCATCGAGGTTCTTACAATATGTCACCATTCTTGGTAGATTTTCTGTTATCACAATGTGGGATAGTCAGGGGCAAAGGTGATGGAGAGAAAAAGAATACAGATGAATTTGGCTAGATTGAAAATATATTCTTTCAAAAATGTTGTAACTACCAGCGTCTCTCATTTCTTGTGTAGATGTGGCAACATCAACAAAGCCCAGTCTGGATGAAATGCGTCACAAAACTTTTTTCCAATTTGACATACTCTTTTTATAAATACTGTTTGCTGATATATAAAATTATAAAAAATTGTATGTCATTATATCCTTATATATAAAATGAGAACAAATAGAGTATAATTCCACTGTATGTAATATTTAATTGAAAAGCGGGCTCAATACATAGAGCTAAATATTATTTTTAAGCGCACAAGCCTATTATTTTAAGTATTCTACTTTTGAAATTAAATTAATCTTTCACTCACCAGTAGTTAAACATTGTCTGAGGAGACACATTTATAGTATTGAAACATAATTGCTATTATGTAGTGATTTTTTTTTAACATGTTTTGATATCCTAAAAAATTTTATATATATATATATATATATATATATATATATATAATGCATGTTTGTGAATTTGTCTTTACTATCATACAAAGTAATATGTTTGAGGTTCTACTGTATGTAAAAAAAAAAAAAAAATCAAACATACTGATACTGACATTTTTAGGAACATTGGAGCTAAACATGCATTCACATGAAAACAAAAAATCCCATAAAAAAAATCAACAGTACCAAATTTGTGTGTGTGTGTTTAGTATACTTATACTCGGCTGGAAGATTTGCTTGAGGTCTGAAATGGAATCATCCTACAGTATTGATTCCTATGTCCACACTGTAAATGCTCTATCTCTGATATTGAACACACTTACCCAATAAATATAGCTAATTTTAAACTTTGTGTGTATGGGTAAATAAATGTGTGTGTGTGTGTATGGGTAAATAAATGTGTGTGTGTGTGTATGGGTAAATAAATGTGTGTGTGTGTGTATGGGTAAATAAATGTGTGTGTGTGTGTATGGGTAAATATGTGTGTGTGTGTGTGTGTATGGGTAAATATGTGTGTGTGTGTGTGTATGGGTAAATAAATGTGTGTATGGGTAAATAAATGTGTGTATGGGTAAATAAATGTGTGTATGGGTAAATAAATGTGTGTATGGGTAAATAAATGTGTGTATGGGTAAATAAATGTGTGTATGGGTAAATAAATGTGTGTATGGGTAAATAAATGTGTGTATGGGTAAATAAATGTGTGTGTGTGTGTGTGTATGGGTAAATAAATGTGTGTGTGTGTGTGGGTAAATAAATGTGTGTGTGTGTATGGGTAAATAAATGTGTGTGTGTGTATGGGTAAATAAATGTGTGTGTGTGTATGGGTAAATAAATGTGTGTGTGTGTATGGGTAAATAAATGTGTGTGTGTATGGGTAAATAAATGTGTGTGTGTATGAGGAAATAAATGTGTGTGTGTGTATGGGTAAATAAATGTGTGTGTATGGGTAAATAAATGTGTGTGTGTGTGTGTATATGGCTAAATAAATGTGTGTGTGTGTGTGTATGGCTAAATATATGTATGTGTATGGAGGTATATGTGTACGTAATGTGTGTTATACAACATGATTTATTCCATTGTGTGTTTCAGTTTTACTTACAGATTTTGGGAATCTATTATTTAGATGATTTATACTAACTTTAAATTATCTTGTCTTTAAATCTCCCACCACTTAATAATATAATCCACTAGCAGAAACCTAAATTCATTTACATACAACTATAGGCTTTGGCCATAAATAGGCTCCTACTCTAGCTCATCTCCCTGTCACTGACCTAGACTCCTTATTAAAACGAAGCATCCTCTTAAGTAGCCCCATACTTTCTCACCGACTGCTAACTAAACTAAATTCAAAACCCCTATTCCGAGATAGTCAGGACTGAGGACAACTGGCATTTAGTTGTGCTGGTCTGAAATAGACTATACCCACATGAGGTAATTTTGGATTTTTTACTGTATAAAACATATATGCTCTGTTATAATAAATACATTGAGCTCTCTCTGTGGATCAGTTTTAAAATCTGATATTACTAGGATCCACCTGAATTATATACCAACGGATCTATTACCTGTACTTATATATATATATATATATATATATATATATATATATATATATATATATACACACACACACACACTCCCTTCTCCAACAGCACTGTCTCTGCTGGTTCGGTCATGTATACTGGATAGGAGGATTCCAAAGGTCCTTCTTTATGAGAAACTGATCACTGGCAAGAGGGCACTAGGTCAACCTGATCTTCACTTCAAGGATGTCTGCGAAAGGGACATGAGGGTGATGGACATGGACATCAAGAGATGGGAAGATGTTGCTAATGATCACTCCCACTGGAGACTTGATTTACACTGAGGGCTGGAGCGAGGGGAGGAGAAACAGTGGCTTGCTGTGGGTGAGAAACATGGTCAACAGTAAGAAAATGAGGTGACATTGTGGGGGAGAACATTTTCACATGCATTTGTTGCAAACAAGACTGTCACTCCTGTGCAGCCATAACATGCTGCACCACCATCAGCAGCTAAAGCATAACTCGCTTTGGCCGCAGATCCAAGGTTTCTAGAAACTGACAGTGCCCACCTCTCACACACGCACATATATATATATATATATATATATATATATATATATATATATAGATAATATTAGTGGAAAATATACATACATATGAAAAATATATCTAAAAAATTCCCATACATGTATATTTTCAGAAAAAAATTTTCCAAGAGGAAGGATCCAGGTAGAACTCAATGTCTAGGACAGAGTAAGGATATAATAAAAAGGCTTAAACACTAATATTCCATGGTCATAATTTATTCCATTGGAATCGTAAATACGATCCAAATCATCAGACCTACAAATTTTTATTATATATATATATATATACACACACACACACACACACAGAAAGAAGTCATTATTTTTAGGAAACATTTATTAAATCAATGAAATTAACTAACTGTATTTTGCTGGCATTGCATAATGTTTACATTAAAATACAGTTAATAGGATTTTTCATTAAAAAAAATATATGTATTATAATTATATATCTATTATTTGATTACATATAATGGTACAGATAATATTTACTTAATTCCTTGATTTTTAATTTTAACATACCATGTCTAATTGAACCATTGAATATAATAAGTATTGTATTTTAGATCAAAATAATATATAAAAATGATTTAATCATTCTAGAGGCCCCTTTAAGACAGTCCTAAAGTATATACAAAAGTAATTTAAACAAGATAAAATCCCAAAATTAACCTATTGTTGGATACATATGCCTCTTTGTTTTATTTCATTGTATCTTATGAGTATATTCTTAACCGGAACAAATGGTGACATGTCTAATACATGACGGCTCATCTAGAGAAGTATGAATAATATACACACACCTAACATCTAACCTACATTTTTTTTTCACTTTTCTGCTTTAGCTTAGATCTCTTTTCATTCGTCAAATATGTACACGCCCATAGAATTTGGAAATCTTGTTCCCCTCTCCTACTTAAATTCTTTAATATAATACCACTCCACTTTAAAAAGTAAATCATTTTCTTCAAAAGTTACTAAATATTGCTAGATAATGGAACAAATTTAAGGTTCTGAAACAGAAATTTCCATATCGCAATTAAAAAATATTTTTAAATATTGTCCTTTATTTTGTACTCTAAAACCATATATATATATATATATATATATTCACACAGCTGTTCATGTACAAACATCTTTTTATTTACATGTTTATAGAAAAAAATATACACAACCTTATTTTATCTTTTATATATACACATAGATATACACACCCTCATGTATGTACATTTTCATATGTAATAACACAAAACGATAAACCTATAAGCAGATATTGTTTTTTTTTGTTTTTTCTCTCTTGCTGAAATCCTTCTCAGTATGATAATGCTATTCTGTTTATATCAAAAGGAAATTTATTCATATTTACACTTTACTTTTGTCTGGCTATGGAAATCCAAAGCCACATTAAGTTGAAGGTTAGCTACATATTTGTCATTCCACTGCTGGAATATTAACGCTCCTCCCATCCTTCACAACCCCCACCCCCATTGTCTGTGTCTGGTACCATTCTGCTATTTCCAATTCCCAGAAACCTATTGCACTGCTTCCTCCCTTCAGTCTTATTTCTTTGTTCCTGAAACTTAAATAGTCTCTCAGTACATTTATAATGGTGGGCTACTCATTTCCAAACACACCCATCTATGAGGAAGGCTAGCCAATCCCTATTGCAGACTCCTGATCAGGCACCTTTTTTTTTCTTTTCTTTTTTTTTTTTTTTTAAATACCCATGGAACCAGCTTGCAGTTAATACTGAAACTATGCTGAGAAGGTCTTAGCTACAGTTGCTGGGTGAGAGTGAATAATCACTAGTTTGAACAAAGCCATTTCATACAAACCCATGGTCATGATGACTTGTGACATCATGCTAACACAACCATTGACGACTTTCAAACAGTTCCATCTACCCAGTTTCATTCCCAAGGCTTGTGTCAAGACGTGGTCTGGGTTTCAGGCACTTTCCAAAAGTGTTGAATGCTGGGATCACCTCCTCAGGGCAATAATATCATGAAGTCACCTTCCTTAAATTGACTATGGTGAGATTTGAAACCTGGGTCTCATGGTCAAAATGTGAATGTTCTAACCATGAACTCATCAGCATTACATACACACACACACAGTCTGCCTTGTAATATATATATATATATATATATATATATATACACACATAATACCATACATTGGTTGCACAATTCAGTTTCATGCTTATGCAATCTTCAGGTGCATATTATTTTTGGGATTAACACTGGTTTTTTAATATCTCTGGATATCGCAAGATATTTTATTATTAGTGTGGATTATTATTATTATTGTTAATTTTTTAAATGGATTGCAGTTTAATTTTGGATTTGAAGTTAGATCCAGATTAACATTTAAGATTGAAAATAAGAATTATAAATTCTAATTTAAAATTTAAAACAGACACTGATTTTATCAAAAGGAAGAAAACATTTGGAAATATTTATCCATTATTTTATATAAAATATATTATATATATATATATATATATATATATATATATGCATGCATACACAGTGCCACAAGGTAAATAGAAACATATTGAGTTATGTTGCTCTCTGTTGCTGAGCAGTCTATAGCATGCTGGGGCAAACGGTGGTTTCTCCAACAATGGTGGGGATGCAGGTTCCAATTCTGTCAGCTCATTTCTTTGTTTATTAATTTTTCTTTAGATCACAAGCCAACAGACGTAATACATATTGATTATAATAAAACAACATGGTATCTATTTCAAATATGTGTATCCAGTAAAAATAACATTTAAAGTAATTAGGATATCAGATATTTCTTTAATTCTTTAGAAATATATTTTATTTTTGCAAAATAAAATTACTCCTAATGGAGTACCTTGAGGAACACATCGTATAATGCTCAATGCCTAATGACAAAGCTTGAATATTAATATATATGACATGTAATTCATTTGTTTATATAGTTTATATTAATAAGAAATAAATGTGTATGAGACTATAGCTATGGCTGACCATTGACTTAACACTATTATGAGGCTTATGGCCACATTGAGACAGCAGTTCCCATTCAATCACTGAAGTTAAGCAATGTTGATCATGGTCAGTACCTAGATAGATGACCACTTGAGAATACTAGGTGCTGTAAGCTTGGATGTGTGGGTGGTGTAAAGGAATTGTTAATCGGGGAGAGGAAAGTTCCAATTTCCATTGAGTTCTTTATAATCAATTATGTGCAAATAACATTGGGAAAGTTATGAATCCACTGCTTCTCCCCCCACCTATGGGTTAATTAGTAAGACTTGTATCACTAAGCCATTATTATCTCCCCACAAAAACAAATTCTTACAATCTAAACATATTTTCTGACTTAAATAATCTGTAAAGGGTTGATAAGCCATAGGAAATGAATCAATCATAAACACTATTAGGAGGTGTGTATATATATATATATATAGCTACAAAAAAAAGTTCATGTTTCAATATTTTGATTGTACTTCTACAATCACAATATATATTTGACATTTAATTGATTAATCAAGAAATACCCACAAGTCTAACTTTAATTCTGACCTTATGTTCCCTCTCCTTTTATCTTTCAGAAAAGAGGTAACAATTTGTTTTTAAATTTTCTTAAAAATGATTTAGTCACCAGTTAGTTACCATCACCTGAAGTACATAGTATTGAAACATGAAAGCTTTTGTGTAGCGATTTCAACATGTTTTTATTATAATCTTTTATAATAATATATTGCTCTACTTTGTTTTGAGCACTTTTTTAAAATTAAATGCTACAAACAGTGGAATTTTACTCTATCTGTTCTTTCTCTTGTGTGTATGTGTGTATGTAATGATTAGAAGTTTGTCACTTAGCTGATCGATGTTACCTTCAGCATCCTGACTTCAGAGTTTCGTAGGCAGGCCTGTCCGTCCACTCTTCAAGGTGTATCAACAATTTACTGCTTATATTTTCAATTTTTTTCCTTTTTATGTGTGTCAGGTGTTGTAAACATTTGCCCTTGGGGGGGGGTTGTCACTTTACATTCACATTTTTTTTTTCTTTCATTTCTTTCGGCAGTTGTGGTGAGTTGTTCCAATCTCTAGACATGCCACTGATTTTAATTTTGGGGCCTTCTCATTATATATATATATATATATATATATATATATATATGGAAATGGACTAAGTACAACAATTATTTTAATATATTTTATTGTTATACATTATTTATATAGACACAAATATTTAAGTGAATGTTCTGTTTATAATAAATAGTATTAACATTTACTGGCCTGCATGTCCGAGAAATTTCATAGAAAATATGCGTCCTCCAACAGGAATTATTCTACACAAAACTGTTATATAGCCTGATGTGCTATACCAGTTTAGCTATGAAGGAAGCATCTGGTTAGCAAGGTCGATTTACTGCTTTTACTTACTTGCTAACCAGATGCTTCCTTCGTAGCTAAACTGGTATAACACGTCAGGCTATATGACATTTCCGTGTAGGATACAAGTTTGATTCCTGTCGGAGAACACACATTTTCCATGAAATTTCTCAGACATTCAGGCCAGTAAATGTTAATACTGTTTATTATAAACAGAGCATTTACTTAAATATTTGTGTCTATATAACGTATAACAATAATATATATATAATATTTTTAATCATTTCACTCCATGCAAGGCAGTAAAGCCACTAAGACACAAGGAGTTATTGAGTTTGAAAGAATAAGAAAAAAAAGAAACATTATTAAGGTGCAAGTACAATCAAAAAGTAATTAGGAAAACAGCAGATTTACTATGATTGTGACCAGTGATTTCACTGGTAGGGTTTATTAGGAAAATATTTAAAGCTTTCATATACTTTTAAAAACTGTCTGATGTTATTATTCAAATCTGTTTTCACTACCAAAAATGATATCATCATATATTTAGATTTATATGACCACATGTTAGTTTCAGTTTATAATGTCTTATAATAATAATAATGTATTGTGCGTGTCAGGATTTATCATGTAACTAAAGTGCAAATTACATTTTTTATTTATAAATAAATCTGAATAATAAAGGCCTGAGAAACATTTGATTAAAACAATATTGTATATTCTGGAATAAGTTATTTTAAATGTTAATAGAAGAAATAAGCTTCTGAACAACATCTGGTTTGTTGTGTGGTGTGCCCAAATATAAAAATAAAATTTAAAAAAAAAAAAGAAATTCATACCTCTTTTTCTCTCTGCCCTTCTGTCTCTCTCTGCCCTTCTGTCTCTCTCTCTCTCTCTCTGCCCTTCTGTCTCTCTCTCTCTCTCTGCCCTTCTGTCTCTCTCTCTCTCTCTGCCCTTCTGTCTCTCTCTCTCTCTCTCTGCCCTTCTGTCTCTCTCTCTCTCTCTCTCTGCCCTTCTGTCTCTCTCTCTCTCTCTCTGCCCTTCTGTCTCTCTCTCTCTCTCTGCCCTTCTGTCTCTCTCTCTCTCTCTGCCCTTCTGTCTCTCTCTCTCTCTGCCCTTCTGTCTCTCTCTCTCTCTCTCTCTCTGCCCTTCTGTCTCTCTCTCTCTCTCTGCCCTTCTCTCTCTCTCTGCCCTTCTGTCTCTCTCTCTGCCCTTCTGTCTCTCTCTCTGCCCTTCTGTCTCTCTCTCTGCCCTTCTGTCTCTCTCTCTGCCCTTCTGTCTCTCTCTCTCTCTCTCTGCCCTTCTGTCTCTCTCTCTCTCTCTCTCTCTGCCTTCTGTCTCTCTCTCTCTCTCTCTGCCCTTCTGTCTCTCTCTCTCTCTGCCCTTCTGTCTCTCTCTCTCTGCCCTTCTGTCTCTCTCTCTCTGCCCTTCTGTCTCTCTCTCTCTGCCCTTCTGTCTCTCTCTCTCTGCCCTTCTGTCTCTCTCTCTCTGCCCTTCTGTCTCTCTCTCTGTCCTCAAATACAAGTATCCACTGAAACCAAGTAGTGTCTTTTCTCCTCTTTCCATATGATCAAAATGGAATAGTCCATTATTTATGAGGTATTGGCAGGGCCTAACACTCATGCAAACTAACAAAGAGAGGGACAAGCACAATTATATGATTGTTTTTATAATTCACTGTCTTTTTTTTTTTATGTTTAAACTCAGAATTTGTTTCACTTAAGTTTAGCATTTTCTTCTACTCCTTCCTACCTATCAACATTCCACTTCATTTCATATGAATTAAAATTACTTTTCTATCTTAACTCTGTATTATTATTATTATTATTATTATTGATAATAACCTAACGAGACAGATGTGCTGCCTAAAATTCCCTGTAATTGTTTCAGGTAAATAAATTAATCAACAAATGGTAATTGCTGACAATCATATTCTCACCTTATTTCCCTCCCTTTACCCTTCGCTTCACCTCTGTTTTGTTGTCTTTGATTATTTTTTTTATTTATTTTTTTTTTTGGTTGATTGCCATAAAGTAATTATGCAGTCCACCGTTGGCATTGTCACTCTCTGCTGGCAACTATATAGAATCGGATATTTAGATAACTGGAGAGAAGAAGAGATGAAGGCATGCAGCCAAGTCCCCACTATCAACCGTGGGGCCTTGGCTGCATGCCTTCAGTGGCGTCAGGCTGAAGCGAGACGTATTGAGTAAGCAGGTGATAAGTATTTATTTCACACCTTATCTATACACTCTGTGTCTTTGATGCTGACACTTGCTGACTGCTGTTGTATAATTGAGTTGTAGAGAAATCTTTACCAACTTTGTGTGCTTCTGTCAAATGAAAGGGGAAGACTCGCGATACACTTCATATCTTGAGATGATATTCTTATCACATGAAGCATTGTCAATCATTAATGTTTCTTTTGTCTTAGAGTTGCAATTAAAAGCACCTAAATTTAAGATAGTAGAAATACTAATCATAGGTCTTCTTTCAAGGTGGCCTCTTGTCTATCTGTATTCAAGTGGAACTCCTATATCCACTTTACTGCTAAAGATGCTGAAAAAATGGTCCATTCATTGTAACGCTCCAGTAAATATTTGACTACAATGTGCTATGCTCTTTTAAAAGTGTCAAATTGAACCAAAAACAGAGTATTGCTACCATATCCGAGCTGGAGCTGCCCACTCCTCACTTGTTTGCCTTGATAAAGTTCAAAAGCATCTACACGGCCTTGTGATTGATGAATGCTGCTCTATCACTATTTTCATAGCATGTGTTCTGATGAGCTACATTCCTTGGTCCCAGCACCCCTGACCTTTACAACTGGAGCCTACCATTAACATGCACAAGGGTGAATCATCCCCATTGGTAAAAAGAAAATTCCACTCAAACAGCTACTTCACAAGAACTTCTGCTTTGGGGAACAGACTCCCAGTAGCATGTTTTCCCATTCACTACAATCTTGACAATTATTTTAAGATATTTTTTTATAATTGTCGGACTTTGTCCATTTCGTAATGTGTGACGTCATTTGTTTACATTTGATACGCCATGAGCAGATATGAATGTACGCGAGAGAATCATGGAAGAATAAAGTTCAAATACAGTAAACTCGACCTTGCTTACCGAACGCTCCTCTGTGGCCAAATTGGTTAAAGGCACATCAGGCTAAATGACGGTTCCATATACGATACAGGTTCGAATCCTGTCAGAGGACGAATATTTTCTGTGAAAATTTCTCGGACATTCAGGCTGGTAAATGTTGTTTAATACTGTTTATTATAAACAGAGCATTTATTTAAATACTTGTATCTATAAAAATAATGTATAAACATAAAAATATCTTAAAATAATTAATATAAGTTTGAAATTTCGCAAGGAAAGTCAAATCTTTTGAGTTTCTCACTTTTCAGTCTTTATTAAATATTGTTAAAGGGGAGATATCCTATTATGTAGAATTTTCTTTTAGATTTTACAATTAAGATGAGGATGTTAGTCAGAAAGACTTAATAATAAATCTTGAGTCCCCAATTTCAAAGATGATGCTTATGAAATGAGCCATATTTGAACATTTCACTATAATTCAAAACGGATCATGTTTGGGAGGTCTGGATATAACATGGGAACATAATTGTTCTTCCTAATTAATATATATTTGACATTTATGAAGGAAACTGAAAAGCTTTGAATTCCTCACTTATCGGCTTTGTCTCCAATATCTTTCTGTAACTATTCACAGCAATAACAGAACAGATATGGTCTTGTTTTATACTGATATACTTGATTTTCTATCTATTTCTCTGCATGACTATTAAATCTTGTGAATGAATTAAATGTGACATGTGTATGTGTCTAATTATCTATTCACAAATATTAATTATGTGCATATTTTTCTCTATAAAGAAACGTCCATACACATTATATATTTTTTGATTGTCTTAATTGATGTTACTTAGTGATATGCATAAACTGTAATTATATATCAAGAAAATGACAGCAAACAGTAATTATTTAATGCATTATTGCTTTGTGGTTTATTTTGTAATTAAAAGAAAAAAAACTTGGTATTTAGATTAAGTTTGCAATGTGCTTTCTATGCCTTCAAGGATTTTATATTTTGAGTTTAAAAAGTTTTATATAAAAAGGCATTTTTTGTCTGTTGTATGCTTTGTTTTGTTCAAATATATTTTCCAAATAATTAATTTGGCCAGTAATTTTCAATTTAATGTGTGAATTGAAGGTAAAAACTAATTTTTTGCCCATTTAAGCAAATATGGTTACAAATTGTGTATACTACAAATTTTATAAATAAAAAGAAAAACTAGGTTTCTTAAATTCAAAATAAATATTGATTTTTTTTTTTTTTTTTTTAATTCCAATTGGATGTTTTGTCTTTTTTATTCATTTGGTTTTAGTTTTTTCAACTCTTTATTCCAATTGGATGTTTTACCTTTTTTTGGCAATCATGCTTGTGTAAATGGGCACAAAATCAATGTCATATATTGGGACACAAAGGCGATGTTCAGTTTGTTATGATTTATTTTGGCTATTTTTCCCTTTGGCTCTTCCTGAGTATGACGATAAACTACATCTGGGAGCAATGCCTCTGATCAAAGAGGTTTTGAGAAGTGTGAAGACACCACTTAATTGCTGTTGTTCCCATGTTCAACTTGACCCAGGGTGGTAGCACCTGTTAGGGTTCCAGCTATAGGCAAATAGTACCCCTGATCACCCCCCCCCAAAAAAAAACAGGTCCTTTTTATCACAAAATTACAACACTAAAAATGTATAAAAATACAAGCAATACATTTTCTATAAAAACATTACCAACAATACATTTTTGTAGTGAAATTACCAGCAACACATTTTATCATCTACAACCTATATATGTAAAGAACTTACCTTTTTTTTACTCTGAAAGTATAAAATTATGTACAAAATGTTTCTTTGTTGAATAGTTCATGCAGTTTAATGTACCACTAAACAAAATCAACCAACCAACAAACATATATATGCACAAAAGCTGACTATCATCAACTATGTATTCATTTGTGAAAGCAGAATAACATCATATTTTTATTACATCAAAACTCCCAAGAAAATTAAATTTAGGCATTAAATGACCCATAAGGAATTGATATGCCATTAAACAGATTAACTAATCTTCTCTTTGGCATTCTCCAGGTATCTGTTGTAGTTGGTAAACCTTCAGCAATTTTCAATCAAAACATTTTTTTTTCCAATCCACATGTATAGATTGTTCTTACCCAAGATTCATAAAATCTCATGGTGTTTTATATCAGAAAAACAATTGAAAATATTATGATTAATTTGTGATTGAATGTTGTACAAAGCCATAATATATTGACATGTTTCTTTTTTTTTTTATACTATTGTTTAGCCAATACAAGGCCCAAGAGCCATGCAAGGTAGAGGGTTTATAAATGAGGTTGTTATAATGGCATAAGAGGAAGAAGTAAGAAGTTTAAATAACAATTGACCTTAGAGTTGAAGTGGTTAAGATCATAGCAATCGGGGAAGCATTTTCTCAGGAGTCTGTTCGACAAAGCAGAAGTTCTTAGGGAGAAGCTGCCAGAGTGAAACTTTATTACCAGTAGAATACAGAGTGTATGAGGATGGTGGGGGTCCACCTTGTGTACATGGCATAGTGGGGCCTAGTTGTAAAGGTCTGAACTAGAGGAACTTAAGAATGTAGCTCATTAGAACATTTTCAAATAGTGACAGAGTAGCAAGAGGCTACTAACATTTAGTCTGTAGGGAAAGGAGTGGAAAAGTATTCCTAAGTATTGTTCAGATTAATGGAAAGTCTTTGTTTTAAAAACATTATAATGACTTTTATCAGGAAAGCCAATGAATTTTTTTTAAAGTTGTGCCTGTTTTGTCTGTTTTCTCTTCTTTTTTTTTTTTTTTTTTTTTCAATTTGTATCACTCTTAAGAGAAATTCAATTTTGTTGTTTCAGAAAACGGATCCCAGGCTTAAACAGTTCTTAAAATGAAACTTAATTCTATTTATTACATTTGTAAAATGAGATTATTTTTTTCCTTCCCTAACCAACGGAATGTTATTGTCAATACTTATCATACCAAACTCAAAAATCTTCCTTTTTAAATCTTTTCTTTTTCTTCTTTAATTTCTTTGGTTATTTTGGATCAAATCAACAAAAAACAATAAGTATTAATGTTTAAAGAATGAGAAATCAATCATTCTTTTATTTCAAAATAAAAAGAAAAAAATAATACATCATTTAAGCTTATAGGTCAGTAAACAAATACTTAATCTCTTTTTCATGATTTAGTCATTGATTTAATAAAGGAATGGAGCAAAACCTTTGAGATTTCTCATTCCATTGTCTATTTGAACATAGATTAACAGTAGACTGGTCATTTGGCAGCTGCCAGTCAATCACATATAAGTGGTCTATTAAGTATAGAATCAAGTTCAGATGTACATTTGTATATTATATTCACTTAGAGATTGGCTGAGTTTTGTTTTGTTTCTTTCAAATTGAGAGAGAAAAACAAACATTGGTAGCAGGTGATGGTGATTGCAAACAAAGAGAAAAAAAACTACTGTTGTTACAGTTATGTTAAAAGCAGAGTGGTAAAGTTTTTTTTAAATTAGAATATTTTGAAATCCCTTCGACCCCCTTCTTTTTAATTGTTTCACCCCCAAACAAGGTGATAATGCCACAGGAATGCAGGGGTTTATAGGGAGTGAAAGTGAATGAGCATACTTTACTGGGGAAAAGTCAATAAAGGAACAGGGTTCAGGAAGACAGAAGATGGCTATTGCTGTTCCATTTAAATTTTTTAAGGTTGTAGGTGAGTAAGAAATTGAAAGGAAGTTTCACAGGCAAGAAGTGCGAGAAAAACTGTTAGAATAATGATGAGTGGTATCATTCGTGCATTTAGGATTCGTTTCCAAACACACAAAAGGAAAACTTCTTTACCAATGTGTTTCATCCACTGAAGGACTTTATCAAGGTAAATGATTTACCTGAACAAAACATATCAGTAAAGAAGTTTTCTTTTTGTTTTTATCCACACACATATAGTTTTAGTTTAATAGGCCGAAAAATTTAGCATACTTCATAGTTTACGTTTCCTTACACAGTATGTTTTTAGAATAATTAGGTCATTCTCTAAATCAAAATCTGAAAAACTTAACATTATTTTATTTTTTTCCACATTACTTCTATATATAAATAAGGGTAAGGAAATAAAATTTCTACCTTTGCCTTGATAACGTTCCTAAAGGAATGAAATGTGGTGGCATAAAAGTTTTTCCTCTTGTCTATCCTTTTATTTATAGTTTTTACGTATACATTTTATTCAAATACAAAATAAAAAAAGCTCATTAGATGTGCTCTTCCACTCACTCTCTCTCTCTCTAGTGTGTCTTGTGAATGTCAAATTCTCTAAGCTCCTTTTCAACTGTCTTTTTCCAATTCTAAGCACAAATGTCCATTTTGTTTGCACTTTCTTTAAAACTTCCTCATTTCTCACATGTTCTGTCCATGGTATTCTCAGTATTCCTCTGTAGAACCACATTCCTGTTGCTTCAAGTCTCCTCTTTGTGAGGATTCATTGCCACAGTGGACTGGCACTCAAGGCAAAGGGGCCTTCTTAAGACAACACCCATTCATCATGATAGACCTCACCAATAATAAATCCTGATAAAACCTCCTGTTTTCTTAAGGTTACCTCACTGCAGAGGTTACCATATTTTACTGTTTATAAGATGCAATTTTTCATATAAAATATCTAAATAAACCCCCCACCACCAAAAAAAACCCTGCATCCTATAAATTGAAGGTCATTTACAGATTATAATTTGTTGTAATGGAATGTCCCAATCTCCCTATCGCCTATTGTTGACTGACTATATCAGTAGATATATATAGTGTGCACAGGACATACCTGATGGACTTGCTTCAGGAATTACTAGCTTGCTAACCGATTCCCTGTCTTTCAGTAGTGTATTCTCTTTTACAATAAATCTCTCTTTCATCTATGCACATGTTACTGTTCCTTCACTTGAGTACCACCTTTGTCTGTCTGTAACCTCTTTAAGGATACAACATGATTTTAGGGTGTGTGGTGAGCATCAGTTCCTCCCAATTACATCTGATTTTGAGCCCTGTATATGATTTAAAATTAGTGCTCCATCCTGGTTTGTTAGGATTCCAGGCTGCAATAATGTTAGATTTCAGTCATATTATGCACTCTAACTTTTCTTTTAATTATTATATTCTTAATAGTTACCATAAATCTGGTACTTCTTCTCAGTCTGTGATGAATTTGTTATGATTAGTCAGGTTTTCATGCTGAAATGTTATTCAGGGGGGTAAAATTGGGGATAGGGAGGTGGAGGGTCTATGGAGTACAAGGAAAAATTTTTTTTTCAGTTTCTTCAATCACAATTTTTTGTGGATGCAGGTTGTCTAATGCACCAGAGCATCTTATAAGCAGTGACATACAGCATAAATAAACACCCTGTGAGATGTGCATCTACATGGGGGGGGGGAGAATGTATCTGAGGACTTAAAATCAAAATATTTTCATTTTCATGATGTAACTTGAAATAGAGTTTGTTACATGTAACCAGCTGCCAGCACTTTTTGTGCTCCATGTAGCAAACTGCTGGACTCGCTACTGATTTGAGTAGCTCTTGATCAATAACGCCCTATTCTTAAGCGAAGGGAAAAGGGGTAGAAAACTGAAAAGAGGGAAAGAGAGATGATGTAAGAAGTAACAAGAGAAGGTCAAAGGAATTCTTTGATTGCTGGAAGAAGCAGTCTCTGTAATTAGTCTTCAAATTCAAGGAAGTGCTTGCCAATAGAGGAACGGCTGTAAGAGGAAATGGTATCAAAAGAAGAAAAATTCTTTGTGATCCTGATGAGGTGTGCCTGTCAGAAACACCATGCTGCTTTGTAATCAATATATGCATCACACACAATACAGCCATTGCATCATTAGCATTGGCTGTTAAAATACTGGCATTACGAACAGGAATCAAAAGGGCAAGACTCAATTGTTGCGGGAGATTCTGCACAGCAGTAATAATAATAGTAATAGTAAACAAAATGATTGATGTAACTCTTCCAATATTTTTCAGCACGATTTTAAAAAAAAAAAAAAAAAACAGTGTTTGACAATGTTAAACAATATTTCAACAGAATGTCTGTTTTTTTTTGTTTTGTTTTTTTTTTCAACTATAAAAATATGTAAATACAACAGAAATTTCAGAATGTGCACCTTAAGATGCTTATCGAAATTACAATTGTTTGTAATGTCCTGCAAGTTCACAACATCGTTATGTCTGACATCATACCTGTGTCCATTGAATCTTTTAATTTTTCTGTTGTGCAACCCACAAAAATCAAGTCGTGTTTGGTACATTGGGTGACGCATATTAAATGGGAATCAATACAATTACCACCCTCTGTAAAAATATTCACATCTTCCGACCTTTTGACCCTGAAAACACATGAGGATAGTTACATATGCAAATTACTAACTTCCCGGTGCAGAGGAATGAACAGAATGACAGGAGAGTTCCATTAGATTTATACTAAGCTGTTTGAGTAATTCCTCTTAGTAACTAATCAACTGATGGAAAATTCCAAGACTAACAAGATCACCATCCTATTAAGCACGTTTCAGTTTCATGCCTTCATAATGGCGGTGTTTCATGCATCTTGATGCATTCATTACCAGGTCAGCCATCTTTTTTTTTTAATTACAAGACAAACAAGATCACCATCCTATTAAGCACGTTTCAGTTGCATGCCTTCATGATGGCGGTGTTTCATGCATTTTGATGCATTCATTACCAGGTTAGCCTTTTTTTTTTTTTTAATTACAAGACGAACAACATTTGTACAAAGACTTGTAATTTTTTTGTAGATTTATCTATTTTTATACTTGAAAAAATTCTTTAAATATAACTTGAAGAAGTCAGACATTCTGTCGAAATATTGTTTAGCATTTTCAAAAACTGTATTTTTTTTCTTAAATCACACTCTTCTCTTAACTGGTGTAATAATAATAATAATAGGTAGTAAAAGGTGGTCGATGATCAATATGAAATGTTCAAGAAGTTTCTTATTGTTATGAATAAGGCATTAAGTTTTTCGTTCTATCATAACATGTTGTTTCTTTGTGAAAATAACATTAAAAGATAAGAATAATAATGCATGAAGTTATTTCAACAAGTGATTAATGAAACGTGAAAAAAGAAGTTTCTTGTTTGCAATTATCATCTACACTTGATATGTTCTTAGATAAAATAAGATTTAAAAAATCTTCTAAATTGTTACATTCTCAAGAATAGTCTCCTTCCTACTCTCGTATTTGGAATAAACAGACCTGGCCAGATATTTATATTTTTTCATCCCAACCTATTCACTGTTATTTCCCTTGACACTGCTATCATTTTAACTACTTTCACTCCTCGACAATATTTATTGTTTTAAAAAGCAATGATTAGAATTGTAAATAAACATATGAAAGTGAATTTATACATTTTCTTCGTTCTTGAGAATTGACTACAGAAATAATAAACACTTAATTTTATTAGATTGTTTGGCAAAACACTGGCTAAATGCCAATCAATTCAAACTTTATAAAATGGTAAATAATAAAGATTTCCTTATAGTTGCTTCACATATTTTAATAATTTAGTAAATATTGATAAATTTATAAATAAAAAATTATTTTCATATTTATTTCTTTATAAATTGTTAAATGATAAATATTGCATTGCATTAGTTTTTCTAATGTAAATATAAAATTGTAAATAAACAAGGGTTTACTCAGAGTGAAAAATTCTGAGAAAAACTACTGATTTGTTCTTTCTTATTATAATTTATTTTTCTCATTCATTTTTCCTCTTTTCTTTGTTCCTTTTGTATTTTTTCTCTTCTAAGTACATTAAAAGAACAAAATTCATGGAGACAAAGATTATGATTAATATTGCATTTAAATTTTTGAGCAAGAAGCCACAAGCGAGAAATGCAAAAAAAAAACCCCCCAAAAAAATTAGTATAGAAGTTGCCGTTAAATTTAGTAATTTCAACACTAACATGAGACCTTGCTGCCAATCTAGTACTGCACTTAAATTCATGAAGTCAAGGTATCTAAGAGGAAACCTCATTAGAACAATTATCATGAAAATATTCCTTGTGCCTTTTCTATAGAAAAGGCACAAGGAAGCAACATTTTGGGTATTTTTTTTATTAGTTTTTACTTACATCTTCATTTTTTTATTAGATAAGATCTTGTCAACCTTTGTTGTGAATGTAAAATATTAGTCAAAAATTAATAATGCTTGACAATGCTTCATCTAATAATAAAAATTCAAGATAATATCAATACTACTAAATAAAAAGCAAGTAAAATTATGATGAAAGAAATCCTAATCAAAAATTAAGAGTTGAATTGTAACCATCATTGAATGTTTTAAATATTTAAAAATAACTTTTGAATAATGAATTTGAAGAATGTTTTATTTATCAGATGATTAAAAAAATGTTTTACTTTATCATTGGTTTCTTTATTTAAAAATATATAAACACTTTGAATGACAACAATCTATAAGTGTGTATACCTACAATAGTAATGAGAAATAAATATTGATTGTATTAGTTTATCTATTGTACTAATTTAAACTTGGGACAAAAGCAGAAGAATGTGTACAGTATTTGTTGACATTAGTGATCATTGTGATAGACCCTCAAAGCTGTAAGTTTCACATGTGTTGAGTTTAGTTACTTAATGGATTTAAGTGAAACTGAGATATCAAGAAAAGGCATGTGGAATTAGAACAATCTACCCCACATGGGCTAAATAAAGAGTTTGGTTCAAAATTCCAATGTGTATCACCTGAAGAACACTGGAGAATACAATGGCTGAAAAACTGTGAATATAACTTGAGGATAACAGTCCAAACAATGTAAATAAATACAATCTCAGAAATATAGACAAACTTTTTAAAATGTTGTACATTTCCAAAATCATATTTCATCACTAGTTAATACCAAGACTAAATTTGGTATCATTAAAAAGAGAAATCAATTTACTTTCATATAAAATCAACTTGATGTTCAACAACTTTTGAAATTGTACTAACATTTCATGAGCGAATAAATACACTTGTAATCAGGTTGCACTGTATTTCATTATCAGCATTAACACCTGTCACATGATCAAACTTTTGCAGTTGTAGATTTCTAAAATCATATCACCAGTTATACCAAGGAGGCTAAATTTAGTATCATTTGAAAGAGAAATTAATTTACATTCATATAAAATCAACTTGTAATACTTGATGTTCAACGGCTTTTGACATATGTTGATTTAATCAAGTACTCAGATTTATCAACATTTTGGTCAAGACTCCAGGGATTTAACATTTGAAATTAAGGGCTGATAAGGTTAAAAGTGGTTCAGTATTTCAATTGATGATGACAAAATAAGGACTGATGTTGGATCTCCTTCATTTCTCATGTATCTGATACTTGCATTTAAAGTTCAAAGTAAGCCATGATAAAAAAAAAAAAAATGGCATAAGCCTTTTCAGGTTAACTAATTTTTATTTTAAAAATCTCATTTTGTCTTAAGATTTGCAAATAAACCCTAAATCTTACAGTATTCAGACCAATTTTCTTAGTGAATTATCAACAAATTACTTTAGAGAACCAGCAGCAAAAATCAATTTTCTCATGGCATTCAGTTTTGACAAAAAGCCTTGAGAAAATTTGTGATATTTTTGATGGTATCTGATATTTCAGATTCTCTTTATGAATAATTCTTGACAGTAAAATGCTAATTAAGTTTTGATGAATTTATTAAAACTGTTTCTCCCATATTTTTCTACTTAAATTTGTCTGAAGCACTTCATAAGTTCTGAAAAATAAATACATAATGAATTCTGATCAAACAGTTTCAGTAAAAATGTTTAAAAAAAAAATGTTTACTGCCAAAATACGAAATTGAAATGCTTCTGATGGTAGCCATATTGATTTCTATTAATTATAGAAAGCTAAATGGGAGCTAAAATAAAAATAATAAAATGGTTGGGTAAGAAAAACGTTAATGATATTTAGAAATTTTCTTCTTTTTTTTTTTTTTTTTTTTTTTTGCACTGAATAAAGTTTGGTAATTAAAGGGTTTTGTTCAGTAAGTCAATGAAACTTTTTATACTTTTAATTTCTCTTCTTGATTGTTCTTTAAATATCCTTTTGAATTTTGTTGAGTTTAAAATAGAAACCAGAAAAGAAAAGACTAAAATCATAGACAAGTTACAACCATAGGCTTGTGAAGCGAGTTCTAGTCAAGGTACACGTGTAGAGCGCCATGGCCTTTCTCAATTAATTATTTTTGTGCCTGACTCCATTTCACAAACCAGAATCTACATGAATGCATGGTCAGCTCTGTGTATGTAAAAAGAAAATGACCAAAAAAGACACCAGTAGAAATTCCAAATGGAAAAATGTAATAAAAGGCAAAAAAAAAAAAAATTTTTTTCTTCTTTTTAAATGTGGTTCTGGTATACCGTGATCTCATAAGTAATCAATTATAGCACCCTCATAGAAAAGAAATTGGAAAATAACCCACCAAAGGGCCCTTTGGGCTTTGCAGATATACCACTACAATACTCCATTAGGTTGTGATGGGAGCCAATGTGTTAATATATGATATTCTGTACTAGTCTGTTGCATTTGTTTTTGTACAGATACCCTTGGGAAAAAGATGAATTAATCTCTATCTCCTCCCAGCTATGGGTTAAATAGCAGGACAGACTTGGTTCTTCTCTAGATATGGGTGGCAAGCAGTTTATGAGAAGGACAAGTCTTAATTCCAAACCATGAAGAAGGCAACAGGAAGCTATTTCACTCTTACCCAAGAATTAATGGTAATTCATAGATAATAAAGAAAAGGAATCTGTGGGAATCATGATTGCTTACACTTCAAAGAGACATGGTAACCCCCATTTATGCATTAAATAACAGGGTAGACTGGTGTTTCTAGCCTTGGGTAGCAACTAGCCTAAAATAAAGGAAAACTCTGAATTCTAAAATGAGAAGAACAGGAAGGTAACCATCTCACTATCTTTTGCATAAATGCATGCAATTCACAGATAATAAATTAATCTGTGGAATGTCATAATCTCCAATGTCTTGAGAGACATATCATTTTGTTTATACAATCCTATATTATAACAAATTGATTTTTTCCCTAATGTAAATGAGATAAGAGTACAAAATATTTAAATGTATCCAGTAAAAGAACAAGATCAGGCCAAAAATGGAGTACTGCTGCCATATATGGGCAGGAGCTGCCCAATCTTCACTTTCCAGTCTTGATAGAGTCTCTGTAAAAGTGTATCTGCATCCTTGTAGGTGACAAATTATTATTTTCCACCCTAAAATACCTTTCTCAAGTCTCTTGCTGATCTTTTTGACATTACTAACACCTAAACTAATAGTTGATAAAATAAATGAGAGTATAAAAGTAAGACAAACTTCAAGATAGTCAACTTTTTTTGTACAACTATAAAAAAAGTTAATAATTATCTTCATATATATATATATATATATATATATATATATATATATATATATATATATATAAAGTGGAACGGATAATCCCCTTCCCACCCCTGTTCATTGTGTTGACATGTTGCTTCCCCTTTTTCTTCCTCCCACTTCTCTCTTCAATAATATAAATACCCAGAAAAATTTTTCTAGGTCTAGTAATTTAGACATTATTTCCTGTTCTCTTGTGATTTATTTTTTAAATAATTTTTAACATATTATCTGGATAAATTTAAACCATTTTGTGTTTTCAGTCTGATGAGGCAGGTATTAAAAACTTATCTGTTGAAATAAATTTATTACTGGATTTTTTGATGATGTGTTAAGTTTTTTCCTTTTATTTAATTATTCACTTATATATATATATATATATATATATATAATAAAAAGGCTTAAACACTAATATTCCATGGTCATAATTTATTCCATTGGAATCGTAAATACGATCCAAATGTATATTTTCCACTAATATTATCAATATCTATATATATATAATATATATATAATCAAGATATGGGATAAGAACAAATGGTGTATAATTCCACTGTCTGTAGCATTTAATATATATTCACCTGAACTCTAACCATCCTCCACATCTAATTAAACATATACCCTCCTCTGTAGAATATAGGATTAGCAATAACTCTTCTAATAAAGATGTTTTCAATAAGTATAGTAGTGTTTATAATAATGCCTTAACAAATATTGGTTACAAGTACACATAAATCAAGTATAGACAACATGATAATAATGACTGAAGAAAAAAGAATAGGAACAGAAAAATCATTTGGTACACACACTCATTTAACTAAATGTTTAGTACTAAGTTAGGGAAGAAGTTCCTCCATTTAATTGATAAGCATTTCCCCAGAAATAATCCACTCAGTAAAATATTCAACATAAACCCACTAAAACTAAGCTACAGCTGCACCAATAACCTAGAAAAAAATTATAAAAAACATAATAATAAAACGATAAAAATATATAAAAATCTGAGTAATAATGTTAATTCCAAGGTAACTAATGTCAATAATACTAACAAATGTAATTGCAGAAATTCTAACAATTGCCAACTGCAAAACAAATGTCTGACCAACTCTCTTGTTTACCTAAGTACTATTTCTACAATAGAAAATCCAACTGTTGAAAAATTTTATATAGGGTGTACTAAGAATTCTTTTAAAACTAGGTAGCACCAATGTATCTTATTTTTCACCAATAGCATTTATGAAAATAGAACATCTCTTTCCAAATACTTTTGAAATTAAAAGAGGTTAATAAAACTCCTATGGTTAAATGGAAACTTTTAAAAAAAGCTAGAACTTGTAAATCCTTAAATGAACCTTGCTTCTTATGCCTATATGAGAAATTAGAAATTGTTAGATTTGTTGATAAAAATTATCTATTAAACTAAAGAAGTGAATTAACTGTAAATTGTAGGCGTAGCTTACCTTTCACCTTTCAGTATGGTTAAATTTTAAATTTGGTAGTATGGTCATAAGTTAGTAAAATGTGGTGCATCTTCTATGAATGATTTTATTTTGTTTATTTGAATTTAATATAGCTATGTATTTAGTCAGCATTATCGACATCTTGTATGAATATTATACATTTTTTATTTTTAAACACAAGTTGCATTTACTGGTTTCTTTTCATTATTAACTATAAAAAAATATATATATATATGTTAGCTATACCTTTGATTGTCTTCCTACCCCTCCCCTTACCTTCAATAAAATGAAACAAGTTACATTTGTTCCATAATTATGATACATGGTTGTCACCCACTTATAGTTTGTATTAATTTCTTGTCTGCCATTCATGACCATATCCAGGATTATATTTCAAACAACATTTTACCATGACCAAAATTCCTCCTTTTTTAGCATAGGTCTGACACCTAATTTGTTAATCAGGGTAAACCCACAAGCCTCATTTTAATTTTGTTTTGCTGTTATCTGCTTCTGAAATTTAGAAATAATTTTTTACTCACCAGTTATTTACTATCACTTGAGGAAGCATATTTTGTGTGCTGAAACCTGAAAGCTATTGTGTAGTGATTTTAAACATGTTTTAATCTCCTATAATAAATAATATATATATATATATATATATAATTAAATATAATAATCAAAATTATATATATAATATATATAAATGAAATACAAAAATGATAATTGTGAATTATGTTAAATTATTAGTTTTAAGCAATATTTACTTATTTTTGTAAGCTCTCAACTAGCAAGCTTACCAACACAAAGCCTGACAAATGAATACACTTTAAGTAATAAAAGAAATTATTTAAATTTTAGTAATTTAAGACCTTAGTTGCAATTCCATTTGGGCTTGTTATATTCGCTTATGGGCAAATACCCTTGGGAAAGGTGTGAATCCATGTCTTCTCCCCCAGTTATGGGTTAATTAGTAAGACTTTTATCACTAAATGTAGCGAATAAAGAAAACAGTAACCAGCGAGTAAATTCAAGCTCTCCCAGCTGGTATTTCAACCTTGAGTCGTTCCTTCTTGAGTTCTGTCTCCAAATCACACTAACTGCCTGTTCTTGCCGTCAACCGTGAACGTCCCTCGAAGAACTCCCCAAGTCGGAAAAAAGTAGTTGCTTTTATAGTTGTTCATATACCCATAATCCCTTGCGTCTTCATGTGATCCCATAATTCATTGCGTCCATGTCCCATAATGCATTGCATCGTTATTGCATAAAAATGCAATGCCAGTCCCCCCTCATTCTTTTACGTTATCTGGCCGAGGATGGATTACGGCAGAGTGGTAAGTGCTTTTTTTCTCTCCCTCATTTCAACTGCAGTAGCTTTACATGCTAAGCAAATACGGGCTCTTTTTTGGCGGGGACAAGGCAAGTCACAACCACTTGTGCTCGTCCTAGGTTCTGTCTCATGTCCGCCACATTATTATCTCCCCCATGCAAAAAAAAAATAAATTTGCATACAAAATATTTAAATTTTGGCATTAAATAACCCATAGGTGTTAATATGCCACTACACACAAAAATCAACCAATTTACTCTACAAGTTCAGGGCAAAAATAAGTTTAAGCAAGCAAACAATATATGCAAGGCAAATTAACAGTAATAAAGCAAAAATTTCACAAACTAAGAATTAGAGTTGACACACAAAAGCGAATGTAGCATTCTGACTTCAAGACAAAACGGGACTGAATCAGATAAAACCAAGAACTGGGCTATTTTATTGGCTAGGAAAAAATCCCAGCATGTATTTGTGTACTTCTGCCTATAAAATGGGAAGGGGCAAGTGTTTTGTAGTCATTCCTAGCCAATATTGAAACCGAAATTTTGTATAAAAATGTGAAATCTATACTCTGTTGACGAGAATTTGATTTTTTAACATCATTTTCATTTTAAATGATTCAGCTTGTACACTCAATACTTTTAAAAGTTTAAAGTTTATTACTTTTCCTGCTTGTAATTTATTCTAGAAAATTACACTAATGTTTTTGGGTTTTTTTGCCTGTCTTTTCAAATAATATTTTGATAAATTTTATTTTAGTTTTTTAAATGTTTTACTTTTTTAAATGTTTTACTTTTTTAAATTTAATTTCTCGTCGTCTGATATTTGCCTTTTTTCCTTTCTCAATTATTCCCATTCTTTGCATTATGAAAACATAAATAAATTTCTCTTTTTTTTTTTTTTCTATTTTATTTCTTCATTTATATTACTTTCTTAACTACTCTTTGACTTTTGATTCCTGTGCTAAGAGAATTGTTTGAAGATAATTACAAAAAAAAATTATTCATTAATAACTTGGAGTCATAAAAGTATATCTTCCTGTTGGCTTTCAAATCTTACCTTTTGCATAGATATATTGGTGTATCGACATATGTTGATTTCATTCAGTATTATGGATTGCATATCTCGACTTAGTATTTATTTATAATGGTTTTTACCTATCTTCCTGCTTCATATCAATGAAGTAATTATTTATACTCATATTTTGACTGTATTTTATTCTTCTTTATTCAGTGTCCTTTCAGGACAGTGGTGATCATGGTTCTCCACAACTTCCTCTCCTATGTAGCTCTAAACAGTGTTTAGCTTTTTGTTATCTCTCCTAATCCCTATTCTGCCAACCATTTACATAAGCTGGTTAGTTAGGTTACTCACTACTTTCCTCTGTCTCTTTTGCTTTCAACAGGTCCAATGAGTGTTAAATTTTCCAAACCCTCTTTTCCTATTATGTGCCCTAGAATCTTCTCCTTGGAGAAGGACATCTCTAAATTCGAAACTTGAGGTGGAGTTAATTGCAGACCTCATGCCATACTATGTGCACCAGTTCCTTGTATTCAGTTTTGAAAAATTTGGTTGATTCTACACAAGCCTTCACTACTATAATCATGTGTAGATAGTCTGAGTAGAAAAGTATAGTTTTTAAGTTTTTTTTTTTAAAGATTTCTGACGATAACCAAAGTAAAGCAATATATCAACTGTAGCTAGGTACTTTGAGTGATTTATGTAAAGAAATTGTTCTCATTATTGTTTAAACTCTCACCCATTTTCTTTAAATAAAAAGGATATCTAACTTTATTTCAGAAGCTTTTGAATTCATTTTTCTACTAAATCTTTTATTAATAAATGTACTTTGTTCATTAAGTTTCTCAAACGAATGGTGGGGTCTGAAAATAATGAATTTTAATTATTGTAGGTATTGGAATTGGAAATTTAAGGACAGTATCAGGAATTGTATTGGAATCAGTAAAAAATATTGGTATTGTCCCATCACTAATATATATATATATATATATATATATATATATATATATATATTTAATTGATGACATATATAATTTAATTGTTCAAAACAAAGGTAGAAGGGTAAGACTTTGATTGCTGAATTTCAATATGCTCAGGCCCTACTCCATTTAGATAATTGGTGTAGCATCATCTTTCCAGTTTTGGCTATTGTATTCTCTGGCCTTCTTTAGATAAATTGATAACCTACTGGGAATTTTGAATTGAACCCTCTCTTTGATTCATGGAGTACATCATTCTCTTTCCAGATGTACTCTATTGCGCCATCCAAAATATTTTAAAAATTGTTCTTGAAATTTCCTTATCTTTTATTTTTTTAATGCTACAGCATCATCATCTCAGCTGCTACCCATAAAGATGACAGCAATGTAGATGGTGAATAAAATGTGACTTAACTCCTTTCCTGCTAATTATTTTGGGGAAAACATTTTCTTTTCAGACAATATTTTTTTATTTGTTTTTAATATAGCAACTAAGAAACTGGGGCATCTTGAAGTACCTGAGTGGTGGCTAATACGTCTACCAGACATGGACTTGTTTCAAGCTCAGGAGGGCATAAAAAGAATCAAGATTGACATATGAACACGTCAGTAGCTGGTTTTTGAACATCATGTTTTGGACATGTTTATTCATCCATGTCTGAAATAGACACTTTCATTAAAAATGTATATACACATCTACACCAGGGAAGGGGTAAAAAAAAATAAATTATAAAAACTGAGGAAATCTGTCAAAATTAATGAATATTATCGTACTCATCATGTCCTAAAAGTGGGGAAAAGTATTAAATAAAGCTTCATCAATTTGAAAAGATCAAAGGGATAAAGAAGTAATCTGAATCTTCTATCAATATGGTTATAAAGAATAACCTGTCAATATTTCTGAGATGAGGTATTATGTACACTATTTACATTATTCGGACTATTGTCCTCATCTCTGTCGCCATATTTATTACATTTTGCCCATTGTACACTCCAGCCTTTTTCAGGTGGTTGAAATGTCAAACTGAACCCTTTATTTTGCTCACTGAGGTAGACTGTTCAAGTTCCACATGCCATTTTTAATGGATGTCAGTTATCAATTATCTCCTGTTAATTCCCCTCTCAAAGTTCTCCACTGCCTTAACTTACACAACAAAAATTGCAATATGAGCACTGGTAAAAAATGGTTGCTGAGACATTAGGTTTATAATACCCAGAAATTCATACCCAGATGTCCTCAAGGACACATGGCACAGTGGATAAAGGTGTTGGTTAGATTCAGTGACAGGACCAAAAGAGTGTGAGTTTAATACCTGGTTAAGGCAGTGGAAAACTTCGAGAGAGGAATTAATAGGAGGTAACAATTAAACATGGCACATGCAACTAGAACAGTCTACCCCAATGAGCAAAATAAAGGGCTCTGTTCAACATTCCAACCACCTGAAGAAGGCCAGAGCGTACAACAGCCAAGACGTTGTAATAAATATGGCGACAAAGATAAGGACAATAGTCCGGATAATGTAAATAGTGTATAAGGAATGAGTTTCATTTTTGTTCTTTTAACTTCACAATGACCCATAGATATGTTGATGCTTGAATCAAATTTAAGTGTTTTAAATAAATGTGTCAATGAAACCATCTCTTTTAAAGAATTATTTAAGGATTTCTTTTTTTTCTGATGATTCTTCCTTTTTTTGTTGTTGGCTTGTATATTCTTCAGTTGCATTTGACAACCCTTTGGGAGTTTTGAATGAAATTCTTTATTTTGCTGTAGAATGATTTTTTTACATTTTGTCATAAATGACATCACAATTCACAGTTTCATCTTTTCTGCCAATCAAGCCTTTTTTTCCTACTGCAGACATTTATATGGAATAAGCAATAATTAAAAACATTAATTTATTGAATTTCTGCTCCAGGGATGATGATGGAAATTGTCGATAGGATGAGAGAAAAATACGACAAAGGCATGCAGAAAGTGAAATAAGGATGGTAGAAAGGTGGTTGTAGGGTATGGGATAATGGCAGAAAGGTGGTTCTAGGGGAGAAGGCCGGTAGAATGGGACAAAAGTGAATAGTGGGAGTTTAATCAGGTGGGGAATGCAGAAGATATTTTGAAGAGAAGGTGAATGAAAATGTGAGTAAAACTTGAAGAAGAAATCTGAGTAAATTATAAGGAATGAAGTTCATTGCAACAAGAAGCCTATATACATTTTTCTGCTTCTTTTTGAGCTGATCTCACAAGCTGTTACTAATGATTACATTTTCTGAAAGTTCCTGTTTTGACCTTGTGCCTGTTGAAGCCAAGTTTTGTAAATATCTCTGTTAAAAAACTTTTTACTAACGTCTGAAATATTTTTTGTTACTACATTGCGTTGATTTTTATTTTGCTCGTGAAAGAATTTAAATTTCTGTAAATAAAAGGCAAATTAAAATGATCTTATTGGTTTTATTGAAGATTTGTCATTGCAGGCAAATGTTAAATAATAGTTTCAGACTATTATTTTTTAGTGGCAGTGTATTTTGGTTCAGATCTGAGGTTAATCTTTAAGGTC
The DNA here is from genome assembly GCA_903632075.3 of Acanthosepion pharaonis. Classification (NCBI taxonomy): domain Eukaryota; kingdom Metazoa; phylum Mollusca; class Cephalopoda; order Sepiida; family Sepiidae; genus Acanthosepion; species Acanthosepion pharaonis. The sequence continues at coordinate 1,001,296 of CAHIKZ030000064.1, read as the reverse complement.
AGATGGTAGATAAAATAAAGGAAGTTGATTTTGATTGAGCCGAACATGGGAATGAGTTATAGATTAAGGTTTTATGGGAGTTGCTGTTTGGACGTCAGATTAACTAGACGTGTTAGATTGCATTTGTGCAAACCCCCTCTCTCCTGGTGGGGAAGGGTCTTTCGAGAGTTGGTTACACATCAAAGAAAATGGATGTGTGAGATTTTCATGTTTGAAAGCAGCTCCCTTATAGGGGATGTAGTAACTGCCACTTGAGAAGGTGTACCTGTCAACATGGTTAATAAAATAATAATTAAGTTAAAAGTTCTCTTTGTTGATGCTTATCGTCTCTGAACCAAAATAACATTTTGCAACACCAACCAAGAGAAGAGGACTGAACTAAAAGCCGCCAGCAGTCACTGGTCAGACGAGATGAGACCAAGCAACACTAGCCCCCTGAAAGGTATACAACACAATGTTAGAACAGTTTGCTGGACAAACCTCAGTTGTATAAATAAAATTATAGAAGTTATACTTGTCGTCTTTTTTTTTTTTTTCTTTTAATGTCTTCAATATTTCTGATGACTTTTGGCTGAACAGATCATTGTTGACTGAAAAGTAAAGATGAAAGCTAAATGGAAAAATTGAATAATTCCACTCAAGTTTCATATCTATTTAGAATGATTAGAAAGGAAGAAGATGAAAAGATATTGAGAGGTAATAAAAAATAAAGACCAGAAAAGAGGGAGGAGGAGGAGGAAAAATAGACTGCAAAAGAGTTAAAAAAGAAAAAAAGAAAGGCAGATCATAAAATGAAGAAGATAAAAAAGAAAGAAAAAATTAGAAAAGAGGAAGGAGGAGGAAATAAAGACTGTAAAAGAGAGGAAGATAAAAACTATAAAAAAGGAAAGAAGATAAAAAGGAAAAGTAGGAAGGTAAAAATGAGAGGAAACTAAAAAAGAAAAACTCAGAGGGAGAGAGAAAAATTATAAAGAAGGGGAAGAAAAAAAAAGTTAAAAAAAAAGGAAAATAAAACTAAAAGGGAAGATAAAAACAAATACAATGAAAGAGGGAGGGAGAGAGATAAGAAAAATACCATGAAAGAAGGAGGGAGTTAAAAACAGAAATACCATGAAAGAGGGAGGGAGATAAGAAATACCAAAAAAGGCAAAGAAAGAGAGGGAAGAGTTTAAAAAGAAAAGTGAAGAAGGGAGATATCTTGATTCTGATTGACTCATTCTACATTCTTGAAAATGTATTAATTGCCATGACAGCTTACTCAAAAGCTAAAATCTCACCGGGCATGTTTAAATAAAAACGACTATTTTGAGAAACAACTTTATCCATCGGACCACAGTAGTTGAGTGATTAGTTGTAATGATTGTCGCAAAATGACTTCAATTAATTTTATCCATTCCTATTGCCTTTTGCTATACTACAACAGTAACACTTTATTTATTATTACTAGTATTAGTTTTTACTATGTATACACTTTTTTTCTTTGTAATCATTTCATCTCAAGCCTTTAGTGAGGAGAAAAAAATAATAAAAAAACAGGATTCAGGAAAAACAGAAGATGGCACTTGATGTTGTGTTCAAAACTTTTGAAGCTTGTAGGTGACAAGGAGTCAAGAAACTGGAAGAGAGTTCTCCAGACAAGAAGTGCAAGAAAAGAAACTATTCGAATAGAATTTACAGTTACATCTTAGTCATTTCAACAGTAAAATGATGAGACCTAATTGTCAGTTTAGTAGTATACATAAATTCATTTAATCAGGAAACTTGAAAAGACAGGGAAGTCATATCATAGAAGCGATAAAGTGACTGACGTTGAAATGCCACCCAGGTGGTAGCACCTGTTAGGTTCTCAGCTATAGGCAAATATTTAACCCCCAAACTGGGGTCAAAGCACTTTGAAGTATAAAAATAGATTTTTATAGCAAAAATACTAGCAATACATTTGAAAAAGAAAAATTACCAGCAATACATTTGACTCTTAACAAAAAACCTCTTTACAAAAATGTCAATGAAACCTGATCTGCAAACTGATTTCTTACAAAGAATACATATTCTATTTAGACAAAGCTATCCTAAAAATCTTGTTGGCATTAAATAACCCATTCAGCTTGATATGCTGTAAAACAAAATAGACTACAACCACAAACCTCTACCTACCCTAATGAGGACTTAAGAAAGTAGAAATCTTGGACCATATGAACTTCAGTTTTTAATGAGATATATATATATACTTTTCATAGAATGTAAAGATATTACATTGATCATGACAAGTCTTGATCGGTATTTAAATAATGCCATCAATTTTTGCAGGTCTTATAGATACAATTTCTGATGGAATTTCCTCCTTGCCTGAGAAGTCAACCAGTAAAATTGATCAGCGCAAAATGTCTGTTTTCATCTATATATTAGCAGTACATTTTTAACATCCTTCACGTTGGGATGGGATCAAAGTGCAGTATCTGCTCTTTGCTATGTTTCTGGTTTCAGGCAGTTCACATGAAAGCTTTGAGCAATTCCTGATCCCAAGAATTCCAGCCCTGTAACTGTACCACCCTCATTGCACTAAATAGGGAAGGGTTGTGATAGAAAATCAAGTAGACTGTGCAATATTTTGTGCTATCCCTATGTTTATGTATATGAGCACCCCACATAAAGAAGAGCACTGCAGAGGGGTGGGGGTAATTACCAGTACACCCATTTTCTAGAATGGCTAGCTAGTCCCTGTTGCAGACACTTGCTCATGTTCATGTATGCTGAAGAAACACTCAAAGACCCAAACTTTGATTTATACTGCAACTATAAAGAGAAGACCTTAATTATAATTTCTGAGAGAATGCATAATCTGAACAAGCCCAATACATTCAAACCCTTAGTCACGATGACTTGTGACTTTGTGCTAGTGTAACCATCAATGGCTTACAAACAGTTCCATCTACTAATTTCATTCACAAGGATTGGGTCAACCCTTGTTATGGTTTTCAACGTGTGTCCCAAAAGCTAACCAAATGGTCAAACATAATTTTGAGGAGGGGGAGTTTGACTGAGCTGATAACTTTTCAGCAGTTCTCAGTCTTATATAGCCCACAACTGTTAATGTTTAATTCCACAGGACAACAGTGGTGGTGGTGGTGATAAGCAGAATAAGAGAGAGGATTGGGGTGGGGAGGTAGAGACCAAAAAAGTGAGCTAGAGAAAGAAAGAAAAGGTGGCAGAAGAAATGGCAATATGACATAGGTAGACTTGCTGTCCGAATTTTTTTTGTTGCTCCTTTACCCCTTTGTTCTTTTAAAGTGGGTGAAGCTTGTTTTTTTTTTCTTTGGAGTATGATAAGCATGATAAGAGATTCATTAATTTGTACTTATTTCTTAATTATTTTTATATTTTTTTTGTATATAACTATATTTCATGGATCTATGTTGCTGTCATCTTCAAGAACAGCAGCTGAGATGATGCTGTAGTAGTCATAAAAAAAATTAGTCTAAAAGAAGCAATATTGAAACCAGTGTTTTTTTTTTTGTTTTGTTTTTTGTTTTTTTTTATTTATTGCAAGATGTAACTGGTATTTTTTACATTTTGGCTGGCGATGAAATTGTCAGTTTTATTTACTTTAAGGATGTGTATTTATTTTTCCATTACTGACGTGGCAAATCAGTTATTTAACAACCAACCATTACTTTCATGTTTTCCAGTTATTTCTCCTGATACAAGTCTCAAGAGTCAATCAAGGTAGAAAATTACGGATCGAAATAGTAATGATGAATGTGATGCCTGATATGAATGAGAGAAGGTGGTAGGAAGTATCTAGCTTGTTTAATACTTACTAGAATTAAAATAATTTGTCTAGATAATTGCATATGTGTTGTTTTCATTCTGGTTTGAACAAAGGATTTTTTACTCGGGCTTAAAATCACTTTTGTGGCCAGGAACATTACTAAGCCTTCACTATTATAAACTTGAAATAAACTGTAAGCAATAATCAGAGCCATTATTTTATTTTTTTTCTTATTCTTGATGTCTACAAAAACCCATTTGCATTACATGAGACAAAAATAATATCCATTCAAGTATTTCTGGTGACTGTCATCTCTTTCTATTTTTGCAGGTAACATGACTGCTTAGATTCTTACTGTGGCGATATTTTGTAAAAAAAAATAAATAAATAAAAATAAAATAAAATAAAAAACTATCCAATGCCCCAGTGAACATTTTTAAGCACTGGCATGTCAGGTGAAAACCTAATATCTGGAGGTGTTCCATAAACTCTTACCAAAGTTTCCTAATATATATGCAAAAATATCTAAGAATACCTTGTTAAACCATTATTTTATATATATATATATATATATATATATATATATATATATATATATATATATATATATATATATATGAAAAATATGAAAAGGTTTGTCACTTAGCTGATTGATGTCTTCAGGATCCCACCTCTAGAGTTTCTTAGATAGACACGTCTGTCCACTTGTCAGGGATATCAACTCTTTTTTTATATGCATTTATCATTTGTGCATGTTTTGGGGTTTTTTTTTTATAGTGTGTGTGTGTGCCCCTCACCCTCACCCATGCACACACGTGTAGGGTGTGATGATTATTAGTTCTCTTTTTCTTTTCATTGCACTTTATACTTACTCCTTAGCCTTTTCTCTCTCATATATATATATATATTGTGTGTGTGCACGCACTCTCTCTACCAATTGTTCTGGAATGTTCACAGGCCAAATTTGGCACAATCACTTCAGTATCAATTTTAATTGAGAATGACAGCATGGCTCAGGAGGGACTTGATTCTTTAAAAAGCAAGCTAGTTCTCCCTTCGCTCTTGGAGTTATAATTGGCCAAAGAACTCAAGGGAGGTTTGTGTATCAGGAAGTCTCACATCACAATAGCATTTCCTTAATGCCATAACCTGCCATTTTTGCATCCACTTTGTAAGAATCGTGATATTTATTTAGACAAACACTTAGTGATAGATATGTTTGCAAAGAGTCAGTCACTATAATGGTTGCTAATTTTATATAGAATTGAGAGATGAACAAAAACAGTATTTGCTTGCCTATATATAAATAAAATATATATCTTCTTTCTTTTTCTCCTAAGAGGGATATTTATTTGCCACAGATCATCCCAACTCCAAGTTTATTCTTCTCAAGCCTTTTCTCTCAACCTCCTCTTTATAATACCTCACATTGGATACAGTGTTCTCTTTTTTAAAAAAAATACAATCTTTGGATATTTCATCATACAAAGGAGAATTGAAAAGTTCCCAGACAGACCAGGAAGCCATTCTAAAAAGACAAAAATCTGATGTTCAGTTATATTTCCAGAAGTGGGTTGGGCCAAGAACTGTTTCACAGAACTTGACCGCTCCAGGAGAAAAACATATTAAATATTTCGTATTCATTTTGAAGTGCCATCTTATGTTTTGAAAATATTGCATTTAATTCTGTTTATAGTTTTGACTATTGTGAGTCTTCTTTTATAGTTAATAAATGCTGGTTGAATATCCTTTATCCAAAAATCTAAAACCAAAAGTTTTTCATGTGCTGATATATATATATATATGTATGTATCTGTATTATTGTAACATTTTAACCAAAACATGACATCATTGGTAGAGACTGATAGTTTACCAAATTTTCCTTCTCACGATGCTATCATCAATGATGTATCCTCTCCCTCAAATTTCTCACTTCTGATGTAGAAGTAATGTTTGGTGTTGCATTTATATATTTTTTGTAAGTACTAATCATGCATTTTTGTACACATACACAAAGTACAAAACGTTTTTACATGAAATCTTAATTTCACCACTTAAAAATCCATGTGAGCATTAAATAATTAGCGTCATTATCCGTATTTATATGTACACAAAATTTATTAAGTTTTATATAAAACTACTTTCCGAGTAAATGTTATTTATATAAAACTAACTTCAGGGTATATGTATAAACTGTGTTTTGAAATGTAAAGGGATATCATGTTTATGCTTGGGGTTACTGCCCCAGTTCATAGATATGATATACAAATAGCCTGTATTCCCAAATCTGAAAATCAAAGCACTCCTGGTCCCAAGAATTTCAAATAAAGGATTCTCAACCTGTACTTTGACATTATCTACAAATATGTGTAAGTTGTATTTTAATTGTTTTGATCACTCAACCATCAGAATAGAATGTGAAAAATCAAGGTTTTTTGATTATTAGTCTTGGAGATGCCATTGGTACAAGAATATGCGAATTTATAAACAACTTTGTTTTTGTCTATATTTCTGAGGTATTATGTACATTATTTACATTATTCGGATTTTCGTCATCATCTTTGTCACCATGTTTATTACGTTTCAGCCGAAACGTTATAATAAATATGGTGACAAATATGAGGACAATAGTCCGAATAATGCACATAATACCTCATCTCAAAAATATAGACAGATACTGAAGGATCGGTACGGACCTGATATATAAAAAATATGGAGACAAATTGAAGGTCGGAGTGTACAACGGCCGAAACATTGTAATAAATATGACGACAAAGATGAGGACAATAGTTCGAATAATGAAAATAATGAACTTTGTTTGTTTTTTTTTTTTACGAGCTGTGTGAAACTTCCATAATAGGTACTTACTTAAAATTTAAATGATGCATTTCTAAAAATGCCTGGCTGAAACTAATAAAATTTTTTTCTCTTACACTGATAGCATTAATGTTTCTGATAATGACAAGACATGGTTGAAAGTTCTTGAACAAAAACATGAAATTAGGGCAGATTTCTCTACAAATTTAACTTGAATGTAAATTGGAACAATATCATGAAAAAATAGTTGTAACAGAACTTGTTTGAGATTTTATATATATATATATATATATATATATACATACATACACACACACATACAGGGTGTCCATAAAGTTCGTGTGCACTTTAAAAAATTTGTAACTTTGTAAAAAGAATTAGAAAGAAGTAAATCTGTACTTTTTAAGGTTTTATTGAAATTTTATTATGTTTCCACATGTCCTCCATCATTAACAATACAAAGGATAATACAAGTTTTGCAGTTCATGGAAAACATTTGCCAACAGATTTACAAGAATGCCTGAAATCAGTTATTTTAGCTATATTTAAAAATAGGTACATTAAACTTTATAACATTTTTTACAGATTATTTCTATCGCAAATAAAGTTATAAATTTTTTAAAGTGCACACGAACTTTATGGACACCCTGTGTGTGTGTGTGTGTATATATAATTTTTTTTTTTGTGCAGTACTTATTGGAAAATTCTCAATGCCAGTGATAGAACTACAATTGTGTATGTATGTATGCTTGGATTGTTCATATGGTTGTGTTTGTGTGAACTAAAATGTGTACACCTGTATGTATGTATATGTGTGTATATATATATATATATATATATGTCTGTGTACATGGCAGTGTCATCCCAAATGGAATGCAGAGAGGAATTCCCTCATCCCACCACCAAACATAAACACAAACAAGCATAAATAAATCCAATTTTAAAAATAAGCCAGTTTGGTGATCATAAAAAGTGTGAAACTTAGGTTCACAAACTCATACGACTGAATATATATATATATATATATATATATATATATATATATATATATATATATATATATATATAATAGTGTCTAGTCAAATATGAGTATTCACTAAAAATAATGTTTAAAATGATAAATAATCTGCCGGATTGATAAAAAATCAAGGTATGGCACTTAATCTTTTTATTTAATTTCTCTAGTTTTCTGTGTTTACTTAAATGGGTCCTAATTGAGCTATGGTTGGAGACATATAATGTGAGTCTTCTTGATAAGCATGTAGTGGTATGTCCAATATAATTATTCATCAAATTTGATTTGATCAGAAATGCAGTTCATTAAGTGGCATGTAAATTCCTAAATAATATTTGGACAGGTTTTATTCGCATTATGTCCAGAAAAGAAAACACTTATATGAATATAAGAATAATTGAATAAAAAGCTCAGTTGCAGTAACTTATCAGTTGTCTTTTATGAAGCTTGTATAAAAGAGGGTCTTCTGCTTAAATACACAATTTATCTCTTTCTCTCTCTCTCTCTCTCTTTTATATATATATATATATATATATGAGAGATAAATTGTGTATTTAGGCAGAAGACCCTCTTATATAAAAAATCATTTCATCCGAAGCAAGGTGATAAAGCCACTAAGATGTAAGAAGCTACTGAGTGTGAAAGACGATGACAACAGAAAAAACATTATTATGGAGAAAGAATAATAAAAGAACAGGAATTAAGAAAAGAGAATATAATATCTTCTGATATTGCATTTGAATTTTTGAAGATCAAAGTTAATTGGAAAGCCATAAGCTGAAAAAGAGTTGCACACATGAGAAGTGTAAGAGAAGAAACTTGTGGTTATATCTAGCCATTTCAACTGTAAAATGATGAGACTTTGCTGCCAATCTAGTACTGTGTGGTATGAAAGAGGAATGCTCATCAGAGCAATTACCATGAAAATATTTATAGAAAAGTCACAGGGAAAGGGATTGAAGCCAAGACTAATAACATTGCAAATTCTTCTTTGGATTTTATCAAAAATCTATGCTAAATAAACTTTGGGGAATTAAAAAAAAAACAAAAAAAAAAATACCTCTAACTTTGAGAAATCAAAATTCAAATATTAAAATTACAGCTTGAATTGTGTGTAAAGTCCAGTGAAAAAAAACATCCATCTTTCTCAGCCGGTTCTGTACTCAAGAAATTTCCTGTGAAGTGCAGGGGGAAATGGAATAAAAGGCTGTAATTCCAAACAAAAAATTATTGAAGCTATTTTCATCCAACAAAAACAACCAATAATCAATAAAAATAATTATAGTGTTCAGCCCTGCATTCTAGAAAGCATATAAAAAAGCAGAAACATCATCACACATGGCCAATAAACATTCTTGTAGCACGTAGCCGAAAAGACTTCTTGCATTTGGTTTTATCCGATTCAATTTAACGACATAACGATACTTAAAAAGCACTTCTGACTTTCTTCACCTGACTTGTAACAATCCTGTGGTTGACTCCTGTAAATCAAAAACTTGGGTATAGCTTTGATCTGAAATATTTTGTGCATCTACAGCAGCCAGGTTTGTGGAAGATTATTTGTAATTTAGAAAGGAAGATTGATAAATATAATAGACATAAAATGTCTATACTTTTCAATAAAACATGAAGAACAAAAAGATAAATTTCTGCCTAATTATACAGGGGGTGACAGAAATACCTCCCACACAATAAGACATTAGCTAGATGAAGACACCGTTGCCACTAATGTTTTAGCATTATGTGAAAGGTATTCCAACCAAATTCTGTACTAAATTCCGAACTTGTAAAGGGGTCCTTGACTTACAACAGTGTTTCGTTCCTACAATGCATTATAATGTTAAGTCCAAAATGTACATACAATTTTCCATGAGACTGTTACCCTCATCTTTTGCCATATTCACAATGTTTCAGCTATTGTACACTCCAGCCTTCTTCAGATGATTGGAATTTCAAACAGAACCCTTTATTTCGTCCACTGGGGTAGATTGTTCTAGTTCCATGTGCCATGCCTCTTCCAGATATCTCAGTTATTTCCCTTTAATTCAACTCTCCAAGTTTTGGTCTACTGTAACTAGGTATTAAAATCACAACTCTCTAGGTCTAGTCACTGGATCTAACCAATGCCTTTATCTACTGGGCCATGTGTCTTTGAAGACACCTGAAGAAGACCGGAACATACAATGGCTGAAATGATGTGGATATGGTAATAAGGTGAGGATAACAATTCAAATAATGTAAGTAATCATAATGCAGTAGTAAAGTAATAATCTAAAACATAACAACACATTTCTATGACATATGTTAATATAATTAGGATTAAAAGAAACACTTGGATGATATAAAAGTATGATACATATAAATTATTCTTTAATCACACCGTTTTACGTTGTATGTATAAGGTAAACAGCATAAGTTGAAACAAGATTAATGGAGACTGTCATAACCATGAATCACTTTAGATATATGCTTGACCATTTTTTTTCTATTTAATCAGAAGTGAATATATTGTCAGTCTTTAAGTAATGAATAAAGATGGACATAATGTAAATGTAGTTAAAGAAAATTGCCCATGACATTTCTGGTGGTATGGTAAGAAGTTAAATATAGACAATTTTTTTTCCTAACTGCCATGTTACTTCTTTTTAAGGAATCCCTAAAAAATATTAAGTGTTGTGAAAATTGTTTTGGTTGACAATTTCCTGAAATCACCTTACAAATTTAGTATCAATGTGAATGATCCTTTCCTTAGCTGCGTAATATGTGCTTCACCAGGGCTACACAGAGTTTTGAATTCAGAGTTTTCCTTCTCTTAGACTGGTTGCCACCCAAGACTTTAGAACCCTGTCTGTTAAGGAAGTCGACCGTAGTCTGGATCATCAAGTCAATGCGAATGACCCTTTCCTTTGCTGCATAGTATGTGCTTGGCCAGGGCTACATACAATTTTGAATTCAGAGTTTTCCTTCTCCCCAAGGCAATAGAATTCAGTCTGTCCTACTATTTACCCATAGCTGGGGGAGAAGAGTTGGAGTCATACCTTTCCCAGTGGTATTGTTGTTTTGGTTGACAATTTACTGAAATAACCCTGCAAAGTTAGTATCAATGTAAATGTTTCTTTCTTTTGCATAGTATGTGCTTTGCCAGGCTAACATACAGTTTTAAATTCAGTTTTTCCTTATCTTAGATTGACTGCCACCCAAGGCTATAGAACCCAATCTGCCCTACTATTTACCCATAGCTGGGGAGGAAGAGATTGAGTTGTACTTTTTCCAGGTGTATTAGCATGTAAGTGTAATTACTCAATCCAAGCCGCAATCCATTACTCTACAATGCCTCCTCCCCTATAAGTCCATATAATTGCTTTTGAACTTTGTCAAGGCTAGAAATAGGGGATGTATTGCTCCAAAAAGTTTTTGACTGTATATAAAGATGGTAATTTTTTTTATTTTTTTATTTTTTTTTAAATTTTAGAAGTTTTTATTTAAATTTTAGAGTTTGGATATTTTAATTTTCTTTTTAATTTTGCTGCATTATCTAGACAAAATAGCACTCCCTTAGTTTTACAATTTTATTTTATTTATTTTTTACAGTAAGGTTGACCCTGTACACGGCCTGGGAGCCACTCAAAGTAGAGGTTTACATTAAAGGGTAGTTTATATGGTTAGGAGGGGAAGATAACAGCTAACCCTAGACAGGTTAAAATTGTAGTGATTGAGGAAACATTCTCTTGGAAGTTGGTTCCACAGGGCAGTGGTTTGCGAGAAGACACTGTTTGAGTGGAACTTAGTTCTTGCCGATCAAATACAGAGAGAATGTGGGTGATTTGCTACTATATAAGTGGCATGGTGGGTCCTAGCTGTGAAGGTTAAACCTGGCAGAATCAAGGAATGTAGTTCGTCCAATCACTTTCTATGGAAGTAGCAATACAGCAGTGAGAGACTCGTCACATCCCACTTGTGAGAAGGAGGTTGGAGGGTGGAAAATAATTCTTCTCCAGCAAAGACACTTTTGAACTCTATCAAGACTGGAAAGTGAGGACTGGGCAGCACCCACCCAAATATGGCAACAGTACTCCATTTTCAGCCTGATCTGGCTCTTATAAAGATAGAAGATAGCTTGAGTAGTTAGGTACATACTGGAATGGTACAGGAAGCTTACCATTCTACCTGCATCTTTAGCAATGTATCATATATAAGAATTCTACTTGAGGTCTGGTTTGAGGCCCAATATTCTCTCAAGCCACCTCCTCGAAGGGACATCCATTCATCATGACTTGGGGTAGTTTGGAATCTAATCCACAGTGATGGAATATGACTAGTTTGGGTTTCAGGGTATTGAATGTAACCAGCCAATTTTTTTCCCACTGGGAAGTTAGTGTTAGATCAAAAGAGACGTCAGCTGTCAATGCCTAATCGTCAAGAATAAGTTAAAGAATCTGGCAACTTGTTTTTATTTATTTATAATGTCCTTGTTTCATTTTTGAATAATTTTATTCTTCTTTTGATTGATAGAGTGAAAAAAAACCTTTAAAAACTCAGAATTTTACATTGTGGAGTTAAAAGTAAATACTAAAAGCATGTATAGAAAATAATTAGAAATTATTTTACTGTACAAATCAATTGGAAATTACTGTAGAAATTAATGAGTAAGTATTTTACTATAGAAATATATTAGAAATTATTTTATGGTAGAAATTCATTGGAAAGTATTGTACTGTAGGCATTAATTGGAAATTATTTTACTATAAAAATACATTGGACATTATTTTACTGTACAAATTCATTGGAAAGTATTTTACTGTAGAAATGCAGTAAAAATTATTTTACTATAGAAATTCATTGGAAATTATTTTACTACAGAAATTCATTGGAAATTATTGTACCTATTATCTTTTTGTGTGAGTGGGTGTAATATGTGGCTTGTACTTATTTTTAAAGAACTGTGTCATAGAAATAGGTTACAAACCATTTGTTTTCAAAGACCACATTCATATTCCTCCTCTTTAGATCTTGGCTTTCTCAATTCCACCCCAGTTTTGAATTGTCATCAAGTCTTTTACCATTTCGACATTATGATTTATAGATATGACTGAAATTGCTCCCCACTGCTCAATTCTTTCCCTAACTAAAATTGTTACCCTGAAATTTGAACTTCCTCCCTTAGGAGTTAAGTAACTCATCTGTAAAATTAATAAGTATTAAAAGTTGGTGCTATTTTTCATTTGCTTCATCATCCTGGGTATGATGATAAACTACATCCGGTAGCAATGCCTCTGATTGGAAGATTAGAAGTTTTAAGGAGTGTGAAACCACTTCTTAATTGCTGTTGTTCCCGGGTCCACCCTGACCTGAGGTGGTATCACCTGTTAGGGTCCCAGCTATAGGCAAATACGGAAACCCCAAAACAAAAATCAACAGTACATTTTTATAGTAAAATTACCAACAATACATTTTATGATCTCTAAACTATATATTTACATTGTTCGGACTATTGTCCTCATCTTTGTTGCTATATTCACATTTTAGCCATTGTATGCTCCAGACTTCATCAGGTGATTGGAATTTCAAACTGAATCCTTTATTTTGTCCACTAGGGTAGATTGTTCTAGCCCCATGTCATATCTATTGAACAGGAGTAGAGGTTAATCCCTTGTATCCTGTTCAGGATATGGTTTACCAATTCTCTTTGTTTCTTTCTTCTCCCAGAGCCACAGTGATTTAACTGTTTTAACTTTTTGGTGTTCAGACTAACTAGTGGCTGTGAGGGCACCAGTTGGCAGTTTGTTGGCTGCTGCTTCAGACTGGTCATGAGGAGCGCAAACTCTTTGGTAGCACTTAGAGAGGCTGCTCAGATCAACAGTTGCATAATATCGGGGTATTTATAATACCATTTTGTGCATGGGTAGGTGTCTTTGCATGTATTTTCAGTGGGCAACCCTGAGGCCACACTATGCTCTGTTCTCAGCCAAGCTCTTGCTGGTTTGTATTACCACTGACGGCAGATAGTGACAATTACGGTAGTCTTTACTCTCCCTCCCCAAAACGAATTTCATGGAAAACACAACAAAAAGAAATACAACTAAACCAGTAAACAAAAAAATCACCTGAACCTCAGCCTTTCGCTAATATTCATTGTATCCGTTCCAACTCTTGCAGCGTAGAATCTTTTCTCTTGGAATGGTCACCAGATATCTTTGTCCTCTGTGTAACTAACTTAAATTCTTCTATTCCTACCAATGAATTCTTGGTTCCAGGGTATATTCCTCTTTGCCAAAAAGATTCCAGCATTCACATGCATGGCTTAGATGTTTACATCTGGGGTAATCTACCAATGGCCAGGGAATTGTCTCTCGAGGCATCAGACTACTCCTTAATGTACTTCCATCCTTTGTTACTAAACTCTGTTAGCTATCTCTTTTAACTTTATCACTTCCCCTCTTCCCAGGACTGCAGTATATTAGATATAATTGTTGACAGTATAGAAAAGTCACTTTCACTCCACCCAGGTGTGAACATCTTAGTCTTTGGTGACTTTAATGTTCACCATAACATGTGACTTAAACATTCTAAAGGGACTAATGTTGCCAGTGTTCAGACATTAAATTTTTCCATTGCGCAATCCCTCACTCAAATCATGGATTTCCCTACTCATTTCCCTAGCAGAACCAAGCAACATGCTTCTCTACTTGATTTATTTCTTACCTACTCTCCTTGTTCTTGCCAAGCTTCACAATACTGACCTCTTGGTAAATGGATCCACTCTCTGGTAGCTGTTGATATCTCCTTCCAAGCATCCATTGAACAGAAACCTCCTATACATAAGGCCTCTTTCCGTTACCAGCATACTAATTGGAACTCATTCCAGGATTTCCTTCATAATGTCCCTTGCACTGACATCTTCAACCAACCAATTGAAAATTGTGCCACTGAGGTTTCTTCTTTTGTCAAAGCCGGCATGAACACTTTAATCCCATCTCGGAAATACCAGGTGTGTCTCAATCATCTCTATGGATCACACCAACATGCTTGGCCACTATAGCACACAGGAACTGCTATTTTCAGCTATACCAGCATGATTCATCAGTTGAAGAAAATCATTCAAAGAGCCTTTGCAGCAATCAACAAAGCAAAACTTTGTAAAATATCACACAGGACATGGCACTACTATACAATACCTCATCTCACAAACTATATATGTAAAAAAAACATACCTTTACCCTAAAAGTATAAAATTATGTAGAAAATATCAGTAGTTGGAAGCATAAAATTACATACAAAATATTTACATTTCGACATTAAATAACCCATAGAGGTGTTGATGTGCCGCTAAACAAAATCAACCAACCAAATCATTTTCTTCTGATATATTTTCTCCTTTTAGTCAAACTCAGGACTACAAAAACTGTAAACAGTAAAAAAAAAAAAAAAAATGTGAGGGGAAAAGATAGAAAAATAACACTAAACACCAGGTTGAAAATTCTCCCATACCAATCAGAGCAAGTGCTTTTAGTTTTACACCTTTTTTTTTTCTCTCTAGCAGAGAAGAATGAATAGTTACTCTTGTCTGTAAACATTGATTTTTGACGAGAATATTTACAATTTCTTTGATATCAAAAACCTGTTTGTCCAACCAATAACTGTATTCTGTAATAGATTGTCTTGTTTACACATAACTTTTATTTTTTCTTCTATAGCAGTCAGTATGACTTTGCTATTTTTTGTGAAAAGAAATTAATATAGCAGTACTTTCTAAAGCGAATACTCTTTATGATTATATTATAGCTATGATACATTGAATTCCAAGTTTTGGTTTCCAAAATAAACAACACTCACAGCACTTGGTGATTTCTTATTTTTTTAGTCTTCATCTTTAAGAATCTTTCCTTTTATCTAACTTGTAGATATTTACTTAGCAAATATGGTTCTACAGAAGGATGCTGAAGATACCATGGACCAAACATGTAAGAAACGACAGTTTTAGAGAAACCAAAAACAAATAGGACACTTGTACTTTTAGAATCGGTAAGAAACAGTTGAAATTTCTAGAGAACATAATGAAGCATGTGAGCTTGGGAAATTTGATACTCACAGGACAAACTGAAGGCAAGAGACAGGAAAACAATGCAACCTACCTCACGAGCTTGAGTAAATGGCCAGCAGAACAGGATTTAGGAGTGATAACAAAAAAACAAAAATTTATTACAAACTACAGGGCGGTCGGAAAGTCTTGTCAGCCACTACCAAAATGTAACAAGAACAATAGAACAAGTAATGCAGTAATACAAAGCACATGTACTGGATTCCGTTTATTCACTTTCATTGATGCTGTCACACATCAAGAAGGTCTGTATGAACACCATTTTCCTGACACAAAATGACATGGTGCCATGTCCCATGGTTGATTGCTGCAAAGGCTCTCCGAATGGCATACTTCGACTGAAGGGTACTCTGGTATCATTTATGTGAAACTCTCTCTTTGATAATACCCACAGAATGTTGAAATAGAAAATTATATTATGTAGGAGTGACAAGACTTTTGGACCATCCTGTACACAGGATAAGAAATTGTGGAGAGCCATGATGTTCAACATTCTGAAGGGGTACAGCACATAAAAGATAGACTGTCACTAGATTGGAGTACCCAATGAAGATTGAACTCAATACTCACATAAGTTATCCACAGGATTAAATGTATTAAACATCACTCTATGGTAAGCTACATTAGTATTTGCTCAGCTTGAAATCTGATAACAAGAGTAGGCAGAGAGTCTTGAAAAATTGTCACATATGTAATCTCCCAACTTGGAAAATTCATTATTATTCACTTTTTTCTTTTTAAATCTTTTAATCTTTTCTTAGATGCCAACCATTGATCTTGGTGGAAAATATACAAATATTTCTGCCAGAAGACAGACTGCTATATTACATACATATCTAATAAGCAAAAATTTGTTATTTCCTGGTGGGGTTTGAAGTAAGTAGAAATAAAAGGACAGTCTTATTTGCAGAAAGGAAATCTTTCTTACAATAAAACTTAGAGGCTCATGTAAATAAACAAGTGAAATCTTTTCACCCTGCAATTTTTAATTGATCTTTTTATCTAAATACTTAAACACAGTGTTGGGAGAGGAAGGTGGAGAATGATCTGTTATCAATCTATTATAAAATACACTTTTAATGATGATTATTTATTTCAAACTAAAACTTTAATTTGGAATACATTTTTTTTCATTCACCCCAAGCAGGGCAATGGTGCTACTAGAACACAGGGGGTTACAGAGAGTGAAAGAGAATGAGAAGACTGAAAATGGATAGGATTGAGGAAAGAACCAAAAGGAACAGCGTTCAAGAAAACAAAAATGACAGTTGATGTTGCACTTAAATTTTTGAAGATTGTAATTATCAGGGAAGCAGATGAAAAGTTCATGGCCTCCTTCACTTTTCCAGAATCAAATCAAACATCAGATAAACAAGAGATATCTCTAGACATGGCCAATAGAACATGAACAATCTATACCCTCGTAGATCAAATAACCAGTTCAGTTCAAAATTCCCTGAAGGTTACTTTGATCAAGTAGCATCTGATGAAGGTTGGAGAGGAAAATGGCTGAAACCTTGTGATAATAACAACAAAAATAGAGATATTAGTTCACATAACTCCTTATCCTAGAAATTCAGACATGAGATTATTTATAGTTAAACTCATATTCTCATCTGGCTTTTTCTGGCTTTAAATAACCTACAATAAAAACAAGCAAATCAATCCATCAGTTTTGTCATGTTAGAAACTGCTATTTTTTTTTTTTTTTTTTTTTAATCATTTTACCCAAAGCAAGGTGATAATGTCACTAAGACACAAGGGGGTACTGGGAGCAAATTAGAATGGGAAGACTTTAGAGGAAGGAACACAGTCCTAAACAGGAAATAAAAGATAAACCTCTGCTCCTGTTCAAAAGACAGGGAAGGAGTGTGAAACATGAATATTTTGCAAAAAGAAGTCAATCTATGATAAAAGTAACAGTGTCAAAACTGGCTTCAAATAGCAGTGTTTTCTTCTGACATGTATCACTTATATAAAATGTTTTCTGGATTCACATTACCTGCAAATGGTTGATAAGCTGTCAAAAAACAAATTAATCAATCAACCAGACCACATGACAAGGCAATACCATCTCTAAAAATGAGACACTGCAAATTTTAGTAGGAGTTGTGACCATTATTTGTACTAAATAACTTAGATTGAAACAAAAATCCATTATTCTAATTAATACTTTTTCATGGATGATTCATGAATCTATTAAAAATATTATTTGATGTTCACATCAAAACCTGATAGTTAACCAGGAACCTATTTATCATCAGTCTAGTAGTCTGCCAACTAAGTTATTTTGGCAGATTACAAGGGCTAATTACTTTTGTTGCTGAATATTTAAACAGATCGCAGTCATTGAAAGACTTAATAGATCATCATGGTATTTAGAAAGTTGTGCATGATTGGTGAGTGTGTGTCCAATATGTAAACAATTAAAGAAGCAGAATACACAAACTCGAGGTTTCTACTATAGACCATTTATTCTCTTTGTTTTCTTTCCTTATTTTTATATGTAAACTTTTGTGAAGCAAAATTCTCAATATCTCTTCGGTGTGTCTGTTTTCTTTTTAATCTAGGAGTTAGGGTAAATAGAAGCATCGTATTAATATTTGAGCGCAAGTCAGCCTTGTGCAGAGTTGGAACAAACAAAGAAAAGTTGGGCTTACTTTATTGATGGAAGGTTTGAGCATGGTTATAATGTAGGTGCCTCTGCTTTTTTGCTGAGAAAACAGCATAGCATGATGAAAAAAGGCCCCAAACTTAATAAAAACTAAGTTTTATCTTCAAAATGTTTATTATTAAGAGGAACAACCAAAGTATTTTTTAATTATTTTATTAAATTTTTTAATCCTTTCTAGTGTGTTCAAAATTTTGGTTTAAAAATCTTGTTTTTTTTTTTTTTTTTACTCATCAGCAATCAGTGTAATATTTACAATTAGTGTTTTTGCTCTTTTTTTCTGGTGAAAACACGTTATTGAAAATTCTTGCAAATATCAAATAATTGTCGATTTTAATGAAACTTTCAGGACTTGTTCTCAAATGAATAAATTTATTTATGAAAATTTTTTTTTAAATCTTGGTAAAAAAAGTTTTTTTTTTTTTT